>CM077098.1:50204737-50415564 GCA_039513925.1 Platanthera zijinensis | reverse complement strand
AGGCAGACTCTCTGAGTGACATCCAGCCCTGCCAATGCCTTGTGGGAGGCCTCTGGCAGCGTTGATCTGCTCGGGGTCTGAGGCAGACTCCTTCGAGTTCATCCATTCCCTTCATCTTGATTGTAGCCTGGCAGCGAGGATCTGCTCGGAGGTCTAGGCAAAAGCCTCCATCCGGTGACATCCAGACATGCCAGCTTGATGGGATCCTGGCAGCGGGATCTGCTCGGGCTGAGGCAGCTCCTCCGAGTGACATCCAGCCCTGCCAGCTTGATGGGATCCTGGCAACGGGATCTGCTCTTGGTCTGAGGCAGACTTGCGTTTGCGCTTTTCATCGTCGGGGAACAAGTTCATCAACAGAAGCTTTATTAGAAAACTGAAGCGACGTTTACATGACTCAGGGGAAAAACGTTTCAAGTTATCACCATTCCAGGTGAGACTCAGGTCTCGCCCTCCACATTCCGGAGGCGGTACCCTCCTGACTTCAATGCCTCCTGTACAATGTATGGTCCCTCCCAGTTGGGATTGAGCTTCCCCACGGTGGCTGACCTCCCTGCGACATCCACTTTTATCAAGACCAAGTCCCCTTCCGCGAATTGTTTGATTCTGACGTGCTTGTCGAAGTATTTGGCCATTCTTCTCTTCACTTCCTCTTGCCTGATGGCTGAGAGGTCTCGCAATTCCTTAACTATGTCGAGTGAGAGCCACAGCTCCTCCTCGTTCTCGGTCCTCCATTCCTCTCTGCCCTCTCTGGCCTCGACCACCGAGGGGTTTGAACCTCGAACCTTATTGGAAGCACTGCCTCGCACCCATGGGAGAGATTGAAAGGAGTCTCTCCTGCCGCCATATTGGGTGTGGTTCTAAGGGCCCATAGGACCGAAGGGAGTTGCTCCACCCAGCTTCCTCTCAGATTCTCAACATTCTTTTTGAGGAGGTTAACAATGATCTTGTTCGCCGCCTCTACCTGCCTGCTACTCCTGGGGTGATGAATCGAGGCGAACCTAAGGTCGATCCCAAGCTGTTCACAAAAGCTGATGAACTCGGCGCTGGCGAACTGAGGGCCGTTGTCCGTAACGATTGCCTGAGGCAACCCATGACGACAGATAATCTCCCCCCATACGAAGTTCCTGATGACCTGGGAGGTTACCTTGGCAAACGCCTTAACTTCCAACCACTTAGAGAAATAATCAATCATCACGAGCAGAACCTTCTATAGACGCTGTCCTGAGGGAAGGGCCCCAAGTCCATTCCCCAGATTGCAAATGGCCATGGGGTTGTGATACTCCTGAGGCGTTGGGTCGGCTGTAGCTGGAGGGGGCAAACAGCTGGCACTTATGGCACTCCTTCGTGAACTTCGCCGCGTCTCGGCTAAGGGTCGTCCAAAAATACCCCTGCCTGATGATACGAACCCTCCAAGGTTCACTCTCGGAATGGCTCCCGCACTCCCCGAAGTGAGTTTCTTCCAAGATCCTCGGGACCTCCCTCTCGTCCACGCAGCGTGCCAACATCCCGAAGAGGGTCTTTCGGTATAGCTGGTCGTCTCACATGATATAGTATGTCGACTTGTACTTGAGCCTTTTCCTATCCATCCCTTCTGGATACTCCCCAGTGTACAGGTACGTCGTGAAGGGATCCATCCACGAGGGGTGCTGCTCGACCTCCATCAGCTCCCCTTCTTCGATGGATGGGCGGAAGAGATCTGTGAGGGTACCCCCCCCCACCCGGGCCATGCTTTGCCAACTGATCTACTTTCTCGCTCTCTTCCCTGGGCACGTGTTGAAGGAAAAGGTCTGGAAGGTGCCAATGACTCCCTTTACCTTCGCCAAGTAGAGCTGCAGAGTCGGCTCCCTTGCCTCAAACTCCCCGTTGATCTGGGAAGCCACCACAATGGAGTCAGTGAGGACCTCCACATCATGCACGCCTAGTTCCCTGGCCAAACGCAGGCCCGCAATCACGGCTTCATACTCGGCCTGATTGTTGGTGATGGGGAAGTGTATCACCACTGTCTGCTCGATCCTCGTTCCCTGGGGGCTCTCCAAGATGATTCCCGCCCCAAGGGAATGCCTCCCCGAAGCACCGTCCACCATGACCCTCCAAGGAACCGGGCGAGTGAGTTCTTCCTCCGCCACCTCGATCACATAGTCAGCCAGGAAGTCGGCCATATCTTGGGCCTTGATCGAGAGGCGAGGGACGAAGGAGACGTCAAACTCGCTCAACTCTACCGACCACTTAGCTAATCTGCCTGAATGCTCCACCCCTTCGAAGATGCTGCGGAGGGGGTGGTCAGTCACCACTTGGATCGAGTGTGCCTGGAAGTAAGGCCGGAGCCTCTGGGACGAGATGATGAGGGTGAAAGCCAGCTTCTCCAGGATAGGATAGCAGAGCTTGGCCTTCCTCAGCACCCTGCTCACATAATAAACCGGGAGTTGTTTCCTCCCCTCTTCCCAAACTAAAACAGAACTCACGGTCTCCGCCCCAACCCCCAAATACAAGAATAAGTCCTCCCCCTCCTTTGGCCCCTAGAGCAAGGGAGCCTGAGTCAACTGCCTCTTCAAGGCCTGGGACGCCTCCTCACACTCCGAGGTCCATTCGAACTTCCGACCTCCTCTCAAGGTCTTGAAGAAGGGAGAGCACTTCTCCCCAGTCCGGGAGAGGAACCTGCTCAACCCTGCCAGCTTCCCTGTTAATCATTGCACCTCCTTTGTATCACGAGGCGACCCCAACTCCATAATCGCTCGAACCTTGTCGGGGTTGGGTTCTACCCCAGCGGGGGTGAGGAGGTGGCCCAGAAATTTGCCCTTGCTCGCCCCGAAGATGAACTTCAAGGGATTCAGCCTCATCTTATACTCGTGCAGGGTGGCAAAGGTTTCCTCCAGATCCTGGAGGTGAGAGTCGTCGTCTCAACTCTTGATCATGAGGTCATCAACGTACACTTCCAAGTTCATTCCCTTCTACTCTCGAAATACCCTATCCATCATTTTTTGATAAGTCGCCCCTGCATTCTTTAGCCCGAAGGGCATCATCTTATAACAGTAGCATCCATCCCCGGTGATGAAAGAGACATCTTTGATGTTGGGAGGGTGCATCCTGATCTGGTGATAACCTGAAAATGCATCTAAAAAACTCATTACAGGGAAACCGACGGCTGAGTCAACCAGTGCGTCGATCCGAGGCAAGGGGTAACAATCCTTAGGGCATGATTTATTAAGAAGCGAAAAATCAACACACATACTCCACCGGCCGTCTCCTTTTTTAACCATTACAACATTGGAGACCCAGCAGGGGTATTGGATCTCGGATACAAAACTGACCTTAAGGAGCTTGGCCACCTCCTCTCGAATCGGCTCGGCCAACCTATCCGCGATAGGCCTCTTCTTCTGCTGGACGGGGCGAGCCTCCAGATCCAGCTTGAGGCGATGGCAGGCCACGTCGGCGTCGATCCAGGGCATCTCTGTAGCGCTCCAGGCAAAGATGTCCACATTCCTCTGGATGCACTCAAGCATCTTGCCTTGGGCCTCCGGGGTTAGCCCCCCGCTGATGCGAACCTTCTCCACCTTGCCTCCGAGGGTGAGAACCTCCATCTCCACCACCTCTTCCGCCGCTTCCAGGTGAGGCCGCTCCCCCATTCCTCAATCTCCCCTCCTCCTGAGGCGAAGGCCTTTGCTTCAGCTTCTTCCACGGCCATTGCCTCGGCTGGCTCTTGAGCTTCCTTCACTTCCTCTTTCTGGGCACAGCTCTCCTCCACCTCCATCTCCTCAGGACCAACCCCCTTCTCTACCTCCTCCATCCTTCGCCCCATCTCTTCAGCACCCTCCTGCCATGAGATGCAGTTTACGGCGGTGACATAGCACTCCTTTGCCATCTTAGGGTCTCCGCGGACCCTGACTTGGACCCCCTCGACGTTGAACTTTAGGCATTGGTGGAAGGACAAGGGGACACAACGGAAGGCGCTGATGAGGGGCCTCCCGAAGATGGTGCTGTAGCTACTTGGGGCGCCCACAATGATGAACTTGAAATTGCGGGACTGCCCCCAAGAGAGACTTGGAGTCCGACCCCTCCCTCGACTTCCTTCCTCTCCCCCGAGAAGCCAAACAGGGGCCCATCTGAGGCCAACACCCTTCTGGCCTCCACCTTCATCGCGTCAAACGCCTTCTTGAAGATGACGTTGACGGAGCTCCCGTTGTCGATGAGAATTCGAGAGACGGTTAAATCCTTGATGGCCGTCCGGATGACCAACGCATCGCAAAAGGGGTCCTCGTGACCCGACATGTCCTGAGCCGTGAAGGTGATTCTTTCTTCTAGGGGCAGGGTCGGGGATGTGGAGCTAACGCTCCGTCGATATATGGTGTGGAGGCTCGCCTTACGGGAAGCCTCGATCCCTGCCCCCGTGAATTGCTCTGATCCTTCCCCGAGTTCCCACATCTGCCCGGTCTTCGCACCTGTCCTCCTCTGCCCGAGGCAGGACCTCCTAGATCCGCAAACCTTGGCGGTCTTGCTGCTACTACTGCTCCCTGTTTCTCCTCATCTCGAGGAACTCCGGGCACATGGTCGTGGCGTTCCCTTCCCTCCCGATGGAAGTCACAGTAGGGTAACTCCACCCTAACCTCCCTTCTTCTCCTCCGCGCTGCTCTTCTCCTTTATCCCATGGCTACGGCCATAGCCTCCTCTTGATCGAGGGGAGGGGGGGGCTCTGGCCCTGCCTCCCGCCTGTAGGGTAGAACTGGCCCTTGCCTCCTTGGCGGTTAGCTCCTCCGCAGAACCCTCTTCTCGCCCCCTACTCCTGCCATTTGGGCCTCCACCCTAGCCACTGATTCGGCTCCTGACGCCCCCACGTGGGCTGCTGTTACTGCTACTCGCTCTGTCGGGGCTCAACTCTTCTTTTCTCCTGACCCCTACCTCCTCTGGGCCTCTCCTCCTCCGTAGCCCACATGGCTAACCTCCGGACAAACTCCGGGTTCGACGCCTACCCGTCGACTTCTCTCGCCGCCCTCTCCATCAACTCCTCGTAAGAGAGGGGGGAATCCTCTTCAACTCCATTCGGAAGAAACCCTGCTGCAGCCCTAGGGTGAAGGCCATCATCAGAGTGTGGCCCGACATTTCCTGAACCTGGGTGACCTCCTCCTGGAAGCGATCGACGTAGCTCCCCAGGGTCTCGTTCACCCCCTTCTTGATGCGGAACAGGGACTCTGACTCCCTCTTCCTCTTCTTCGAGGTGGTGAACCTCAGCATGAACCCCCGGCGAAGGTCCTCGAAACAGTAGATAGAACTGGCCGGTAGCTGGTGGAACCACTCCCTGGCCTTCTCTTTCAGAGTGATGGCGAAGAGCCTGCATTTGAAGCCATCCGAAATCTTCCTGATCGAGACCACATCATTGAACCATTGGACGTGCTGGACCAGGTATCCCTTCCCGGTATAGTATGACATGTCGGGCTCTTCGAAACCCTCTGGGACTAGTGCAGAGGAGACCAGCTCGCTGAAGGGACTCTCTCCCCCCACTGGGCGAGTCGGGGGGTCTCACGCTCCCAACTCGCCAAACCTGCTGCCACCCCCCGAGCCTGGGAAAAGCACTCGCCCGGGGAGCTCGGCGCCCCGGCCCTTCTTGGCGACTTCCTTCCCCGCTCGCCAGGTGGGAGCAGCCTCGCTGAGTACCGGATCTGCGAGGACCGGAGATTACTGGAGTCGAGCACTCGGCGCGCGTGCCGAGTGCGAACCGAACGAGGCCGAGTACCTCCTGCCTGAAGTCCTTGAACATCCCCATGGTGGCGAAAGGGGGAGGGGGTGGCGAGTCTGTCCTGTCCGATCCTTGCCCTTCTCCTCCCGTCATCGAGCTCACTGAAGGTTTTCTGTGCTTACCACTGTCCACGCTCACCGCACCAAAATGTTGAAACCGAAAATCGGTCTCTTGTGGAGTTCACCCTTGGGGAAGGGGTGGTCGCACACCTACTTCGCTCTTGCAAGAAAAACAACAAAGAAAAGAGAGCAATGGAATAGACCAAGGGCCCGGTTTGGAGGTCCCACCACACACTCGGAAGATCACTGAGTGCTTCCCCTCCTTAGCAAAATGTCGGGCTAAGGTATCTCAGAAAGCGCTAGAAGACTGGGGAGCAAGTAAGCCTGCCTTCTGAGGTACCCCTTGTGTCCTATTTATAGGATTTTGAAGATGGTCTGTAAATAACTAACCTCAGCTGCCTTGAAATTACTAAAAGCTCCTCGGGCTGGCCTTCCAACAGCCAAACTCCGCTATTCTGAATAGCTATATACAGCCCACCTGGGTCTGCCAACAGCGAGACCCCACTGTTTTGAATGGCTAGGGGCAGGCCAATGGGGTAAGACAATAAGAAATCCTCCCCATTGGGAATCGAGCGAGCAGCCCTTCAATGCTTCCACTCGGCGTGAGGTGCGGGCCGGGGCCGGCTCGCTGGGAGGGTGCGTGCCGACCTGCCTAGGGGAGGCGGGCGGGGCTGGCCCTCCTAGGAGGGTGCGGGCCAGGCTGGCTCGCTAGGGCAACCCTTTGATGCGCGGGTCGGGGGCGGTCCGCCTAGTTATCTGAGCTCCTTCGGCGAACACGGGGTTGTACACCCATGTCACGAGCGTGACCAGAGCGTGACCTACCCAATAATTGCTGAATTGATGCCAGATTGCACTGTTTCTTGTCGTTTGCTTACCCGGTCAGTATATTCCCCCAAGTCACGGACGCGACCTAGGGGCGTGACCCGCAAATTAATAAAGTTTGGCAGTTTTTCTCCAAACGTTCCTGGGTTTTTCTCCAAATGGTCCTGGCCCCAGAGTGACTGTCGCACTCTCTTAAATGTACTTCTTGCATAATTCAAGGGACAACTTCCTCTGTTACACACCTTGGCAGAGGGGAAAGAAAGGTGATAAGTTGTAAATATACACATTTTTTGTGTTTTTATTACATTATTTTAGTTTAGTTTTTTTCTTTTTTTGTTTGATTTATTTAATAATTTGCTTCTTTTTGTAAATATTTACCTAACTTAGCTTTAATTTTGATTTCTGAAATTTTTTAGAAAATTGTCAAAAAATAACCTGACACGCCCGTGTTCCAGACTCGACATGCCCGTGTCACGCCCTCGACGATCGTTGACCTCAACCCGATACTTGACGTTCATCCTTCATCAACCCGAGCAGGACACGCCCGTGTCTGAAGACTTGACACGCCCGTGTCACGCCCTCGACGATCGTTGACCTCAGCTCGACACTCGATGTTCAGCCTTCTTCAACCCGAGCAGGACATGCCCGTGTTCAAGCTAAGCCGCTTCCGACATCAAGTTATAACGTGTCCCGACACGCCCGTGTCACGCAACCCGACACGCCTGTGTCGGACACGTGCCCTGTCCCGAAGTTTCCAGAAAATCGCCAGCTGACCGAATTTTGACTTCTCCAACACACCGAGTAAGGATATGCCCGTGTTCGAAGACCTGACACGCCCGTGTCACTCCCGAAATTTTGTCTATAAATAAAAATTTTCTGTAATGTCCAAGGATTCACTTTTTTGAGGCAAAGTATAGTGTGTTTTGTGGGCTGCTTATGGATTCCATTGTCATGTAAGGAGAACTTTCTCCCCCTCTCTTTTTATGTTTGTATTAGTTTTGTAATAGTTCATTTTAATCAATAAAATATGTTAGCTTTTCTCTTCTTAAATTACTTTGGAATGAACTTGTGTTCCCACTTTCTTTTTCTTTTTATCCCTTTGTATTTCTTAGTATTTTGATTTATGAAAAGTGTGTGTGTGTGTATGAGTGTAACTTGTTTATTTTCTATGTTTTTAATTTGCCTCCATGTTAGGTTTTGTTATAGACTTTATTTCTAAATGAAATGTTGTATGTTAAGTTTTTATCTTTTTCTCCATGTCCCTTTTTTTAGTGTTTTAAATTTCATTCTTATAAATTTGTAAAAGAGGTTTTAAAGTGTTTTTGATTTTTTTTTACTTAGCTTTTTTTAGGATTGTAAAACCTTTTTGTTCTTTTAAATTTTATTTCAACTTTTCTATCACTTTCATGAACTCTTAAGAATGAAAATGTAATCACTTTAATTTTTGTACAACTTTGAATTTTTGCTTTGTTTTGAAAAACTTTTGCTCTTTTAATTTCTATTTGTTCTTTTTATGTGTTTTTGGTAAAGTCTAAGTATGAAAAAGTTGTTGTTTTTATTTTTAGCTAACTTTTATTTCATTTTTTAATTTGTGTGTGTGAGTATATGAGAATAATTTTTAATGCTTTCTTCAATTTATGTAGTGTGTGTGAGTGTATGAGATAAATTTTCATGCTTTATTTTATCGCTTTCTTTCAATCATGTAGATTGTGTGTGTGTAGGAGATAATTTTATTGTTTTCTTCAATGATGTAGAGTGTGTGTATAGGGGTAAATCTTATTGCTTTTTTTTCAATTCATGTAAAGTGTGTGTGTGCGCATTTATTTCCCGCCTACTCATTTGAGTTAAATGGCGCTTTAATTTCTCGCCTACTTATTTGAGTAGGACTTGTACTTGAATTTATTTCCCGCCTACTCGTTTGACTTAAATGGCGTTCTAATTTCCCGCCTAATCGTTTAAGTAGGACTTGCCCTTTTTTATTTTATTTATGGTTTTGAAGTGTGAGTGAGTTCTCATTTTAGTTAGTTTTCAATTTTTTTAACGTTTTGTTATTTATGTTTTCTTCTTATAACCCTTTAGCGTTTAGTCTCGAACTCGCACCTCATCAAAACTATAAAGCCATCCCCATTCCGATGTGTGGCTAATCGTTATTAGCCCTCGGAATCAAAGAGCATTGGGACATAAAAAATGATTTGAAATAATTAAAGTTCTTTATTTTCACTTTAATTTTAGGACTTAAGGTTTGCCCCGGGTTAACGACACGTAGGACCACATATCGATGTGTGGGCTCTATTTCCGTTATCCATACGCTAGCTAGCCGAGAGGCCGTGCGTATGGACCGATCCACCTTAGGTAAATAGAATTGCGTACATACCCTTGAGAGAGGAGAAACGTAGTTCTAGCGGATTGGGTTCCCCACCCAATAGCGGGGTTCTTTGCGTAAAGCGGGCATTAAGAGGAATCCTTCGTCGGACTAACGTTCAGTTGAATAGTCTTAATGTTCAGGTGGGTGATATTCCTAGAGATAAGTGAGCTCATATTTATGGAACCTCCATGGCCAAGTTGCCTTTTATTAATTTGAAAACTAAGTTCAATAATTATTAAAAGCTATTTTAGTCTTAATCTGATTCGGTGCCGAGTGTTAACCCATCATCGAATAATTTAAGTGATTTTCAGCTTACTTTCTTTTCGCTTTAGTTAAACAAAAATCCACCTTTCTTTCAGTAAAATAATAGTCCTCCTGGAGGAGTAGAAATAATCAACCTGACCCCGATAAAAATATGACCTTGGTATTCTCCCGAATATCGAGTACTACATGCGATAGGTACACTTGCCTCCTTTCGTTAAAAACTCACTTTTTAGCAAGGTCACGACGGTCAACTCATCGAACCAACCACCTAAATAAGAGTCTGTTTGCGGGCCATCAAGTTTTTGGCGCCGTTGCCGGGGAATCTCTTAAGCGTTGTTATTTCGAATTTGGGATACTATTAATTTTTCTTTTTTTCACAAAAAAAAAAAATATATAAATATTTTCTCTTAAAAAACTACTTTAAAAAACAACAAAAATTCCCCCGACTATTTGTTTTAATTATCTTTATTTCTTTTTCTATTTTTTTAGGGTGTATGACCCGTGGACAACCTTCGGATTCTGAAACTTTTGATTTTGATCCTGAGATCGACCGCACCCTTGCGCGCATTCGATCTCAACGCCAAGATAAAAATTTAGAACCCGAAGAATCTATCGGAGAACCCCCAGCTTTTTTATGGCCGACCATGTTCCAAATGTGGCCGCGGAGCGTACAATGTCTTATTATGCCCGACCAAATTTGGACGATACTGGGTCGAGTGTTATTCGCCCTACAGTGGCGAATAATAATTTTGAAATTAAGTCAAGTGTAATCCAAATGATCCAAAACTCAGTGCAGTTCGATGGACTGCCGGATGAGGACCCTAATGTCCACTTGTCCAACTTTTTGGAAATTTGCAACACGTTTAAAATTAATGGCGTTACTGATGACGACATTCGTCTGCGCTTATTTCCCTTCTCCCTCAAGTCCAAAGTCAAGGCGTGGTTAATTTCCCTCTCGCGAGGATGTATTACGACCTGGGCTGGGTTGGCGGAAAAATTCCTGACGAAGTATTTTCCGCTCGCAAAAACTGCAAAATTACGGGCAGATATTTCGTCGTTCGTTCAAAATGACTCAGAGTCTCTTTATGAGACTTGGGAGCGCTTTAAGGATTTCCTCCGCAGGTGCCCGCACCACGCGCTTCTAGCGTGGTTGTAGGTACAAACTTTTTATAATGGCCTTAATTTTCAGATGCGTCAAATGATTGACGCGGCTGCCGGGGGCACCCTTAATAATAAGACCCCCGAGGCCGCCCAGGCTTTTTTGGAAGAGATGGCTATGAGCGCCTATCAATGGAACGTCCCGCGGGCGCGCCTAAAGCAAGCGGCCAGCATTTTTGAAGTGGATGCCACGGTCTTGTTAGCCCTTCAAGTTGAAAGGTTAACAAAACAGGTGGCAGAGATGTCTTCTTCCTCCACCACTTCTCCTTGGGCTAGTTATAATTTTAATAGTAATAACCTTCCTTCCCCCCAAACGTCTGCGTAGCTGATGAGTTCGTGGACTACATGGGAAATCCGTTCGTCCCTCCTTCAACCAATATAACTATAATACGGGTTGGAGGAACCACCCGAATCTTTCATGGAGCAACCCGAACAATGTGCAGCGCCCACCTATTTCTTTTGCGCCCGCGTTTCCTCCTCCCCCTTCGAGGCCTATTTAGGTCGAGGAAAATTTTAATAAATATGTTGCGTCAAATGAGTCCAATATCCGAAACATCACCAGATCGCAAAAAAATTTAGAATTACAGGTTGGACAATTGACGCGACTCATGTCGGAACGCGCGCACGGGGCGCTGCCAGGGAATACGGAGCCCAACCCACACTTATCTTTTTCGCTCTTTATTTATTATGTTTGCTACTTTTTGTAATAAATGCAGGGTTTCTAAATGGGCTTCCCCAAACACGTATTAGGGACGTTTTCTACCCTCCCTCCTTTTTTTGTACATATAGCATTTATTTATTTTCTCTCGTTCCACATACTTAGCTTACAACATTGGGGACAATGTTGGAACTAAGGATGGGGGAATTTTCACATTTTCCGTACTTTCTACTTTCTGCACTTCTATTTCCCGCACTTCTAAAAATACAAAAAACAAAACAAACAAAAATTTAAAAAACAAAAATTCCAAAAAGAATTCATTATACTTTGTAAATTTTTTTTGTAAATATTTTTTGTAAATACTCTTCTTTCTTCCCCTTCCTTTTCTCCCTCATTCTTGTAAATAACTTCTCTTTTTCTCCCAATTTTGTAAATAGAATGAAAATTATCTTTAAAATAAAAAAAACTATAAAGCCAAATCTTTAAAATCTAAAAAATTTTATTTTCGCATTTTCCTTTCTTTATTATGTATATATATTAAAGAAATAAATACAAAAAAAGATAATAACCTCAAAAATTCAAAAAAAAAGTTTATGAAACAAATAAATCAAATATACCATTCTTAATTTTCTTGCTATCCAAAAATTTTGTTTTGAGTTTATTTATATGTGAATTTTATTAATTCTTTATTCATTATTCATTTGTTAATTATTGATTGAAAAATTTAAATAACCGAGGTTAAGTTTTAAAGAATTCATTATGCTTTGTTAAAAATAGCAAACTCATTTTAGGCACTACTTCTAATTTTTCATTGATAGGAGCACGTGTATTATGTTAGAAAATAATGACTATAGAATTCAATTATGCTTACTTTTAGCTTTTTGAAAAATTGGAACGTACAATTTATAAAGGTTGCTCTAAAAAAAAAACTTTTAATTAAAAATCTAGTTTTCTTTTCTCCCCTTATTATCATGACTTACTTGACATGATAAAATTTTTATCCTTAAAAGAACTTATGTCAATGGGAATAAGATTTCATTCCGTAAACATAGGCATCCAATATTTTAAAAGATTATATGTCATGGAGTAAGAGGATAAAATTCATTACTCCTACGCATATACATTAGGTTAATATGAGGTTGTTCAAAAAACAATTATGTTAAGGAAAATAAGATTTTGTTTTCCTAAAACATCCAAATCAAAAAATATATATTAGAGGTTTGAGAAAAAATATACCTTACCTCTAAATCAAAGCCCTCTTCATAAACCAACATCAACCCCCTTAGCTAATTTCATGATTCTAGAATTAATTAAAAAATCTTTTTGAGAGCATAATTTGTAAATTGCATTATTTCCCGTAAAACTCCTATAAGCCAAAGTTCATATAATTCCAAGCTATTTTTGTTAAGCTAACCATTACAATTATTGCTTTCTATTTAATCATATCAAGAAGTCTTTTGGCCAAAACTTATGCCCTATTTAAATCATCTACATACTTTTAGGACTTAACTATTATACCATGTATGTTTATTTAGATCTCTCTTATAATTAATTTAAAACGGTAGCTAAACTTAGAGTTTTTTTATTCCTTATAAGTACATCTCCAACTTTTGCTCTGAAATAGCAAAAGCTTAAGTATGGAGGTATTTTATAAGTTGTAAATATATGCATTTTTATGTGTTTTTATTACGTTATTTTAGTTTAGTTTTGTCTTTTTTAGTTTGTTTTATTTAATAATTTGTTTCTTTTTATAAATATTTACCTAACTTAGCTTTAATTTTGATTTCTGAAATTTTTCAGAAAATTGTCAAAAAATGACCTGACACGCCCGTGTCCCAGACTCGACACGCCCGTGTCACGCCATCGACGATCATTGACCTCAACCTGACGCTCGACGTTCGGCCTTCATCAACCCGATCAGGACACGCCAGTGTCCGAAGACTCGATAAGCCCGTGTCACGCCATCGACGATCAGTTACCTCAGCTCAACACTTGGCGTTCAGCCTTCTTCAACTCGAGTTGGACAAGCCCATGTCCCAAATTCCAACACGCCCGTGCTCAAGCTTTTCCATTGCTGTCATCAAGTTGCAACGTGTCCCGACACGCCCGTGTCACGCAACCCGACACACCCGTGTCGGATACGTGTCCCATCCCAAAGTTTCCAGAAAATCGCCAGCTGACCGAATTTTGACTTCTCCAACACACCGAGCAGGACATGCCCGTGTTCGAAGACCCGACACGCCCGTGTCACTCCCGAAATTTTATCTATAAATAAAAATTTTCTGTAATGTCCAAGGGTTCACTTTTTTGAGCCAAAGTTTAGTGTGTTTTGTGGGCTGCTTGTGGATTCCATTGCCATGTAAGGAGAACTTTATCCCCCTCTCTTTTTTATGTTTGTATTAGCTTTGTAATAGTTCATTTTAATCAATAAAATATGTTACCTTTTCTCTTCTTAAATGACTTTGGAATGAACTTGTGTGCCCACTTTCTTCTTCTTTTTATCCCTTTGTATTTCTTAGTATTTCTCTTTATGAAAAGTGTGTGTGTGTATGAGTGTAACTTTTTTATTTTCTATGTTTATAATTTGCCTCCATGTTAGGTTTTGTTATAGATTTTATTTCTAAATGAAATGTTGTATGTTAAGTTTTTCTCTTTTTCTCCATGTCCCTTTTTTTTAGTGTTTTAAATTTCATTCTTATGGATTTGTAAAAGAGGTTTTAAAGTGTTTTTGATTCTTTTTACTTAGCTTTTTTTTAGGATTGTAAAACCTTTTTGTTCCTTTAAATTTTTTTTCAACTTTTCTATCACTTTCATGAAATCTTAAGAATGAAAATGTAATCAATTTTATTTTTGTACAACTTTGAATTTTTGCTTTGTTTTGAAAAACTTTTGCTCTTTTAATTTTTATTTGTTCTTTTTATGTGTTTTTGGTAAAGTCTATGTATGAAAAAGTAGTTGTTTTAATTTTTAGCTAACTTTCATTTCATTTTTTAATTTGTGTGTGTGAGTATATGAGAATAATTTTAATGCTTTCTTCAAATTATGTAGTGTGTGTTAGTGTATGAGATAAATTTTCATGCTTTATTTTATCACTTTCTTTCAATCATGTAGAGTGTGTGTGTGTGTAGGAGATAATTTTATTACTTTCTTCAATCATGTAGAGTGTGTGTGTGTAGTGGTAAATCTTATTGCATTCTTTCAATTCATGTAGTGTGTGTGTGTGTGTGCGCACATTTATTTCCCGCCTATTCGTTTGAGTTAAATTGCGCTTTAATTTCCGGCCTACTTGTTTGAGTAGGACTTGTACATGCATTTATTTCCCGCCCACTCGTTTGAGTTAAATGGCTTTCTAATTTCCCGCCTACTCGTTTGAGTAGGACTTGCCCTTTTTTTATTTTATTTATGGTTTTGAATTGTGAGTGAGTTCTCATTTTAGTTAGCTTTTCAATTTTTCTAGTGTTGTGTTGTTTATGTTTTCTTCTTATAACCCTTTAGCGTTTAGTCTCGAACTCGCGCCTCATAAAAACTATAAAGCCATCCACATTCCGATGTGTGTCTACTCATTATTAGCCCTCGGAATAGAAGAGCATTGGGACATAAAATATGATTTGAAAAAATTAAAGTTCTTTATTTTCACTTTAATTTTAGGACTTAAGGTTTACCCTTGGTTAACAACGCGTAGGACCACATATCAATGTGTGGGCTCTATTTCCGTTATCCATACGCTAGCTAGCCGAGAGGCCGTGCGTATGGACCTATCCCCCTTGGGTAAATAGAATTACGTACATACAATCGAGAGAGGAGAAGCGTAGTTCTACCGGATTGGGTTCCCAACCCAATAGCGGGGTTCTTAGCGTAAAGCAGGCATTAAGAGGAATCCTTTGTCGGACTAACGTTCGGTCGAATAGTCTTAATATTCAGGTGAGCGATATTCCTAGAGATAAGTGAGCTCATATTTATGGAACCTCCACGGCCAAGTTGCCTTTTATTAATTTGAAAACTAAGTTCAATAATTATTAAAAGTTATTTTATTCCTAATCCGATTCGGTGCCGAGCGTTAACCCGTCATCGAATAATTTAAGTGATTTTCAGCTTACTTTTCTTTCCGCTTTAGTTAATCAAAAATCCACCTTACTTTCAGTAAAATAAAAGTACTCCTATGGAAGTAGGAATAATCAACCTGACCCCGAGAACAATACGACCTCGGTATTCTCCTGAATATCGAGTACTATATGCGATAGGTGCACTTGCCTCCTTTCGTTAAAAACTCACTTTTTACCAAGTCTGTGGCGGTCGACTCATCGAACCAACCACCTAAATAAGAGTCTGTTCGCGGGCCATCAAAAGGACTTCCGATAAAAGATTCCTGATATCAGGACATAGTGAGCCGCCTTTAGCTTGAATCTTATCTTATCGCATACCGAGGGATGAACCAGCCCTATTGTGAAGTAGTCTATGAAAGGGTCCGTCCATGAAGGACACTGGTCTATATCCATGCCATATATTTATTCTATTGCAGGACGAAATAACTCTATAAGAGTTCCTCCGGTGGGGGTCCCATACTTAGCCAATTCATCAGCCTCTACATTTTCCTCCCTTGGAATATGACATATACTGAATGAACAAAGGCGCCCCATGTGCTGCTTGACAAGGACCAAGTATTGTTGTAGGAGTGGCTCTCTTGCCTCAAAAACTTTGTTGATTTGTGAAGCCATGATTAGGGAATCAGTCTTTACTTCCAAATCTTATACGCCAATTTCCTTGGCTAAGCTCAATCCTGCTAGAAGAGCTCTGTATTTTGCTTGATTGTTTGTTATGGGAAAGTGAAACTTCGTAACTTGTTCAATCTTACTCAGCAGAGGCTGACGAGGAAAATTCCTACTCCAACTGATTTCAGGCGGGAGTTGTCATCCACAAACATCTTCCAACTCATAGATCTCAAAACTTCTTCTTTCCCATCGACGGTGAGGTCAACGAGTAAGTCTGCCAGGACGTGAGCCTTGATGGAAGCCCTTGGGACGTATGTGATGTCGAATTTGCTGAGCTTAATGTGCCACTTGGCCAGTCGCCATGAAAGATCTGGCTTTTCCAGAATTGCCCTGGGGGGGTGGTGATTAGTCACAACTCAAATGGAGTGGGCATGGAAGTATGGTCGAATTCTGCGTGCTGAGAAGATTAAAGCTAGCGTAAGCTTTTCTAAGATTTGGTAACGGGTTTCTACCCTCTTCAGCACATGACTGATGTAGTGTACGAGAAACTTCTTCCTGCCCTCTCCCCGTACTAAAACTAAACTAATGGCAACCTTTCTAACCCCTAAGTACAAGAAAAGATCCTCTGACCGGTGAGGACTTTGGAGAAGAGGAGTCATGGTTAACTAACGTTTTAGTCCTTCGAAGGATTGATCACACTCTTTAGTCCATTTGAATTTTTTTTTTCTCTAAGGGTCCTGAAGAAGGGGGCACATTTATCCCCTGATCGAGAGATAAATTGGCAAAGCCCTTCCACTCTCCCTGACACCTACTGGACCTCCTTCAGGCTCCTTGGGATTTTCATCTCCAAAATAGCCTTTACCTTGTCAGGATTATGTCCTTGTCGAGAGATAAATCGGCCAAGTCAGGCGGAGAACACTAAAGGAGAGGTCGCACTAAGTCACGTGGGGATGCCTGAGCTGAATCCAAAGAAGAAGGAGTCTGCATGGTCTTGGCTGAATCACCCACGCGCACTCCCAGCTGGAGCTTCCTCACCGCATCTTGAGAGGCCGCCTGAAGGCCGCTAGCTGCCTATCCTCGCCAAACAGTCACGCTCCCAGGAATGTTCGTGAGACCTCCACAATTTCCGCCTGAGAGGTAGGCAAACTTTGAAGATAATTGCTTGGTGACTGCATCCGACGGATGCTCTCCCCTGTCGCCGCAGGATTTAAGTTAACACTAAACACTAAACACTATGCAAAGGTCAATTTACAAATTTTTTTGCAAATGAGTAAACATAGAAATAATGAGTCCTCTAATAAAAATTAGACCTATTTTTTTTATTTCTTAAACTTGATGAGGTATTCCCTGTGAAGGGCTTTAACTGTTACTAAGAGGTGTGATAGGATGACATCCCAAATGTCCCTTTCTAAGAAATTAAGTTCGATTTTCTAAAATTTTTTTGTATTTTAAAAGGTTTTTATAATTTTTTCTTTTTGTTTTTTTTGAAAAAAACTAAATTTTTTATTTGCTTTCTTAGAATAAAACAAAATGACAAAAAATGACAATTTTTTTGAAAATTATTTTATGTTTTTTTCTAAAATTTTTGTTGGATTTTGCTCAAAAATTAAAGTAAAAGCTGGTGCAAAATACCCCCACCCCATACTTAAACTAAAATATTGTCCCTAATATTTTATGGAAAGAAAAATGCAAGTACAAACAGAAAAAACTTTCCTAAGGAGAGTCCAAATCGGCACCAAATTAACCTGATAGAAATGTACTAAAGCAAAACACAAGATTTTTGTTATTAAATAAAAAGAAAATTACATGAAAATGCTGACAAAATAAAAATAACATGAAAAGAAGATACATGTACAAAGATCAAAAGGAAGTCAAGTACTCATCGCTTCCATCCTTGGCTGAGGATAGTGAGTCCGCAGGACCAAAAACTCCCTCAAAATACGATTCATAGAAGAATCATGTTGCTGCTTAAGCTTGTCGAATCGACCATCGATCTGTGCAAAACAAGCGTCAATTCAGGTTTCCAACTGCTCAATCTGTGTGGGAAGCTTCCTGAACTGATGATCCCAATGAGTCAAAGGACCTGACTGAAAGTTCTTAAGTTTAAGGCAGCTTGCAACCTAGAGGAGGTGAATAGGTTTTCTTTTTTCTTTTAATATCTTTTAGTTTCTTTCTTTAGTGCTTAGTGAGTTGGTTGTGATTTGCTTTCAAGTACCTGCACAAAAGAACACCATAGAAAAGCACACAAAGATTTATAGTGGTTCCCCAACTTTTGGGTACATCCACTCTCCTCCCACCTTGCTAACTTCTTATTATTCAAGACACTTCTCTAAAGAAATGCTCCCCCGAGCTTACACCTCAGACCCCTCAGGATCTCTCAATCTCCTCCAAGACCTATAGCTCAGCCACAAGGGCCTACAACTCAGTGGTCAATATACCACCAACCTCAAGCTATTAAGCCTTACACTCATGCTGGGAGGACAGCCCTACCACAGATCCACAAGGGATCCTATACTCAGAGAGATACACTCCCCTATAGCTCAGGCAAGATTGCCCTACCTCATGCCAGCGGACCTACAATCTCAGATCTAGTTGGATCCTATAAGATGGAATATATTTTATATCTATCACAGAGAAATTTCTTTGTGACAGCACCTTGAGCTAAGTTATCTCTGCTCAAACTTTATTCACAGCTATAAGGAACTTGAGCTGGAAGTTACTAGCAGTAAACTGCTTTGCTTCCTCTTCCATCTTAGGACAGAGTCAGCTACTTTATTTTTCCTTCTTCTCAGCTTTAGAAGTAGAACTTCAGGTTAGGGCTTGCTGAACTAAGAAGCAACTTGATATGCAGAGACTTCATCCTTGTTTATACTTATCCCTCAGAAGGAAAGCCTTCTGATCGTGTTGATGTCGATGAAGAAGACACACAACTAACTGAACTTTTTGCAGGGAGACTTAAAGCTTTTACTTGTAGCAATGGCGAGGAAGATGAAGTCGGCTGCTAGCTTTTGAAGTTAATAATGCCCTGAAAGTTTTTTTGTGTCTTAGCTCATCTCATCCTTTTATAGTTCTCTGATCAACGGCTCTTAGAGATCAATGGGACCCACCTGCAGCTTCCAGCTGCGCCTTGCTTTAACGAAAGAAGACATACAGTAGCTTCTTGGCAGAGTTTGTTGTGTTCTATAGCTTCTCCATACTTGATTTGAACTTAGTTGATTTTGTTGATTTTACTGACATAAGCACCTATGGACTTAGCCAAAATCGAGCATCAGTAGAATAGGAATTGAGTGAATGAACTTCACTCAACGCCAAAACACTTAGACAAAATTCTGTCTATCTAGGCGTTGACAGCGTTGAGTGAGCAAGCTCCACTCAACGCTTTTAGCCTTAACCAATTTTGCAGCCTTTTCTGCATTCCTGGCTTTGAGAGCATTGAGTGAGCACACCTCACTCAATGCCTTGTGCCTTAGCCTATACATTATGTAAATTAGGCGTTGAGAGCATTGAGTGAGCATACTTCACTCAATGCTTTTTGCCTTAGCCAAAATCTTCCTACTTCTCTGGCGTTGAGAGCGTTGAGTGTGTCTTCATCACTCAACGCTTTTTGTCTTAGAAAAGCTTTCTGCGTCTTAGGCATTGTGAGCGTTGAGTGAGAATGCCTTACTCAACGCTATTTACCTTCGCCAATATTCTGCCTCTACAGCTTCTTAAGCATTGAGAGCGTTGAGTGAGCATACCTCACTCAACTCTTTTGGACTTACTCAAATTTCTGTGTTTAGAAACACAGGCTTTGACTGACTGAGTGTTACTCAATATTTATAAGGCTATGGCGCTGAGTGAATGACCTTCGATCAATGTCTGTGGACTTAGCCACTTTTCTGCCTCTTATTCCTTAGGCTTTGTCTGTCTCAGCCTGTCTCACTCAACTCTGAACTTAGTTCGACGAATTCTGAACTTAGTTCGATTAACTCAGATTCTCAAACTCTGAGCTCAGTTCGACGAACGATAAGCTCAGCTCGATGAACTCTGAACTCAGTTCGATTAACTCAGATTCTTATTGTATGGCGTTGAGTGAGTTGACTTCACTCAACGCCTGTGGACTTAGCCACTTTCTCAGCTTGCCACTGCTTTGGCTTTTAATGTATAGGCTTCACTCAGCGCTATAAGTCATCTAGCATTGAGTGAGTCACCTTCACTCAATGCCTGTCGACTTAGACAGATTTCTGTCAACCCACATCTTAGGTAAGTGTTTACCTGACTTGAAACCTTAGAATACCTGTCCCATCATTATCAACTACAACTATATGTATATCATTGACAAGATTGATTTCCTCAAATCTAGGACATTGTGGGCAATGGACTCAACAATATCCCCATATTTGAGAAAGTCAAAACTCTTAAGCAAGTGAGTCAATGACATACACAGTACTATACAACAATAAGAATAAAAACTATATAACTGAGAAGTGATCTATAGGTACCACACTCCCTTGCCTGCATCTTGAGTGTAAAATCACTGTAGCTGCTTCCCCTAAAATGTTGCTATCAGAATTGAACATTAATCTGATCATCTGATCATCATTAATTTGACCCTCTGATCATCTTTTCCTCCCCCTCTTTGACTTTAGCAAATAGCTGGTAGGGTTCTTATCATCTGCTCCCCTTCAACTAGGCATCAGTGAATTGTTGGAATTGTGCAGGACATGCTCTCCCTCAATTAGAGAATCTTCATTTCTTTGAAGAAGAATTCCATCTGCAAAATACAAAATAGCTTGCAATAAGATGAGGAGCAACTGAAGCTATATCAAGTTTAACATACCCAGCTCAAATTTGAAGGTGTTAAACTTTTCTTCATCTAGTGGCTTAATGAAGATATCATCCACTTGCATGTCGGTTGAGACAAACTCAAGGTTGATATCTTCACATTCCACATGCTCCCTAATGAAATGATATCTAATCTCAATGTACTTAGTCATGCTATGGGATACATGATTCCTAACAATTAAAATAGCACTAGTATAATCATAGGAAAGAGGACTTATACTTATCTGAAGGTTGTAGTCCTTGAGCTGATGCTGGATCCACAGCAACTGAGCACAACAGCTACCTGCTGAGATGTACTCTAACTCTGCAGTTGAAATTACAACACTATTTTGCTTCTTGCTGCTCCATGAAACTAGCCTTCCACCTAGGAATTGACAGGTGCATGAAGTGCTCTTCCTGTCCTCCTTGCAGCCTGCAAAGTCTGCATCTGAATAGCCAGTTAGTTCAAATTCCTCATTCCTAAGGTACCATAGGCCAAGATCTGGTGTGCCCTTAAGATACCTTAGAATTATCTTTGCAGTAGAGTAATGAGATTCTTTGGGGCAAGACTGATACCTAGCAAACACATGTAGCATACATGATGTCTTGACTACTAGCAGTTAAATAAAGAAGGGAACTAATTATGCCCTTATATAAAGTCTCATCAATAGGTTTCCCTGCCTCATCTTTGCATATGGACATACTTGACCCCATAGGAGTTGGAGTAATTTTCGATACCAAATTTCTTTATTAACTCCCTAGTGAACTTAGACTGTGATATGGACAACCCATCATCAATCTTTCTTACTTGGAGACCTAAGAAGAACTTAAGTTCACCCATACTACTCATCTCAAACTTCTCCTGCATAAATTTGGCAAACTTCCTGCAGAGGTTGTCATCAGTAGATCCAAAGATGATGTCATCTACATAGATCTGTACTAGGATGATCTTACCCTTAGATTCCCTTAGGAATATGGTCTTGTCTATCTTCCCCCTAAAGAATTGTTCTCAATGAGGAAGCTAGAAAAAAGTCTCATACCATGCTCTAGGGGTTTGCTTCATCCCATATAGAGCTTTCTTAAGTCTATAAACATAATCAGGTGAGTTAGGAACTACAAAACCTGGAGGCTGCTCAACATAGACTTCCTCTTTTAAGTCACCATTCAGGAAGGCTGACTTCACATCCATCTGGTAGACTTTGAATCCCTTGTATGCAGCATATGTAAGGAACAGACTGATGGCCTCCAATCTTGCTACAGGGGCAAAAGTTTGATCAAAATAAATACCTTCTTCTTGCATATACCCCTTAACCACTAGCCCACTTTGTTCTTGATTATAATGCCACTTTCATCAAGCTTGTTTCTGTAGATCCACTTGACTCTAATGAAATTATGTCCTTGTGGTCTGGGAACCAGCTTCCAGACCTTACACCTCTTGAACTGGTTCAGTTCCTCCTACATGGTTCCAATCCAATGCTGATCTATGTTGGCCTCTTCAAACTTTTTGGTCTCTACTTGTGATAGAAATCTTGAGTACATGGTTGTGTTCAGACTTCTGCTCCTTGTTATTACTCCATGGCTCGCCTCACCAATGATCTGGTGCACTGGATGATCTCTCATATGTCTGACTGTAGGTGGTAGTCTTCTTTCAGTATCAGCAATAGGTGTAGATTCAGGTGCATCCTCTTATTGATCTTCATCCACTCCAAGTGTTCCAGGTAGATATTCTGGAGTATCCACTTCATCTTGGATAACTGGTGATGCTTCCTTGATGGTTAATTTGTCCATCACCTGCTTTTTACCTGCAGTACTATAAGAGGAGCTTGGCAGCTCATGGTTAATCATAGTAGACTAATCAAAGACTATATGAACAGATTCTTCTACAGCTTGGCTTTTCAAGTTGTAGATCCTATAGGCTTTGCTATGATTGTTGTACCCAACAAAAATTCCATCAAAGGATTTGGCAGCAAACTTAGTCACATAGGACTTTCCATTATGAAGCACATATCACTTGCTACTAAATATCCTGAGATAGCTCAAGTTTGGTTTTCTGCCTTTCAAGATCTCATAGGGAGTTTTCTTGTGGCACTTGGTGATAGAGGCTTTGTTGAGGACATGATATGCAATGTTGACTGCCTCAGCCCAGAAATATTCTGGTAGAGATGTGTCATTCAGTAGAGTCTTTCCAGCCTTTATGAGAGTTCTAATTTTCCTCTAACCAATCCTATTTTGCTAGGGTGTTCTAGGTGAAGAGAATTCTTGACGAATCCCTTGCTCTTCACAGAACCTTATCATGCTATCAGACTGGAATTCATTCCCATGGTCACTTTTGATTTTTTACTACAGAGCTCTTGAACTCATTCTGAATTTGTTTGACAAACTTAGTGAAGATATCAAGGGTTTTATTCTTTCTCTTAAGGAAGAATACCCAAGCAAACCTGGAAAAGTCATCAACCACCACAAGGGTGTAGACCTTCCTACCAAGACTATGAACTGACATAGGACCAAACAAGTTCATATGCACGAGGTATAGGCACCTCACAGAATCTTTGGTCCCAATACCCTTGAAGGAAGCTTTTGTCTGCTTGCCCTTTTGACAAGCAGTGCAAATTCCCTCCTTGGAGCAATTCACATTGGACCATTCCTAACTAGCTCTTAACTGAAGAGCTTACCAATAGTCTTGTAATTTACATGGGCTAGTTTTTGTGTCATATGACATAATAAGAGGCTTTCTCATTTGCTACTAGACAAATAGGAGAATATGCATCTAAATATAGAAAGTTTAAGCAATAAACATTTCCACTCCCAGTGTCTGTCAAGATGACCTCTTGGTCACCTGACCTCCTAATTAGACACTCATCCTTGTGGAAGACAATAACATAGCCAAGATTAGAGAGCTGGCCTATGCTTATAAGGTTGTGTTTCAACCCTTCAACATAAGACACCTTAGTGATGGTGACTATGCCATTGTTGATCTTACCATAGCCTTTTGTTACCCCTCTATTTGAACCACAAAAGATTACTTTGGGTCCATCTTTTACTGAGTATACTCCTTCATGTTGCTCTTTGTCCCAGTCATGTGCCCGGAACAACCACTGTCCAAGTACCATATAGCAGTATGGTCTCTTGGACTAACCTACAATATACAGTTTACTTAACCTTAGGAACCCAATATCTATTGGGTCCTAGGTGCATATTAGCATGAAACTGAACATGTCCACCAGCAGAATTTCTGACTAGTGGACTGACCCTAGCTCTGACCATATTGGGATTGTGCCAGCAGTCAATGGCAAAATGCCTTATCTTACCACAGCACCAACAATCATGTATGTTATATCTTCTCTTCTGTGTAGACCCTATAGCTTGGTTAGCAGCAGCCTTAACAGGAGGAAGATATGCTGCAACCCTTTTCTGATTTCTTTCAGCTAGAATTTGACAGAAGGCAAGTCTTCTAATTGGCTTGTTTGGTCTGTTCTGCGTGCTATCAGCAACAAGCTTCTTTTTAGAGAGCATGCTTTTGATGGCATCAGAAATGCCCAAATAAGCATGACTGTTAGACTTGCCCTTAGTCTGAGCCTTAGCTGTCAGATTCAGAGCCTTGGCTGCAACAATATTTTTGAGTGTTGGAGCTGAAGTACCAAAAACAAATGGTCCAGTTTGGGTCATTTGAGTTTTCTCATGGGCATCCAAAAAGGTGCTCACCCGGCTAGAGCTTTCACCATGGCAGTGAACATCATTGTTCACCCCTGAGGAACAACCATTCTCCCAGTGACCACAGGAGCTTTCCTAGTCATACCTGTTAGAAGGTAACAGAACTTTTCTAAAAAGAATGGGGGGCTTGGAAGCAATAGGTTGAGCTGGAGCTGGAGATTTCCCCTTCCTTTTGGAAGGAGCAACTCTTGTGCTTCCCTTGAATCCCAACCCTTTCTTACCATTTTGAGAAGAGAAGGTGTCTATCAAGGGTAGTATTGTACTTGGCTTAGAATAGCTAGCCACTATTATTTTCTCCTTCTCAAGCCTCTCTTCAAGCTCCCTAATGAGACAGCTCTTATGCTTGATGAAGGCTATCTAGATGTCCAAGAGGGACTTCAGTTGGCTTATTTCCGTAGCTTTATGATCTAGTAGATTAGCTATTACAGTATGATGGGCAACTGCAAGCTTAAGAGATGAAATCTCTTTAGCTTGCTTCTTAGACAACTTCTTGACCTTCTTAAAAGCATTCAGAAGTTCTCCATACTTATCAATCATTTGATTGACATCTCCTTCAGATCCAAAATCTTATTCACCACTGGGTGAAGAGGTTTCTGAGCAAGGACTGGTCTCATACCCAGACATAGAAGCAGAATTGGGTAAAGAATGTACCTTGCTTTGACCAGGCTGATCCTGGCTGCCCTCTTCATCTATCATTGCCATCAGCCCTCTATAGTTATGGGAATCTTCATCCTCCTTTGAGTCACTGTCTGATAGTGTCAGAGGGGCCTTGATTCCTATCCTCACTGGAGGATTGACTTCTCCTGCTGCAATAACTTTATCTTTAGCAGCAGCAGCAACTAGCCCAATGTAGGCTTCCTCTTATTCAAACTCAGACGATGATGAGTCTGTCCAACTCTTTCCTTCTTAGCAATGAAGTACTTCTCCTTATTCCATTTGTATTGATGCTGCTTCTTCTCCTCGGCCTCCTTCCTTTTCTCTAGGCAGTCAGCTATCATATGCCCGGGCCTTCTGCAATAGTAACAAACTACTTTAGAAGAGTTATATTTATTAGGTTTGGAATCATACCTTTCATCCTTGGACTAATTCTTCCTGTGATGAGTGGAATTGGAGGGCCTCTTCTTCTAATGCTTCTTCTTCATCAGCCTCTGGAGTTGTCTGGAGAAAGCTGCAAAATCCTCATCAGACATGCTGCTATCTGATGCTTCTGATTCTGAGCTGTCTGACTCAGCTGGTCTTCTTGGAGGAGAGGGAATCCTCTCCTTGCCCTTCCTTGTGCTTTCTACTCTGAAGGCCAAATACTTTTCCTTGGCTTGGGATTTTCTGGTGGCCTCTTCCTCTTTCCTGGCAGCTAGCTGCATCTCATAAGAGAGCAGCTTTCCAAACAATGTTTGGGGAGGAGTTTCAGCAAGCTTGACCACCTCTCTTATGACACGGATCTTAGTATCCCAGTATCTAGTGAGAGATCTGAGAAACTTGTCATTTATTTCATAATTATTGAAGACCCTCCCATAGGTCTTCAACTCATTTATGATCTTGAAAAATCTTTCATAGTAGGCAGTTATGTTCTCTTTCAGATTTTGCCTAAAAGCCTCATACTCCTGGTTGAGAAGAGACTTCTTATCATCCCTTACCTCTTCAGTACCCTCCATGTAGACCACAAGAGTGTCCCACATCTCCTTGGAGGTCTGGCAGTGAACCAAGTTCTAAGAAGTTAAGTCATCTACTGCACTGGCAATGATGTTATGTGCTCTCTTGTCCAAGCCAGCTAAGATGACCTCATCTTTTGTTATTTCAGAGTATGTATTTGGCGTCTTGATGTTGGAATCTAGAGAAGAGACCTTCATAGGAATGACAGGTCCCTCCCTGACTGTTGCAAAGATCCTTGGATCATAGGCTTCCATAAATAGCCTCACCCTCTCTTTCCAAATTCATGGAACTCAGCTCTCTCTGGCTCTCTTTAGAGCCCATGATCACTTAACTTCATCTACCTTTGGAGATCACTCAGATTGTTAAATCTCTTTTTAACCAACCTCTCTCTGATACCACTTGAAAGTTCTTAAGTTTAAGGTTGTTTGCAACCTCGAGGGGGGTGAATACGTTTCTTTTTCTTTTAATATCTTTTAGTTTCTTTCTTTAGTTCTTAGTGAGTTGGCAATGATTTTCTTTCAAGTACTTGCACAAAAGAACACCACAAAAAAGCACACAAAGATTTATAGTGGTTCCCCAACTTTTGGGTACATCCACTCTCCTCCCACCTTGCTAACTTCCTATTAGTCAAGGCACTTCTCCAAAGCAATACTCCACAGAGCTTACACCTAGAACTCTTAAGGATCTCTCAGTCTCCTCCAAGATCTACAACTCAGCCATAAGGGCCTACCACTCAGTGGTTAACATACAACCTACCTCAAGCTGTTAAGCCCTACACTCAGGCTGGGAGGATAGCCCTACCTCAGATCTACAAGGGATCCTATACTCAGAGAGATACACTCTCCTATAGCTCAGGCAAGATTGACTTACCTCGGGCCAGTGGCCCTACAATCTCAAATTCAGTTGGATCCAACAAGATGGAATAGATTTTATATCTATCATAGAGAAATTTCTCTGTGACAGCACCTTGAGCTAAGTTATCTCAGCTCAAACTTTCTTCATAGCTACAAGGAAATTGAGCTGGAAGTTACTAACAGTAAACTGCTTTGCTTCCTCTTCCTTCTTAGGACAGACTCAGCTACTTTATTTTTCCTTCTTCTCAGCTTAAGAAGTAGAACTCCAGGTTAGGGCTTGCTAAACTGGGAAGCAACTTGATCTGCAGAGACTTCTTCCTTATTTCTGCTTCTCCCTCAGAAGGAAATCCTTCTGATCTTGCTGATGTCGATGAAGAAGACACACAACTAAAAGAACTTTTTGTAGGGAGACTTCAAGCTTTTACTTGCAGAAATGGCGAGGAAGATGAAGTCGGCTGCTAGCTTTTGAAGTTGATAATGCCCTAAAAGTTGTTTTGTGTCTTGGCCCATCTTATCCTTTTGTAGTTCTCTGATCAACGGCTCTTAGAGATCAATGGGCCCCACCTGCAGCTTCCAGCTGCGGCTTGCTTTAACGGAAGAAGATGTATAGTAGCTTCTTGGCAGAGTTTGTTGTTTTCTGTAGCTTCTCCGTACTTGATTTGAACTTAGTTAACTTTGTCAATTTTGCTGACGTCAGCACATGTGGACTTAACAAAAATCGAGCATCAGTAGAATAGTCGTTGAGTGAATGAGCTTCACTCAATGCCAAAACACTTAGACATAATTCTGTCTATCTAGGCATTGACAACGTTGAGTGAGCAAGCTCCACTCAATGCTTTTAGCCTTAACCAATTCTGCAGTCTTTTCTGCATGCCTGGCGTTGAGAGCATTGAGTGAGCACACCTCACTCAACGCCTTATGCCTTAGCCTATGCATTCTGTAAATTAGGCGTTGAGAGCGTTGAGTGAGCATACTTCACTCAATGCTTTTTGCCTTCGCCAAAATCTTCCTGCTTCTCTGGCGTTGAGAGCGTTGAGCGTGTCTTCATCACTCAACACTTTTTGCCTTAGAAAAGCTTTCTGCATCTTAGGCGTTGAGAGCGTTGAGTGAGCATGCCTTACTCAACACGATTTGCCTTCGCCAATATTCTGTATCTGCATCTTCTTAAGCACTGAGAGCGTTGAGTGAGCATACCTCACTCAACTCTTTTGGACTTAGCTAAATTGCTGTGTTTAGATACACTGGCTTTGACTGACTGAGTGTTACTCAACACTTATGAGGCTATGGCGTTGAGTGAATGACCTTCACTCAATGCCTGTGGACTTAGCCAGTTTTCTGCCTCTTATTCCTTATGCTTTGACTGTCTCAGCCTGTCTCACTCAACTTTGAACTGAGTTCGACGAATTCTGAACTAAGTTCGACGAACTCAGAACTTAGTTAGACGAACTCGGAACTTAGTTCGACTAACTCAGATTCTCAAACTCTGAGCTCAGTTCGACGAACGATGAGCTCAGCTCGACGAACTCTGAACTCAGTTAGATTAACTCAGATTCTTGTTGTATGGTGTTGAGTGACTTGACTTCACACAATGCCTGTGGACTTAGCCACTTTCCCATCTTGCCACTTCTTTGGCTTTGACTGTATAGGCTTCACTTAGCTCTATAAGTCATCTGGCGTTGAGTGAGTCGCCTTCACTTAACGCTTGTGGACTTAGACAGATTTCTGTCAACCAACATCTTAGGTAAGTGTTTACCTGACTTGGCCACTTAGTCTACCTGTCCCATCATTGTCAACTACAACTATATGAATATCATTGACAAGATTGACTTCCTCAAATTTAGGACATTGTGGGTAATGGACCCAACACTAACGGTGGGGGAAAAATGTTGCGAAGAAAGTGGAGGAATCTATGGAGAGTGAGGGGCACCATCGAGACCGGATTTGATATCTAAATCAAATGTCACAACACCCATTATTGGAGGTATAGCCTCGTACTCTCCATCACGCCGCTTTGCTAAGCCAAGGTCTTGGAGGTTCGATAACCAGATTGAAATCTACATCTGAACAGAGTGCATTCTCAGTAGAGTGTCCCTAACCCCCATCAGCTGGGCGAGGTTGGTGATGAAGTTCCCGTAGTGGATAGCTCCCAACCTTGCGCTCTCAGCCCGGTGTCGAAAGAAAATAACAAGCATTTGGCCCGGGTTAAGTGGCAGCTGGTTGTTCATACTATATAGACATAATAGGTCCCTCTTGGTGACCACACAGTAATTATCATCGCGACCGATAAGGGTGAACGTAAGGAGGTTGCGGAGGATACCGAATGCGGGAGAGATGAGATGGCTACCTTTGGATCTCTTGGGGGTGTAAGGATAAATATCGTTACTGATTTCCAACGAAAACTGGAGAAGGTTGAAATTCGTGGGGGAATTAGTAAGAAGATCGGTGTAGGCGGGAGATAGGGTATACGCCTCATTGCAAAAACCCATGAGGATATTGAGTCGGTGGATCGTGAGCTGATGCGTCATGCTGCCCATCGAAAGGCGATGATATTGTCACCCGGACCCCATCGCCACTCGAAGGTGGCGAGGAACTCGATCGTAAGCTCTAAATATGTGACCTTGGAAATGGCAAATAGGGAACTCCATCAGAGGGTGGATAGAAATTCCCATACCAAATCTAATAAGTCGAAGGCAGCAAGGATTCCCCAATCAAGGATGCGGAAAATGCCAAAGGGTTTTGGCATTTAAGCAGTCGCTCAGGTCCTGTTGGGTGGAATTTTCAAAAGTGGGCATGGCCTTCGCCGCGGTGGGATCCGCGGGATGCTCAGATTAAGAAGCGGTGGAACGGGAGTGGTGGCGAGGCATGGTTGAAAAGGACGAAAGGAGAGAAATTATTTTTTGAAAAAAAGAAGGGGAAGGATGAGAGTATTCGACCAAGGGGGTTGAGACGATGAAGGAAAGATGGGTTGGTTGGTGTGGGAAAGAAAGAGTGGAGAACACATATATAAATAACGAAAATTTGTCGGCCACGTCCCCCTGTCACGCCCGTAATTGGGGGGCATGAAACCATAAATGAGTGGGGAAGCGCAGACCTCGAGAATAGTGTCGAGATCTGGAATTTTGTTGGAAAGCGGATCACACCCCAGAGTCACAAGCGCCCCAGAGTCACGCTTGTGACTCTAGGGCGTGTAATACTTAAATAATACGAAAAAAGGGAATCCAAAGCATTTATCGTCAATGCCTCAGATTCACGTGACATGTCCCAGGGTCACGGACACTGAGGCCTATTTATTAAAATATTAATTAAATATTTTTTATTTTATGTTTTTTTGCATGGGAAACAAATCACGGGGCATGACTCCCATATGTCATGGACAAGACATTAAGAAGCATGGGCGTGACTGTCTGAATTTTCTACTTATGCACGACGGTCTCTGATCGGGGAAGTTCCACCTCAGTCACAACCTTGACCAATGAAGGTCACGCCCGTGACAAGGATGAAAGATGGAGTGAGAATGACCCCTCAAAAACAGTGCCCAAAATTCGCAATCCAGGGACGTACACGCTGGCCGGACACGCCCGTGACCCTTGGGTCACGCCCATTACTGGGACATGATGTACTTAGGCATTAGTGGATTATTACAAAAGATAGGACACAATGACGACAAAGGATCCATATAGCCGACCCCACTATAGTGGGATAAAGGCTTGAGTGTTGTTGTATATATATTTTTTACTACAAACAGATAAGAAAATAAACTAAAAAAACAAAGTTTACCAACTTGAAGTTTGAAACGAATTTTGATGCCCGCGTCCGACCGACTGTTATCCGTCAAATCACCTCCAAACCTGCAAAAACCCAACATAAAATTAATAAAAATAACAAAAAAAGTTAAACATGAGATGTCTCCCAAGAGCGCTTTGATTATGGTCGTTGAGCTCGACCAAAGTGACGTGTTAGTCTACCTCATTTTTCAACTTATCATCAAATGATAATAAGGGCTTGGGAAATTGTGAGTTAGTGGACTTCGATGCTTCTATATGGATATCCTCATACCCCATACAGAGGAGGAGCGTGCATTCACTAACATCAAAAATTGCCTGCGTGGCAGCCAAGACAGGACGACCAAAGATAAAGGGCATCTCGGCGTCTTCTTCCATGTCAAGAATGGCGAATTCTATAAGTAAGGTAGACTCACCAATCTCAACCGACACATCATGAATTGCCCCCTTCAGGGTTGTTATTGAACGATTGGCTAATTTTAGTGTTATGTCGGTGGGAGTAGGCTCTCCCAAATTAAGCTTTTGGGCTGGACTAAAGGGGAAATGATAACACTCACGCTAAGATCAGTGAAAGCGTTTGGAAAGTGAGTTTCCCCTATAGTGCATGGGATATTAAAATTAATATTAACATTTTTATTAATATCCCGCTCCACCAAACGAGCAGGATAAGGTATACGGTGCTTAAATTCTTGAAGAGGAGGAGAAGGTGTAGAATTCGTAATTTCCTCTTCAAGGTGCACTTCCGAATCTCCCACAAAGGTCACTGCCAAAGCATTTGTAGGTTCCAACGGTGGTGCTTTTTTGGAGAGATCGGTAACGGTCTTTACAAGTTGCCTTACTTGATTCTCAAAGTTGTGTAAAGACCCTTGTAAATTGCATACATCTGCTTCATTTTTAGTGATATACTTATTAACCACCTCTTCGAGAGAAGGTCGTTTAGGGCCTTGCGAAGGAATAAAATTTGGAGGGGCAAGATGAGCGTTATCCGTGTTACCTTGATTAACCCATGATAAATTGGGGTGATTCCTCCAACCTGGATGATACATGTTATCCTAATTGTTGTTGTTCGGGTTAAAGGGCGACCGATTTTGACTACGCATGTAATCCACTTGATCTATTTGTTCCGATGCCATCTGAGTAGTCTCCAAAGTAGGTGTAGAGGGGGAAGCAATCATCCCCTCTATTTTCTTTCTTATACGCTAAACCTGGAGACACAAATTAGAAATAGCATCAATTTCGTACATCCCGGGCGGTTTATTTTAGCGAGATCAGGGTGTACTTCATTGCTAAGTATTCATTGACATACCCTCTATAAGTTCTTGGGGAAGTCGCTGGTGTCTTGCTGTTAAGCATTCCACCGACGATGGAATCAATATGTTGCCTTGTTTGAGCATTAAGGCCATTATAGATGGTCTGTACTTGCAATCGATCGGGGATTGCATGATGAGGGCATCAGAGAAGCAATTCCTTAAATCACTCCCAAGTATCATATAATGTTTCTGAATCAACATGGGAGAAGTAAGTGATATCATTGCGCAGTTTGGCAATTTTAGAGGGCGTAAAAATTTTCATGAGAAATTTTTCCGTCATTTTAGCCTAAGTGGTTATAGATCCTCTTGTTAGAGAACTTAACCACTGTTAGTTTTGGTACGTAATATAAAGGGAAAAAGTCTAAGCCGGACAGCTTCATCAGAAACCCCATTGATTTTGAAAGTATCACATATTTCTAAAAAGTTATAAATATGCGCATTGAGATCCTCATCCTAAACCCCATCAAATTATACATATTGTTGTATAATTTGAATGATGCTTCACTTCAATTCAAAATTATTGTTCGCAATAGTAGGTTGAACAATACTTGCTTGCACGTCGTCCAAATTTGGTCGAGCATAGTAGAACATAGTCCTTTGGTCAGCCATATTTGAATTAGGTTCCCCCATAATAGAAGAAAGAGAAGAAGTAGAAGAGGGAGAAGAAAGAAAAGTGGAAGGAGAAGGAGAAGGCGGCGAAGGTAAAGACAAAGGAAAAAATAGTGTCCCCTGCGAACTCCTTAACCAAATCTTGAGAAATGAGGTCACGGATTCGTAAGCGTCGTCGAATGGATCGCTCATTTTCTAGATTCAAATCAAATAGATTTGACGGATTCCCTTAGGTTATACACCAAACAAAATAAAAAATTTATAAAATAAAATTTCCCTGATTTCCCAAGGACTACCCAATGACGGGTTCGCAAGTTACTAGACGATCTTGTGGGATGAAAATCCAACACGGTCCTTTTGCAAGAAATTTAAATAATAAAAAAATTTTCATAATTTTTTTAATAGAAACAAGATTTTTTTTTAGATTTGAAAACAAAAAGGAAATGATAAAATTAATAGAACCTCAAAATATCGACAAAAAAAGATCTCAAACAACGACGCCAAAAATTTGATGATTAAATTTTGCTGGAGCGCAATTCCAACAATAAATTTATAAGACAAATATACCTGTTGTTTTAAAGTCTAAGATCAAGTGTCGTATTTAAACTCGGGGCCTGTCAAATACTTAAACTCCCAAGAAAAACTATTATTTTATTTAACAAAAATTTCTGTTTGTTTGAAGAACTAAGAAAAAGTGTGATTAAAATTAAGAGAAATCCGATGGGTTAAAGTCTAGCATTTTAGAATCTCTTTGGATAAAATAAAATTTGTAAAAGATAAAACTGCAAGCTTCTAAATTATTTACTTCGACTATGGAGGTTCCCAAAATATGAAAGCGCCTCTCACGAGAATACGCTAACTAAATTTAGGTTGATCGATTAAGACCCCATGGCCAGTCGAAACCTATAAGCTAGCTTTAAGCGATGAACCCCACTATTGGATTTGACTCCAATACAAAAGATTTATGCCGCCCCTATCGAGCAGTACATATAACTCTTTTTTTCTTTGAGTAATCTTCTCGTTTACACGAATCTCTCGATCAACTAGCATATGAATTTTAGATCGAAAAACATATTTGTGACATATGAATTCCATGAAATTGAATTCAAATATAAATCAAAGTAGAATAAAATAGAAAGCTTGCTAAATTTTAAAGAGACAAAACTAAGTTTATTTCATTCCAAAGTTCATCATGATCAAATGCTAATTGAAGTTTAACTATTCATCATGATGAGGAAATTACACAAAAGAGAAGGGAGAGACATGATTGCAAAATAAAAAATACTTGAATTGAAAATTACTTGGAAGAGAAATTACAACTAGGAATGAAAATTACAAAAGCTAAAGTTGCACTAAAAGTGGAAAATATTGCAGTATTGTGTAAAATTACATAAAACAAACTCAAAAATCCAAATCTCGAGCTTCTGAGCTTGCCTAGAATTTATAGTAAAATTTATTAGGGAGTCACGCCCCTAGGTCACGTTCGTCACCAAGGGCGTGTAAGGTGCAGAACTGTCATCTTAAAAGCATGGGAACGTTGCGAGAAAAACTGCCAAAATTCATCTCTTGGCGGGTCACGCCCCAGGTCACACCCGTGACCTTGGGCGTGTCATGACCGGGTCTGGAAACATCAGGAAATGATGTGATTAGCGGTTAATAAGGTGGTTTATTTAAGAAATTAAGTAGCGCCCTCTCCAACAGTCCGGACTTTTGGTGCAGTTGGGTATGCGCTTGATCCTTCAGTTTAGAAAGAGGTCACATCACACCCCTTGGTCATGCCTGTGACCAGGGTGTGTATGTTGAAACATCTTGATGACACGGACTATTGTTTTAACTGGTGAGGCACGCCCCTGAACAGGAGAACATGCCCCCTATCATGCCCGTGACAGGGGTGTGTAATATTAATCCGACATGGAAAAGGTGTTCTGGGCGCTTGAGGTGGGGCATGGCCCGTAGCATTGGTCACGTGTAACACCCCCCCCCCCTCCCTCATCCGTCACAAAGAATATAACAGAAGGTCCGACCGGAGACCCACGCCATATTCCATGGACAGTAAATGGAGTTACGCATTGAAACAAAAACATCAACGTATCCTAACTCAGAGTTATATTCCAGCGGAAGCTTTTAAGTATCAAGAACCCACAACCAGGAATGTCCACTATATAGATAATCAGGAACGAAGTCATACACAATATTTGGCCTTAAGGCCTTACAACTTATGAAATGTTTACAATATCAAGGTGGTTTACATACTTCGTCACGCAGGCCAACAACACATGAAAACTAATAAATGTTTCGCTTAGGCTTTGTGGGCCGGCATAACACAAAGGGGCTTCAGCCTGTTACTTCTTGCTCGGCTCTCCAACACCTCCACAAGGACAATCCACCAAGATGTGGAAAAGAAAACACCGGTCAGCATTAGCTGACCAATTTATAACGACTCTAATCCATGCTCAGGGTATGGTACTCTTTCCCTACAGGAAAGCAACATTTATTTGAAGCAAGAATGTGAAACTTAAGCACCATTCATCATTAACGGCATTACGAACGGCCACACGCTTCGTGATCTCAAGGCACTCTTTCGGTGTACTCCCTGAGTCCCACCACCATCCTAAGTCCCAGACTTGACGGTTCCACTTGAGCATTACTAGTCATGCATAATGCTAATGACTCTCTCCAATGCCAACGACGATTCCAAGTACTTTAGGAATCTAGTCCGAACGACTTAGTGCGGGTACAGTTCAACCACAGTCCATTGCTCAAATCATCATGCATAACAAACATGACGCGGGTCAACCTCCACTTTCCCGATCACAACACACATAACCACATTATGTTCCAAAGCTAACTCCCACGACCACCACAACTGGACCCATTAGGCTCTACAGCTTAACATGCTACCCATCTTATCTCATGGACACAGACTTCACAACCACAATCAAATCTCTCTGGGAGATATCGCTAGCGGTAACCACTATTGCCGCGCGATATCGACAAAATCACCAATCTGTCTCAGGCACGGGTTCACACCCAGCACATACAACTGCTCACTGGTCTTTGTTAGTAGAGCTATAGCCAGCGATATCGCTATTGCGAGCAATAGCAACAGAATCTCGTTCGATGTTGCAAACTTGGGTGTTTCCTAGAGACATCCTCCAGTACTTCTGCAGCAACCTGCAGTATCCCCAAAACCTCGAAATCAATTCGTTTTCCACGGAGTGTTCTCCGACACGCAAATCGACATCACAAATTCAGACAACTTGTCACAAATGGGTTTCACACAGCATGCCTATATTTGTACTTCGATTCCGAACTCTATATGCAATTCTACCAAGGATACTCTGAATCAATCCATTGGAAACTTACCGTTATTCACTAATTGGTGAGGGTTTCCATGCAAACATGCCAAATGAACCATGAACATGGATTTAATCTGGATGGAAATGTTCGCAACGCCTTCCCCTCAACCGATCTAGCCTCGACTTGTGATTCCGATCTCAAGAAATCCTCCAACAGCTCTCCAAAGAGCTGGATCAGCCTCCACTTCTTCTTCCTTCTTTTCTTTCCCAAGCTTGAAGAGAGAGAGAGAGAGAGAGAAAAAGTGAAATGAACACTTCTCTCCATACTCCTCAGGTAAAGCATAGACGGGAAATAATCCTGGTCTCATGATCCAAATACAAAAAAAAATGGATGGTCATGATCAAATCGAGCTTTCAATTAAAAATCGCTATCACCGGGCGATATCGTGATTGCCTGGCGATAGCCTCGGTGGTGGTCACTTGACCAAGTCAATGCTGCTTTGCCGCTTATCGACCGCTTCACAGGAAACTAACACGTGGTGGTCTTCCACATGGCACACTATCGCCTGGCGATATCGTTATCACTAGCGATAGTAAATTTGCTTTCATTGTTATCTCGGCTGTATCGTTTTAATCACTATCATCGGGAGATATCGCATTATCGCCAGCGATTGCAATTCAACTGCATCGACTTCATCATTTGTTGTCTGCATCAACTTGTCGACTGCATCTCCTTGTCAACAACACCGACTTTACCATTATCGTCTGATAATATCGCTATCGCCAGCGATAGCCCCAATACTGTAACTTGTTGTTTTTCGACTGTGGAAAACCTGGGGTGTTACAGATCTACCCCCTTTATGAAATTGTCTTGAAATTATTCGGTATAAAAAAAAACATAAGTACATAGTATCTAAAATTTACCTCAAAAGAACAACTCGGGGAACTCCTCTCTCATGGTTTGCTCGTGCTCCCATGATAGTTTCTTACGACCACAATTGTCCCAACAGACCTTGATCATTCTGATCGACTTATTTCGCAGTTTCTTGACCTCCGTGTCTTCAAAATGAATGAGCTTGACTTTTGTTGACAACCAACTATCGACAGACACCTGATCCACAACAACCACTTGCGTAGGCTCTTATATCGCATTCCGCATCTGATCTGTGAAATACATTGTGCAACCCACTTAGCTTTGCAGAAAGAGCAAGCTGATAGGTAGCTTCACCAATCTGTTCAATAATCTCAAATGGCACAAGGTATCTCGGGATTAGCTTCTTCAAGCGTCGAATCCTGGATACAATTTTGAATGTTTTGATTTTGAGATAAACCCAATCGAAAACTGCAAACTCAACATTTCAGTGCTTGGTGTTGTATTACTTTGTCTGCCTATCTAGAGCAATCAACAGTTGCTCTCGAATCAAACATATCGTCGAAGTCACATCTCTGACGTCTTTAAGCTTATACAGTATTGATTCACCCGTTTCTACCCAAGCCAATGGAGTACGTCACTTCCTACCATATAAGGCCTCGAAGGGCGCAATCTTAATACTTGCTCGGTAGCTATTGTAGTATGCAAACTTGATTATATAGAGATGGTCCTCCCACCGCTTCCCAAAATCTAGGGGGTGCATACATAACATATCCTTCGTTGTCATGTTAGTCCTCTCAATCTAACAATCTGTTTGAGAATGAAAGGTCGTGTTAAACTTCTGTTTAGTACCCAATAATTGGTAGATTAGCCTTCAATCATTGGAAGTGAAACGTCTGTCTCGGTCACTTTTAATGCTACGGGGCATACCGTGCAATTATACGATATTATCGACATAAAGCTTTTCCAATTTTCCACTGAATCGTCTTGCTGATTTGGAATAAAGTGTGGCACCTTTGTCAAATGGTCAACGATCACCCAAACATCATCGTTCCCGCGCTACAATCTCGTCAAACCGTGCACGAAATCAGTAGATATGTCGCCAAACTTCCACTCTGGTATCGGTAATGAAATTAGGAATCCACAAAGCTTCTGACATTCAGCCTTCAGTAAGGCGCAAGTGTGACACTTCGTCGCATAAAAAGCTACGTCCTTCAAACCTGGCCACCAAAACAGCTTTTTCGTGCCCTTAAACATTTTGTGCTCCCAGGGTGGATTGAGTGCATTGTGAAATTTGTCCCGTATATCAACTCGTCCCGTAGCTTGCCAATAATTGGGAAGCACAACCGATCGTCTTTTCACAAAAGACCATCAATAAAGGAAAACTAGGAATTTGACTCATCCATAGTCTCCGCTAAATAACGCTTCAAGCTTTCATCAAGCTCTATTGCTCGTCGAACTCTGTCCACAAGGTCATATTGTATCTATGTCCAGTTCAAGCATGCATTCACACTAGTACTCTTGACAACACAAGAGATATCCAAGGCCTCCAACTCTAGAATCAAACGCTCGTCATGGATCTATAACCAATTTGCTTGTGTTGGGGCCCTACGACTTATAGCATCTGTAACTACATTTCCCTTACCGGGAGTGTAATGAATCTCGAAGGTATAGTCCCTGAGGAACTCCATCCAGCTCCGTTGTCGTATATTTAAGTTCTTCTGGTTCAACATATACTTTAGGCTCTTATAGTTTGTAAAGATGTCAATATTCACACCATACAAATAATGTCACCAAAGTTTAAGAGTGAATATTACGGCCGCCAATTCCAAGTCATGAACCGGATAATTCCTCTCATGAACCTTTAGCTAGCAAGAGCCATAAGCAATAACTTTCCCATGCTGAAGAAGAACGCAGCATAAGCCTCTCCCTGAGGCGTCACTATAGATCTCATAGTTGTCAGTACCACATGGCGAACATAAAATCGACGTCGTGGTAAGACGACTCTTCAAAATCTTATGCACACGCCAATGACCAAACAAACTTATGATCCTTCCTCATCAAGGTAGTGACAGGTAAAGCAATCCTCAAAAAGTTTTCTATGAAGCACCTACAGTAGTCGGCAAGTCCAAAGAAACTCCTGACTTCCGTCATAATAGTCAAAATTGACCACTCTCGTATCGCAACTATCTTTGTCAGATCCATTACGATGCCCTCTCCACTAACTACGTGACCAAGGAATGCCACTGAAGACAGCCAAAACTCGCATTTTAAGAACTTGGCATACAACTGACTCATCCTCAGGGTCTCCATAACAATCTGTAAGTGATTTGCATGCTCTTCCATCGACTGAGAGTACACTAGGATATCATCAATAAATACTATCACAAACTGGTCCAAATACTCTCTGAAAGTTTTATTAAACAGGTCCATGAACACTAATGGCGCATTCATTATCCCAAAAGGCATAATGGTGAACTTGTAGTGCCTGAAACGAGTATTAAATGATGTCTAGGGAATATCTCTTCCCTGATTGTTAACAGATAGTATCTGGATTTCAAATCCAGCTTCGAGTATATCATTAATCCACCTAGCTGATCAAACAAGTCATTGATCCTCAGAATCAGATACTTATTCTTTTCTGTCAACTTGTTTAGTTAGCGGTATTCAATGCAGAGATGCAAGCTTTCATCATTCTTTTTCACAAAAAATATTGGTGCACTCCAAGGAGATGAACTTGGGAGTATGTAGCCTTGCTCTAGCAGCTCTTGCAACTGAACCTTCAAATCAGCCATCTCTTTTGGCGCAATCCGGTACGGTAAGCGTGACACTGGTTTAGCACTATGCATCAGCTCAATAGTGAAGTCAATCTCTCTCTGAGGTGGAGCTCTAAGGAGATCTTTTAGGAACACATTATCATACTCCGAATAGGGACATCCTTAGGCTCTGAAGCTTCCAATAGCGTGAAGAACTACTCTGCTCCCTTCCAAACTTCTTTGACCACTTGGAGAGCACACATTAGTATCTTGCTCTATCCTCGCATACCATCAAACTTGGTCTCGTGTTCAGTATCTTACCCCAGTGTGACTTCCTTTGAGTTGCAATCAATGCATGCATACTGCTCCAAAAGCTAGTCCATGTCAAATTTCACATCAAACTCTGATATCGACAGCATCGATGCTTCCAAGTCAAACTCATGACTTCCTATTTTCACCTTAACACAACAAACTCTATCGGTGCGCATCATGCACCCATTCGGCTGCAACACATCGAATCTATCTTTCGACATAAAAGAAGGCGCTCTGATATACATTACAAAATCCTCTGATAGAAATGAGTGAAAAGCCCCGGTACCAAACAATTCTCTCGCCGGATAGTCCAGAATTAGGAAGAAGCCTAATACAAACAAGTTATATAAGCAATGCATAAGGTATAAGTATATAAAGCAATAAATTTGTATACTAATGCATACATGTCATCACATCGCTCTGTTTAATGGCCTCATGTTAACCAAGATTAAATACTCTCGGCTATTTAGAGCATAATGGGACGCAGTTGACTCCGTTGTCTTCCCTTTTTCAGCATAAGTTCTCCCACCTTTCTCTCTATCCTCAGAGGACCACTGTGATAGTTTCGGTCTATATGACCTGGCTTTCCGCAAGTATAGAAAATAATTGGGCCTCCTCCCCCAGTAGTCGCCCTAGAAATAGTAGAAGGAGCTAGCCAAGAAGACCTAGACTTTTTGTCCCACCTGCGATATCCAGACTTTACAGAGCTCAGTACTTTGAACTCTCGCTTCTTAACACCCAAGTCCTTCTTACTTTGGAATTTTTTTCAAATCCAGCTCTAGGGATCCGACAGTATTCACCAACGTCTGAAATCCATGCGTCATTAGAACTGAAAGATATAACCTCGGATCATCATGCAGACCTTCATAGGACTGATTGGTCTTTCGCTCCTTGTAAGAAAACGTAGAGCCTGTAGACCACCCCAATCTAGTGAACTCATGCAAGTAGTCATCAATAAGACTCTCATCTTGAGTCAACCTCTGGAACTGATTCTCCATCACAATCTGTTTTACAGAATGGAGATACCTTACCAAAAAATGTCTCGAAAACTCCTCCATCAAGACCTCAGTTAGTTTGCCTTCCAGCAAACTGATGTAATTCCAACTCATCTCACCATAGCCTTGCCTCTCCTTCCAAAAGAAAGTTAGCTACAGTCACATTTTGCCTCTCCTCCATCTCCGTTGTCATCAAAGTTCTCTTTATTCTTGAGAGCCAGTCTTTGGCTTGAGTGGGGGATCAAGTTCCCTCAAACATTGGAGGATGGAAGCTCAAAAAATGCTTCAGTTGCTTATCCTTCGCTCGCCTCGCCACCAAAGGCTCATCAGGAACTTTCCTTATAGTCATGGGCTCAACTACGCCAACCTGCACTGTGGCAACTACAGGGGTAGGAGGTTGTACTCGTCCTTCCGGTTGTGCATTGATCAGCATGGACACGACTTCAACAACCAATTGAATTATTTCAGCAGAAGGAGGACGTGTAGGCACCTCAGCTGGTGCACTACTTTCTATCAAGCGCTGGGCCTGAGACTTCCCCGCACCGCTTCTAGTCACCTATAATCAGGAAATACACAATTAAGTGACAAGTCATATTGCAAAGAAACAATTACAGGAACACGCAGATTCCACAAACATGTGTAGGTTCATTCCTAAGTGGACATTCATGAGTTCTTTCACGTTGTAATAATAACGCACATGCACGTGCTCACCACCCCTTAAAAGAATTCGACCACGAATTCGATTAAGAAAGACCGACACCAGAAGCTGATACCAAATTGTAATACCCCACATCTATCACGAAGAATATAACAGAAGGTCCGGTTGGGGCCCCACACCATATTCCACGGATAGTTAGTGGAGTTACACATTGAAACCAAAACATCCACGTATTCTAACTTAGAATTACATTATATAGGAAATTTTTAAGTAAAAAGAACTCACCACCAGGAATGTTCACTATATAGATAATTAGGAATGAATGTCATACACAATATTTGGCCTAAAGGCCTTACAACTTATGGAATATTTACAACACCAAGGATGGTTTACATACTTTGGCACGCAGGCTGACAACACAAAAAATAGTAAACACTTTGTTTGGCCTTCGAGGGTCGGCATAACACAAAGTGGTTTCGGCCCGCTACTTCTCGTTTTGCTCTCCTGCATCTGCACAAGGACAATCCACCAAGACATGACAAAGAAAACACCGGTCAGCTTTAGCTGACCAATTTATAACAACCTCATCCCATGCTCGGGGCAGTTGTACTCCATCCCTGTAGGCAAGAATCATTTATTTGAAGCAAGAACATGCAACTTAAGAACCATTCGTCATCAGTGGTGGCACAATCAGCCTCACACTTCGTGCTCTCAAGGCACTCTTTCGGTGTACTCCCCGAGTCTACCCTCCATCCTAAGTCACAGACTTGATGGTTTCACTTGAGCATTACTAGTCACGCATAAAGATAATGACTCTATCTTATTCCAACGACGATTCCAAGTACTTTAGGAATCTAGTCCGAACGACATAGTGTGGGTATAGTTCAGCCACAACCCATTGCTCAAATTGCCACGCGCAACAAACATGACACAAATAACTACGTTATGTTCCAAGACTGCCTATTACGACCACCACAGCTGGACCCATCAGACTCTGCAGCTTAACATGTTACCCACCTTGTCTTATAGACATAGGTTTCGCAACCACAATCAAAGCTCTCTAGGAGCTATCGCCAACGGTAATCATTATCGCCGCGCGATATCGATAGAATCACCAATCTGACTCTAACTCGGGTTCACACCCAGCAAATACAACTATTCACTGGTCTCTGCCAGCAGAGTTATCGCCAGCGATATCACTATCGCGAGCGATAGCAATAAAATCTCATTCTCTGTTGCAAACTTGGGTATTTCTTTGAGACATTCTCCAGTATTTTTACAGCAACCTTCAGTACCCCAAAAACCTCAAAACCTAGTTGTTGTCCACAGAGTCTTCTCTAACACGTAAATCAACATCATCAATCCAAACCAACTTGTCACAGATGGGTTTCATACAACATGTCTATGTCTGTACTTTGATTCTGAACTCTATATGCAATTTTATCGGGGATAATCAAAATCAACCCATTGGAAATTTCTCGTTGTCTACCAATTGGTGAGGGTTTCCATGCAAAGATGTCAAATAAGGACTTCACTTGTCCAACAATAGAATCGTTACCCTTGTAGATCGCTTAAGAGCCATGAACACGGATTTGATCCAGATGGAAACGTTTGCAATGCCTTCCCCTCAACATATCTAGCCTCGGCTCACAATTCTGATCTCAAGAACACCTCCAACAGCTCTCCAAAGATTTGGATCAGCCTCCACTTCTTTTCTTTCCTAAGCTTGAGAGAGAGAGAGAGAGAGAGAGAGAGAGAGAGTAAAAGTTAAATGAACACTTCTCTCCCAACTCCTTAAGTTAAGCATAGACGAAAAATAATCCTGTCCTCGGGATCCAAATACAAATAAAAATGGATAGTCGTGATCAAACCGAGCTTTCAATTAAAAATCGTTATTGCCGAGCGATATCGCTATCGCTTGGTGATGGCCTCAGCGGTGGACACTTGACCAAGTCAACGCCGCTTTGCCGCTTAACAACCGCTTCACAGTCAACTGACGCGTGGTGGTCTGCCGCGTGGCACACTATCGCCTGACGATATCGTTATCGCCAGCGATAGTAAATCGGCTTCATCGCTATCTCAAATGTATCGTTTTAATCACTATCGCCGGGCGATATCGCGCTATCGCCAGCGATAGCAATTCAACTGCATCAACTTCATCATTTGTCGACTACATCGTCTTGTCGACTGCATCGACCTAACCACTATCACCTGGCGATATCACTATCGCCAGCGATAGCCCCAAAACTGCAACTTGTTATTTTTCCACTGTAGGAAGCATGGGGTATTACATCACGTCCCATGGTCACACCCGTGACCTGGGTGTGTGCGCTTATGATTCTTCCATAAAAGCTTCAAAATTTGCCCTAATTATTCCAGTGAGCTCAAAAATGATATTTGCATTCCAGGTTCACTTGAAATACAAAAAGAAGTTATTTAGAGACTTAATTAGTAAAATATAAATAAAAATTAAATAATTATTAAATAAAAATATATAAAAAATAAAGATAAATTTAGAGTTATCACATAACTCTAGATTTTGCCATTGAGCCAATTTCATCGGCTTTCGTTATGACTACAACAAAGCTCAATTCTTTACCAATATTTCTTGTCCATTCAATCAATTACTCCTTGCTACAAAATGACCTATTTATAATGAAATGTGATCCGACATCGATTGCAGTTTGTTCAAAGCAATTTTCATACGTCAATAATTTCATGCATCCATCTGAACTCATTTTAATCTAAATAATAAGCAAAAAAATATAAACAACAAAATTTGGAGAAAATGTTTTATTTCAATACACATGCAACACAAAAATGAGAAATCTTGAGCAAGGAGTATAAATATACCTTCAATAAATTGCAGAATCAACCTTGTTAAAGGCCTTCCTCGATAGAGCCAGATTCAGATTGATGCCCAAGAGCAAAAAATGCGATCTCCAACTTCGGATTGATGTCCTAGAGCAAAAAAACAATGTGCACTTCAGATTGATGCCCTAGCTCAAGAAACTGTCAAGATACGGGTTGTTGTGAGATGTGGAAGAGGGGCAAATGCAAAATGTGGAAGCTTTTGTCGTCAAGTACCTCCCGGAGTAGGCCTCCAAACGAAAAATGTGGAAGGAAAGAACTACCAGAGGAGTTCAACAAACCCAATAAAGACTTATCCTGTGATTTTCGACAGATGGCAAGGGGCGGAAGGGGGGCAGGCACAGATTTTGCTGTCACGGGTTTCACAATGTGGTGTGTGCTGTGGGGGGGGGGGGGGGGGGGGCTGTTCAGGATTGAGAATCTAGAGAAATGCAAAGGGGAAGTTTTAGGGGCCATTTCTATCTCTTATTATATGTGTGTTTTTATAATTTATGAGACTGCCAATAGCTATATACAGTTGCCAATTATTTTTTGAAGCGATATAAATACAATTATGTTAAGGAAAAATAATATGTGATTTGAATTCATTTACAAGCTTTTTATAACCTTAAACTTTCGAGCTTTTTTACAATCATACAAGAGACTTTTACGGTCAAACAAAAATTACTCATATAAAGCCCAAATGAGCAGGATTTTTATCCTTTAACAACTCCCAAGTATAATTGTACTCTCAACCACTTTCATAAAGAAGAAAATAACTCTGGAGCAATTCAAAAATATTGATTTTAGGCAAATCGGGTGCAGCCATCACAGGTGCATCTGGCCACCCGTCACTGGTGCAGCCAGCGAACCTAAAAATTCCTCTAAATGCTTGGCTGAAATTTATTTGCATGTATCATATTCTATCAGTTGTTCTACAAGAGTTCCCAATCTAAGTCTGAGGATGTTGCTGACTGCAAATCATCTTGAGTAATCACCATCGACCTGCTTCTAGATGGTCTCCATCTTGAGGAGAACATTTTCTTTAGTTTCATCTGATGAAGAGCACAAAATATTAGATTTCATTTCATAATAAAAAAAAAGAATATTGATTCATAAAATATACTAAAAAGTATTCTCTTATACTTTCAGAAGAAAGGTGAGAAGTAAATTGAGAAACATGCTAATGAATTAGGATCAACTAGGAATTGTGTAATTGATTCACTCAACTTGTTACTCCTTAAAGAGTTCTTCAGTAATAAATGATTAATAAAATTTTATATCAAATGTTCCAGAAGTATTTTATGACAGGAGAATAAACAAATTAATGAAATTAATATAAAATATAAAAAAATGAAAAACATTTCTATAATATAATACAGATTCCAATCCTTTATCTTTGAAATTTATAATGCTTAATGTCTAATGTCAGCAATTGAACACTCTTATGATTGTCAGAGAGAAGATGAGAACAAAAAGATTTGCAAAAAGTTAATATGACGTAGGGTAGGTTGTGGAACTGAGGCAACACTAATGCAAACTTATGTTAAGTGGTGTTGGGTTGACTCGTACAAACCACTTCTATATGATGCGTGAGTGATTTAGATTAATCAAGAGTAAATTTAGTAGTAAAGAATTAATTAAAGTTAGCAGCTCTTCACGACATTCGCTACAAGTTCGGTTGGCCGAACAATGCACAAGTTTCTTCACATGAATTGCTATAAACTAAAACTTGTACATATGAAGTTATATGGAATAATAAGAAAACAAAACGTACAATAGCATAAACAAATCAAAATTCCCAAAGAGTTATACAATATTCATCCAAATATTCAACAACAAAGAGGGAACACAATACGAGATACTCACGAATACGAAGATCAAACAACGATAGTAGGTAGGGGCCTGAGAGGCGGAGGCAGTGGCGATAGCAGAACCAAATGGTGGGGTGGGGTCCTATCTGGGTACATGACTTCTGTTGGGGATAAATGGGACCGGTGACTCGGTGAGGGTTGGCCTGGGCTATAATAAAAAAGAGAACTGGGAATCGCTTACGGTTGTATCATTGCGGCCTATGGAGGAGCGCCGTCTGGACACAAGATTGGGTGATGGCTGGAAGTAGAAGGGAAAGTGGGGTTCGTGCTTGCGACGGGATGCAGGGGAAGGATGAAAGGCGCAGGAAGTAGAAGAAAGGGGCAGTGGTAGGATTAGCTAAAAAGGGCATCTAAACAATATTCCACAATACCAATTATCCAAGCAATATTAAGATCCAAACAAGGTAGATTAATATTAAGAAACAAAAGTTAGTGCAACAAGAAAACTCTCAAAAAGTATGAGGGATGCCCGAGTTGTGGAAATTTGGTGAAGCACAGCGCGATGGAGATAATCCGGAAGGGAATTAGGGATTGTAATGTTAGGATGTTGTTGCTTAGGGTCCGATCGGGGTTGTAAAGGGTAGTTCTAGGTTGGCGGCTTGCGTGTAGGAGAGGGGATAGGGGCGGCAGGCTGCTGTAGTTTGAGGGGAGGCGGCTGGTTGCAGGGAGGGGCAAGGGGAGGCCGGCGGGTATGCTGGACAGGGGCAGTGACAGCAGGTAGGAGGCGGAGGTGGCTAAATCTGGGCGGACTAGATGGGCATACGGGGTGGCCAGCAGTTTTGGGGAAAGTGTGGGAGGGGGGCTAAGGTTGGAGATGGTGGAAATGAATGTTAGCGTTAGATAATACCTTGGGGGAGAAAGAAGAACACCAAGAAGTCGTCACCGCGAGGGGATCGTCGGAATCCGGGAATAGATTTCTTCAAATTCTGCAATGAGGTTGGCTGCCCCCATAACCTCCTATATATAGTAAAACACGCTTAGGGCACCAGACATCAACAACTATGATTGGTTGCTGATGCGGAGGGTTAGATTACAAAAAATATAACTAAAAAACAACAATGTAATATATGAAATCATAGATAAATGACAAGCAAGATGCATCCGTGAAGTCGGATCACCGTTACGATCAAGTCTTCCTGCGAAAATAAACGAATGTGGGTCCCTCCTTGCGACAAGGCAATGTCGATGGCTCTGATGGATCCCCATCACTTGTCCCTTCTACAGTCTGTGCGATAGCACTTCCTTCACAAGACCTCATATTTTTTCCGTTGGAGACTGAAGAAGACAAAAAAAATCATTTTCTTCCTAAAGGCTCAAAAACCCAAAGAGTTTTTTCTCTGGTGACTTAAGAACTACACCCAGATCTTCCAAAGGAAGATCCAATAACCATATACAAATTTTGTGAATGTTCAGCAACAACAAAATCACCAGGAGAGTGAGTGATTCTATCAAAGTCTTAAGAAAGAAGAAAGACTCTATTTTGAATCCCAACAAAACTTTTGTTTCGGTCAGCGATCCTTGAGCACACAGTAGGCGAACGACAATCAGAGATCTCTATTTGGCTAGTAGGATCATCCTTAGCTGAGCACTAATGGAGAGACTGTAAGTCATGGGATGTCACTAAACAATATTTTGTGGAGATAATGGAAGAGATGGTTCTTTCTGGGGCCCAGGCTTGATGATTTGTCTTGTCCATATGGAAAATAAGGCCATTGATAACCCCAGGAGGAATTGGCATTCCTTTGAATGTGCACGGACTGAAGAAATTTTGAATCAAAATTTGACTCATAAGAGTCATGTATGCATTTTCCTTTTGTGCATACTTATGGGAGATAAGTTTCAGGAGACATTGTCCCCAGTTACTCTTCTTTCCTAGCACCAGGACCCCCATTAGATGCAGTTGGGCTTTGGGGATGGCATCATGTGCCGAACTCTTACACAACAGCAACTTTCCCACTATATCTGCTAAAAATTTGGATGCATCTGAAAGATCAGTCTTCTTAAGTCTGATAGCCAAGTCCCTGTAAAAGTTCATGGCTCTTAGAACTTCGTTCAACTCTATCTCTGATAGTTCTGCAGAATCGTTCCCTAGTAATAGATCAAATGTGCTCTAGACCATTTCAGCAGTGATGTGGACTTCTTGTTCACCAATGATTCTTTTCAGCGAGCCATCTTCCTCATACTGAATATTAGTGATGAACTCTACAGGCTAAGTCTCATACAATCTGCACCAGGTAGAGATGAGTTTGCTAAGGCCCAAGTTAGTGAATAATTTTAGAATTTCCTGAAAAATGTCCGCAACACCACTGAAAGATTTGAGATCCACACTAAACCCTAAATTAGTCTTTTACACCATTGTTTTCATACAAAACACTTGAGAACAAAGAAGTGAAAGAGAACAGAGAGAAAGAGTAGGGAAGATAAAAAGTTTTGAAGATATATAAGTAATAACAGAAGTCTGGTATAAGTAGATGATGCGTCGAGATTTAGGACACAAAGCGACGCTCTTTAGGAAAGAATCGGCGCATTTTAGAAAAAATTTCCGCGCACTTACTGAGCCGACATTACGTCGATTAGAATTTGGCGTAGCTTCAAGAATATTATATTAGACTTTCTCTCGACATATGCGTCAATTTATATCAACGTTGTATCGAATGGATTCAAACTCTGCATAATCACCAGTTCTAGATGTTGCATCGAAAAGAAGTCGATGTTGCATTGACTTGTATTCGACATTATGTCGATTATAGACTTCAAATTTTAAGTCTTATGTTGTTTTTCCCAACAATGCATTATGATGAAAAATACATTTTGTGCTTATTATAATATGATTTATTGTGCACGATCAACCATATTCAATGCATTGATGAAGTGTTTTTGCTTTATTTGGTCTTCAGTAGACACATATTAAAGAGAAATTTTCCCTTTTTCTACATTGTCTCTGAAGAGGTGATGTATGATTTCAATATATTTAATTATGATGTGCAGTACCGGATTTGAGGCAATAGTGATTGCACTTGAGCTATCACAAAAAATTGTTAGAGTTTTAAATAAAGAAATTGTAATCCATTAGTTGATTTTGCATCCACAAAATCTGTGAGCAATAACTTCCAACTGATATATACTCAGCTTCTGTTGTGGATGTTGAGACTGAAGTTTGTTTCTTACTAAACCAAGAAATCAATCTAGTACCCAGGAACTGACAAATTCCTGAAGTATTTTTTCTATCCAACATACATCTAGCATAATATGCATCTGGGTATCCAACTAGCTCAAATTCATATTCTTTTGGATACTATAAGCAAAGTTTAGGTGTACCTTTAAGATATCTTAGAATTCTATTTATAGAACCCAAGTGTGATTGTTTGGGGTCTACCTGGAATCTAGCATACACACATGCAACAAACATTATGTCTGGCCTGCTAGCTGTAAGATAGAGAAGAGAGCAAATGATTGCTCTATAGATTTTCTGGTCAATGGATTGACATGATTCATCTTTATTAATTACAGCATTGGTAGCCCTGAGGGTTTTTATGGTGGAGGCACTTTCCATCACAAACTTTTTGATTAGTTCTTTTGCAACTTAGAATGGGATTTTGAGGATGCCTTCATCACTTTGTTTTACTTGGAGACTAAGGAAAAATGATAATTCCCTCATGCTACTCATTTCAAACCTATATTACATTAGGTTTGTAAACCTCTTGCAAAGTCGTGGGTCTGTTAAGACAAATATAATATTATTCACATAGATTTGAACTATAAGTAATTGTTGTTTATGCATTATAGTGAATAGTGTTTGATCCACTTTTCCTCTTTCAAATGAGTGTTCTAGAAGGAAAATGGATAAAGTCTCATACCAGGCTCTTGAAGTTTGTTTTAGACCATATAATGCTTTATTTAGTTTATAAACATAAGAATTAAAAGATGAAAAGATAAACCTAGAGGTTGTTCCACATAAACCTCTTCTTGGAGAGCGTCATTGAGGAAGACACTCTTGATATCCATCTGATACACTTTGATCTTCTTATATGTTGCATAGGCAAAAAATAACTTAATCTATTCCTTCATCTTGCCTATAACCTTGAGCAACTAGTTTGGCCTTGTTCCTAACTATTACTCCATTGGAATCCAACTTATTTTTGTATACCAATTTTGTTCCAAAGAATGGGTAATTTTTAGGCCTTTCAACTAGGGTGCGGACCTTGTTTCTTTCAAACTGAGCTAGTTCTTCTTACATTACAACAATACAATGGGGATCATTGTCTGCTTCCGCAAACTTCTTGGATTCATATTGGGAAAGGAAGATCTGCAGCATAGCCTCAGTTGACAGTCGGTTCCTTGTTCTTACTCCAAGATTCACATCTCCTAACACTTGGGATTGGGGGTGAGAATTGCCCTCTCAGTATCTATTCTAGCTTCAGCAAGTGTATGAGTGATCTCTTCAGGAGCCTCTTCTACAATTTCTTCTTCTTCATTTGTAACTTTTATTTCATCAGCTTGCTCTTGGATCTAAGTTAAGGCCTGAGCTGTGCTAATGTTCAATTCAGTAGAATTCTCACCATCTGAGTTAGCTTCAGCACTGTCCAGCTGATGATAGTGCTCTTTAAATGATCCCCCTCCATTTTCCTTAATGTTTAATTGTTCCAACTCATTAACTAGAGAGTCTTCTTCCTGCACAATACTTTGGGTGAAGTTTCCTTCTCCTTAAAAAATGTGTAAGCATCATTAAACACTACATGCATGGACTCTTCTATCTTGAGAGTCCTTTTATTATAGCACATATAGGTCTTGTTAAATGTTGAATACCCTATAAAGATATCATCATCAGTATTCTTGTCAAATTTGGCAAGATGATTTTTTCCTTTATTGAGAATGTAGCAAGTGCAATAAAACATCCTAAAGTATAATACTATAGGTAACTTTCCCTTTCAATAGCTCATAGAAAGTCTTCAGCTTAGTTTTATGGATGAGACTCATATTCAGAATATAATGGATAGAGTGGATGAGACTCATATTCAGAATATAATTGATAGAGTGAACTGCTTCAGCCTATAAGGACTTAGGCAAGTTTGAATCAGCCAATAATATTTTTCCTGATTCAATTAGAGTTTTATTTTTTTTCAGCTACCCCATTTTGTTTAGTTCTAAGAGCTGAAAAGTTGTCTTATTCATCCATCCTGACAGAGTATACAGATTAATTGGTTCTTAAACTCTGTGTCATGGACACTTCTGAACATAGACACTGTTGAATTCAGATTGAAACTGTCTAATGAATCTTGAGAAAATCTTAAATATGTCAGATTTAGTTCTCAGAAAGAACAACCAACTGAATCTAGAAAAATCATCCATAATTATCAAGGTAAACCTTCTAAGCTCTGAGTGAAGATCGGACCAAACATGTCCATATTTACTCCATATGCAGTAAATAAAGAATTTTAGGTGAATTATTTTTATCAATTATTTTGAATAATGATTTAGTTTGTTTACTTAATGGGCAAACAGGATATGGATTAAATTTTTTATACTTACCTTTTGGTAAGCCCCTCACTCGATTTTCATTCACGAGCTTGGTTATGGTCTAATGGTTTAGATGACCAAACCTCCTATGTCATAGCTCATTCTTGTCCATATCTGCATTGAATAGACATATTTTTTTTTTGCATTGGAGCTAAAGTCGATCATAGACACATTGCCTGTCCTAAAACTAGATAGCGTAATTGTATCTGTTTTGTGTTGACTATTTGGCATAGATTGTGAATGAATACAATTTTGTATTCAACATCACATAGCTGGCTTATGTTAATGAGATTATGTTGAATCTCTTTAACATAAGCTACTTTAGAAAATGAGATGTCTCCAATTCTAATCATACCATAGCATTTGGTTTGACCACAATTGAAGTCACCAAAAATTACATTAGGGCAATCATTGGCCTTATAGTGTTCCAACAGTTCTTTATGCTCAGTCATATGTCTGGAGCAACCACTGTCCAAATACCACAACTGATTTGTGAAAGGGCAGTCTCTCACCTATATAAACAGTTAAAATTTAGTTGGGACTCAGGTTATATTGGGCCTATTACTTCTTCCATTATATGAGATTATGAAAGTATAAGCAGGCCTTTAATGATACCCCTTGGCATGGAAGAGTGGTGGTTTAGGGTTTAGGAACTTCTAACATCATGTCCAAATTTATTACAGAAGTAACATTTAGATGTATTAGAGTAGTAATTAGTAAACAATCTAACATGATCCATGTTATTTCAGCTAACTGGGAAGTTGTTTTGACTATAAGTCGACGTAACCGTCTGGTCGCGCTGATAGGTGGTCGACGCATGTATGAAGTTGCGTCGATTAGAAGCCGATGTAGACTCATACTTGCCTTTATAAGTCAACGCACTTGCAGAATTACGTCAAGGTGTATTCGACGCATGCTTCCAGTGTTCAGGATTTTTGTATTTTAAGTTTATTTTCTACGAGTTTATTCCTTAGAATACTCTTATAGTAAGGTGAGCTGACCCTATTAAATGCAGTGATTTTAATGGGATCATCATCTATGATAATAATGGGTTGATGCTCTTTAGCTTTGACAAAAGCTACAGATTTTTTTTCAAGCTCGTGTGCAGGAAGATTTTTCTGAGCTTGTTGGCTCAGAACTCAATCATAAATAATTGAATCTCATAGTGAGATTCACAGATATGTCCCTGAGCATTTGACTTCTTTCATTTAAGGAGTGCTCAAAGGCTTTTGTCTTTACTAGCTCTTCTTTTAAAGTTTTATTTTTTTGAATTAATTCATTTATTTGTTGTTTTAAGTTCTCCACTTTAATTTTAAGTTGGTTGTCCTGATGGGTTTATTCTTTATCAGACTTTACGTTTCTTAGTTTTTCTAATTCTTTTTTGAGTGATTTTATTTGCTTTTTAGCTTCTAATTGATCTTTATAGAAATCTTTAAAGCATTGTTTAAAATCATTTGAAGAAACATGAAGTCTTCAAAACATGATACCTGATCTTTACAGAAATCTTCTGAAGTCTTCAAAACATGATACATGATCTTCATCTTCTCAGAAGGCATCTAATGCCATCAGACAAGCTTCTTCAGCAGCAGCCTCTTTATCACTATCAGAAGAGGAGTTTGACTCTGAATCAGAGTCACTCCAGGTTTTTGCAATGAAATATTTTCCTTTCTTCTTATCCTTCTTCCTAAAGCACTATTTCTTGTGCTTCGTTTTGCTATTTTTGTCATTTTGATCTTCAGGACAGTCAGGAGCAATGTGATCTGGCTTCCTGTAGGCAGAGCAGATGACCTCCATGTTGGGGGTCTTCTCAAATTTTGGCTTGTTGGAGCTCCTATCCCTTCTTCTAGAGTTCTCATTTTTTATCCACATTCTGAACCTCCTGGCAGAAAATTAAACATCTCCTCTTCAGAAGTTGAAGGCGCTCCATCAGCTGTCTTCAAGGCAATAGATCACTCCCTAGGACTTGAGACTTTCTACTTTACATTAGTTTATGCTCTACTCTTTAAACTTGCCTAAGTCCTTCTGGGCTAAAACAGTTCACATTGTCAACTATGTTCTGAATAGGAGTCTCATCCATAAGACTAAGTTGAAGACTCCATATGAGCTATTGAAGGGAAGCCACCTATAGTGTCATATTTTATAATATATGGTTGTACTTACTACATTCTTAATAATGGAAATAGTCATCTTGCCAAATTTGGCAAGAAGGCTGATGATGGTATCTTCTTAGGATATTCATCATCTAGTAAGGACTATAAGTACTATAATAAAAGTACTCGCAAGATAGAAGAGTCTGTGCATGTAGTGTTTAATGAAACAAATTCATCATGCATGGAGACGAAACTTCTGCCAAAAGTATTTTGTAGGAAAAAGATCCTCTAGTTACTGAGATGAAGAAGAAAACCTTGAAGGGAATTGGAAAGAAATCATTTAAAGAACACAATCATCAGCTAGAAAAGGGTGAAGCTAATTTTGATGATGAAGCACCTGCTGGAATAACTACCAGTTCAGCTTTAGTTCAAGTTCAGACAAAAGAGCGGGTTGATGAATGATGCGCTAACGGCAACTGCACCAGTTGCTCAAGTAATATAAAATGGTGTTATCCCCAAGTATCGATCTCACGTGGAACATGACAAGGTGGAGTTATCTTTCGAGGAAAGACTTGAGATTGAAGTCCTAGGGTTAGATGGTTATGGAGGCCGATTGGGTGAATGCAACAAAAATAAACTAAATTAACTATGCGGGTCGCCGACACCTCTTCGCAGCATGGGGGATTACACGGACCGTTAGCATCGCATCGCTTGGAGAGTGGAAGAGTAGGTAGGTGGAATGGAAGAGTATGCACGTGGAGTGGAAGATTAGGGCGCGGAATGGAAGAGTAGGCAAGCGGAGTGGAAGAGTAGGAAAGCGCAGTAAAAGAGTAGGCAAGCAGAGTGGAATCGAAGGCACACCTCAAGCAACTCATAAACATTCATAAAATTTCAAATAGATGAAATAAAAGTTAAGTGCAAAATGTTATAGTGCACACATCATCAAACTATGGAGAGACAACCAACATTCATCACATCAAGCAAATAAAAAGCAAGAGATAAACCCCAATCTGAAGGCTCGTTAGATTCACGGTAGGAATCGCTGGATTAACAATCCACGTCCTAGCTCGGTTTTCAACTGTCATCCAGGGTCCAAAAGAACTCTCACCTTCTTCCAATACTCGACTTCTCCGGTCTCATGATTCGGCCACGTCTGTTGCGATGTTCTTCTTGCTTGGCGATGAAATTGAGCGTAGAATCTCCTCCTTGATGCTTCGGGATGATGTGAGGTGGACTAGGGCAAAGCCCTAGTGAATGGAGGGAAGAAAATGGCGCCAAAGCTCCTCCCCTAGGGTTTTCGTCATAAGAAATTGGGTTCCAGTTAGTCCCTGAAAAATAGAAAACCGCGGCTTAAATAGAAAATTCGCAAAATTTTGTTCACGCACGATCAGACGCATGATCGTGCGTTTAATAGTAAAAAAATTCATGAGCGGGGACAGAACGTATTTTGGAAGAATGCGGAATATTGTTCATGCACAACCGTGCGATTTTGGAACGCACGACTGTGCGTGAACAAAATTATTTCAATGTTAAAAACACACTTTCAAGGACACAACACGCATGATTGAACAGACCGTGATCGTGTGTATTGCACATAATTCATTTCAAAGAATTAGGATCCACCCAAGTGTTTAATCAACGAGTCTCGGGGCCAATTGCCCCCGACACAAGCAACACTTTGACACAATAATAAGATGCACTGATGCACAATAATAAGATGCACTGATGGAGGAGTGTGACACACTCATCCTGAAGACAGTTAGGTGTGCAATTGCACACCAATTAGGGTCAAACACACACTTCTTATACAAAATGCGATTTAGAGAAATATGAGTGAAAACACAATAAAAGTGAAGTGTTTAAAAGTGAAAACATGCTCGGATGAGTCCGAAAAATAGTATAAAAATCGGGCTCATCACACTCCCAGACTTACCCGTTTGCTCATCCCGAGCAAACTATCTCCCATGCGAACTAGAAAAATACACGTTAACATAGCAATTGAAAGTGCGGAGTACCATGCGAAGCCGCATACTCACGCGCGTAGAAATCTTGTAGAAAGAGCTTTTTAAAATGCGAACTAGATAATAACTTTATGATTTGCGTTATTACTTATTATTTTTACTCGTAATTTGAATCACTATGAATCCCCAGGTCACGCGTAAGGAGAAAGTATTAAACGCTAAGAAAAATATTGCTTAATATCGGGATCGGGACAACCTCCAAAGAAATCCATTAATGACGATAGTCATAAGATCGTCCGTTCACACTCTCTCCACGACACTGATTCGGTTCAAGTTGCGAATCAATAGGAATTTAGGTTCATATATACAAATGAGCTCGCAAATAATGATAAAAACGAAGGTTAAGCACACCTAACACAAATGAGCTCGCAGATATACAAAATATCCATGCAGAAATGAAACGCGAGTGAACCACAGCTCTAGACTTAAACTTGAAATCATGGGTGTGTGCACTGCCTAATTCTAAATACTAACCTTCACTTTTTTCACATTTTCTTTTTTTTTTCACAATTTTTTTCAGTCATTTTCATTTTTCAACGACAATTCCAGCTAGATTTTTTCAATTAAGCTTTTCCACGCATTCACAAATGAACACCACATCAACACCCAAAAATTTAAAAGCAAAACAATTTTAAGCTCGGAGTTTAGTGTGCAATTAGGATAGCCATTTTTGCTTTGGTGATATGACAGTGGAGCTGAGTTAACGGTAGGGATAGGCACAACTGGGCTAAGAAAGGATAGAGCATTAGGATCGGCGCAAAAGCTCAACAGCCCAAAGGGTAGCCTACATCACGCTCGCACAAATGAACTAACCTATAACCATGCTTCGAGAGTTGCTAGGGGAAAGTTTTTAACCACCAAGAAAGACTATCTTTCCTCATGACTCGAGCAATACGATTCTAGCGATCAACTATACACATCGCTTACGCTATCGTCGGATTACACTGGATTCACCAATTACGAGTAGAATAAACCGTACCTACGCAAATAAAAAAATATAAAACTAATTGCATAAGAAAAAGCTAATTCTACATGAATTTCTAAGCGAGACGTGAGCACTCGACTAGGAGCACTGCATGAGTCAACATACTCCGTCTATCAATCCTATGCCAGCAAAATGAATTTCCAAACCACACACGAAAAATAAAATTCACCCGCAACATATCAACAAATAAGTATGCGCTCAAGTGGGTATTGTGCTGTGCGTGGCAAATGCAAACTATAAATAAATAAAATGATACTTCGGATATGCATATGAAATAGTGCACGTGGAGTGAGTAACGAACAAGATAGCTCTCCCCCAGACTTAAACTAAACAATACTAAGCATGATATAATAAATAAGATTAAAAAGGAGATTACTCAATGCTCAGCTAGTGAGCATACCAGAAGACGCATGTAAACCATAGAATCGCAACATCTGTCATCAAAAATATGCAATGAATACCTGCATGAAAAAATTCCAAGCACAAGCAAAATATAAAACTACTTACAAATTAGAATAAAAATAACTCAAAAGATCTGGGTTATCTCCCAGAAGCTCTTTTGTTTACCGTCCTTAAGTTGGACCAAATATTTGTATTAGCAGTTTATATCAAATGTTTAAGCGTAAAAGAAAAAGGAAATTCTAATTACTATTATTACACAGCCATCAGAGTAATCAATTATACAACTATACGTTGATTTAAAGTAGTCGCTAAAAATAAATGTAAAGGGGTCGGGGACCCAACAACAGCTGTGGATAGGAAGATCGGTGCCTTTCCATCCCCAAGTCTCTTCTTTCTTCTTCTTCATCTCCGCGAATTGTCTGTCAGCAATGAAGTACCTCTTACCACCCTGCATCCAATATTTCAATGAAAACACGGGCAATGATGATGGTGTGGAATAAGCGATGTATTTCATCATTGCGTTCAGTTTTCCCTGCAAAGACGGCATCACAGAATCATTGAAAAACGGGTCCATAAACTCATGTACCTGCAGGGGGATACACAAAATATTAATAATTGCAGGAGGGGAAGCAGGAAGTGAACTTATCAAAATCATCATTATGAGAATTATGATCAGAAAATAAAATGGACGAAAAACTAAAACAATCAAACACAGAAGGAGTGTCCCTGACTTCACTCCCAACAGTTCCTAATTATGATCACTATCAGTATCATACATAACAAGGTGCACCTGAAAAACTCAAAGGCTTCAGTGGTGCAACATATCTGCTTCACCAATAAAGAGGTGCACAACTCCTCATCAGAAAGTTCATCCTCATCATCCCACTTCGGTGTAGCTTGGAGGTCCAGATCATCACCCTGCAACATTTCTTCGACAGGATCATTAAATATGTGTAGAATAATTTTGTAGAGAAGTTGGAGGAACACAATTTTTTTGTAATTCAAAAACTATAAGATCAGGTTCCTCCGCAATGGGATCCACAAACATGACATTGTGGAGCTCTAGATCCAAAACACTTAGACAATACAGGAGCTCTAGATCCAAAACACTTAGTGTCAAGATCATCGTCATCCTCCATTGCTGCTTGTTAAAAATGAAGCAATCCTTCAAGACGTGATCCATACTTTGACAATACAAACATTACCTGCCATCATTTCATGCTAGATTCCTACGTTGCTCGAAATTCATAAAACTCAAGGTGGCGATATGATGACGCAAAGTGTCAAACAGTCTATTTTCAACTTTTGCGTCATTGTGAAATAGATGTGGATATAACAAAAATTGAATTTCTTCGCAAAGTATAACTACACGAACAATTATATTTAAACTTGGTAAACTTGCTTTACAACTTTAAAAACGGGATAGGAAGAAATAACACTAAAAAGATGCAATTAAAAACTCAAAAACAAGAAAACAAAAATAAAAAGAAAAGCTATATACAACTGGAAGAACTTCAAAAACTCGACTATCTTGTCAAATACTTACACGACCGTGTTCCCCGTCAACGACGTCAAAAACTTGATGCTCTAACAACAAGTGCACCGGTCGCTCAAGTAATATAAAATGGGATGTTATCCCCCAGTATCGATCTCACGTGGAACATGACAATGTGGAGTTATCTTTCGAGTAAGGACTTGAGATTGAAGTCCTGGGGTAGGATGGTTACAGAGGTTGATTGGGTGAATGCAACAAAAATAAACTAAACTAACTATGCGGGTCGCCGACATCGCTTCGCAATATGGGGGATTACACGGGCCGTTAGCACCGCATCGCTTGGCGAGTGGAAGAGTAGGCACGTGAAATGGAAGAGTAGGCACGTGAAATCGAAGAGTAGGCACGCAGACTAGAAGAGTAGGCTCGCGGAATGGAAGAGTAGGCAAGCAGATTGGAAGAGTAGGCAAGCAGATTGGAAGAGTAGGCAAGCAAAGCGGAAGAGTATGAAAGCAGAGTGGAATTGAAGGCACACCTCAAGCAACTCATAAACATTCAAAAAATTATAAATAGATGAAATAAAAGTTAAGAGCAAAATGTTAGAGTTCACACATCATCAAACTATGGAGAGACAACCAACATTCATCACATCAAGCAAAGAAAAAGCAAGAGATAAAACCTAATCCGAAGGCTCGTTGTAGATTCACGGTAAGAATCACTAGGTCATCAATCCGCGTCCTATCTTGGTCTTCAACTGTCGTCCGGGGTCCAGAAGAACCCTCACCTTCCAATACCCGTCTTCTCCGGTCTCACGATTCGGCCACGTCTATTGCAATGTTCTCCATGCTTGGCGACGAAGTTAAGCGTAGAATCTTCCCCTTGAAGCTTCTGGATGATGCGAGGTGCCCTAAGGCAAAGCTTTAGCGAATGCAAGGAAGAAAATGGCGTTGGAGCTCCTCCCCTAGGGTATTCAGCGGAAGAAATCGGGTTCCGGTTCGTCCCTGAAAAACAAAAAATCGCGGCGTTTGCGCACGATCAGACACACGACCATGCGTCTAATAGCAATAAAACGCACGGGCGTGTACAAAACAACGTTTTCTGGAAGATTGCAGAATTTTGTTCATGCACAACTGTGCGATTTTGGAACGCACGACCGTGCGCAAACAAAAATATTTCAATGTTAAAAACTCATTTTCAAGGGCACAACATGCACGATTAAACAGACTGTACGCTAAGAAAAAACGCACGACCGTGTGTATTGTACAAAGTTCATTTCAAAGAATTAGGATCCACCCAAGTGTTCAATCAACGATTTCTAGGGCCAATTTCCCCCGGCACAAGCAGCACTTTACCTCAATAATAAAATGAACTGATGGGGGAGTGCGACACACTCACCCAGAAGACAGTTAAGTGTACAATTGCACACCAACTAGGGCCAAACACACACTTCTCACACAAAATGCGATTTAGAGGAATATGATTGAAAACACAATAAAAATGAAGTGTTTGAAGAAAAAATATGTCTGAATGAGTCCGAAAAATACTATATAAATCGGACTCATCACTGAACTTGAGATTGCAGGTGAAGATGACCCAAATGAAGAAGAAGTACATGAAGAGATCATTCATATACTTGTTGAAGCTATAATAGATCCTGAGAGAGCAATCCTCAGGGATCACCTTCAATCCCAAGTGATAGGAAATGTAAATGTTGGAGTAAGAACAAGGAACCAACTATCAACTGAGGATATGTTACACTGCTTCCTTTCCCATTATGAACCTAAAAAGTTTGAGAAAGCAGACAATGATCCTCACTCGATTTTTGTAATGCAGGCAGAACTAACTCAGTTTGAGAGGAACAAGGTCTGGACTCTAGTGGAAATAGCTAGAAACTACCAAATCATTGGAACAAAATGGATATATAAAAATAAGCTGGATTCCAATGGAGTGATAGTCGGGAACAAGATCAGACTAGTTGCTCGAGGCTATAGGTAAGAGGAAGAAATAGAATACAATCAAACTATTGCACTAGTTGCCAAACTGGAGACAATTAGGTTATTTCTAGTCTATGCAGCTCATAAGAAGATCAACGTATATCAGATAGATGGCAAAAGTGTCTTCCTCGATAGTACTCTTCAAGAAGAGGTCTTTGTGGAACAACCTCCAAGTTTTATCAATCAATCTTTTCCCTCTCAAATTTACAAGTTAAATAAAGCACTCTTTGATCTAAAGCAAGCTCGAAGAGCATGATATCTTAAACCCCTTCCTCCTAGAACACTCATTCATAAGAGAAAAGGTGGATAAAACATTATTCACTAGAACACAAAAACAACAATTACTTATTATCCAAATATATGTGGATGATATTATATTTAGCTCAACAGAGCCAAGACTTTGAAAAAAAATTTGCCAATCTAATGCAATCTAGATTTGAAATGAGTAGCATAGGGGAGTTATCACTTTTTCTTGGCCTCTAAGTGAAATAAAGTGATGACGACATCTTCATATCCCAATCTAAATATACAAAAAAAACTAATCAAAAAATTTGAGATGTAAAATACCTCCATCATGAAAACTCCCATGACTACAAATATTGTAATTGATAGAGATGAAACAGGTCATATATTGACCGAAAAACTTATAGAGCAATCATTGGCTCTCTTCTCTATCTTACAGTCAGCAGGCCAAATATAATATTTGTCACATGTATATGTGATAGATTTTAGGTAAACCCCAAAGAATCACACTTAAGTTCCGTAAACATAATCCTAAGATATCATAAAAGTACACCTGAGCTTAGGTTGAGGTATCCAATAGAATCTAAATTTGAGTTGCATGGATACTCAGATACAGATTATGGTGGATGCATATTGGATATGAAAAGAACTTCAGGAACTTGACAATTCCTAGGCGCAAGACTGATTTCTTGGTTTAGTAAAAAGCAAATCTCAGTCTCTACTTTCACAGCTGAGGCTGAATATATAACTGCTGGAAGTTATTATTCATAGATATTGTGGATGAAAAATCAATTACTTAATTATAATTTAAATTTCACAAACTCCATAATTTTTTGTGATAGCTCAAGTGCAATCTTCAATGTCCTCAATCTAGTGTTGCATAGCGGAACTAAGCACACAGAAATCAGACATCACTTCCTCATGGACAATGTAAAGAAAAGAAAAATCTCCCTTGAATATGTGTCTATTGAAAATTAAAGGGCTGACATCTTCACTAAACCCTTTGATGAAGTAAGCACAAGCACTTCATCAATGCATTGGGTATGCTAGATGGTGCTTAATAAACCACATTAAAATAGGCACAAAATGATTTTTTATCATAATATATTACTCGGAAAAATAGCATAAGACATAAAAATTTTAAGTCTATACTCGATGTAACGTCGAGTACAAGTCGATAGAACATCGACTCCTATTCGATGCAACATCCAGAGCTGGCGATTATGAAGAGTTTGAATCTTCTCGACGCAACGTCGACATAAGACACATGCATCGACATAAAGTCTAATATGGTATTCTCGAAGTTACGTTGAACTCTGATCGACATAACGTCAACTAAATAACCGTGCGTGGAAAGATTTTTGAAATTGCGTCAATTCTTTCTTAAAGAGTGTCGCTTTGTGCCATAAATCTTGACGTATCATCGATATATACCGGGTTTGAGTCATAAATTAATACATTTTCAAAACTCTTTATCTTTCCCGCTCTCGATTTTCTTGTTCTGTTTCTTTCCTAGTTGTCGAGTGCTTTTGTATGTACTAAAATGACGGCAATGCAGGCAGAATCGGAAATTAGGAGAGCTCTTGACAAAGCCCTAATAGAGCTAGTTACAGAGTTCACCAAATCTTTTCTAATATTCTCAGAAAACTGGTCACATAAGATTACAATACTGCAGTATTTTCTCAATGATCTATCTGACTCCGTGCAACAATTGGAACAACAAATGGATCAATCTCATGTTCCTAAAGAAGTCTTTCAATCCTTTTTCAAGGATCTAAAGAAGGGAGATGGTCAGGGCAGGCTTAGGAATTGTTCTCAAAACATTGACCTTCATACAGGCAATAATGAGATTTCAGAGAGACGGAATGAGGAAGTTGCCAATGACAGAGTCTTAGAGGTTGAGAATGTAACAACCCGATTTTTAGTATAATACTAATAATAATAATATAATAATTAATAAACCTAATCTCCTCCTCTTAACCCGAGAACCAGCCCCGCCCGATTCATTTCCTCTCCCGGCCTAGGTCGTCTCCCGTTCTCGCATCCCGCAAGCCGCGCGCAAGGCGTCGACCCTCCCGATCCCGCCTCCTCCTGCTTCAGGCGCCACCGCCTCCTCCGGCTTCTCCCCCTCTTGCTTTGGTCGGCAGCTTCCCCTCCTCCTCTGCTAGGGACGACAGCCTCCTGCGGTTTCTCCTCCTCAAGCCGCCAACATCAAGCTTCCCCCTCTTTAGTCCAGCAACCCCACCTCTTCCCCTCAAGAGGGCCGACATCAACTTTGGCTTCCTCCTTGCGCCTCGCTTCAACCTAAGGTTTTATCAAATCCTCCTCCACTCATATTTTGGGCATGGTGTTGTTCTCTTTGGGTAAGAGTTTCCTCTTTCCCCCTCATTTTCTTCCTTCCTTGAATTTATTTCGGAACTTGAGTGCTCCAATTTGCGTATAATACATGATTCAGATTTTTGCCCTATAATAATCATTTATTTCTCGTTGTAGTTGTGTTCTCCGGCATCGTTCGTCGCATCCATGGTCGGTTCGTGAAGGAAGTCCTCTCCGATTGAGGGTTTCCTCTATCCAAGCATCGTCAAGTCTCCGCTTCTGCGTGATATCTCTTCTCCCCTCACTCATTAGGGAGGTAAATTTCTAAACCACGCTCTTGTTTGATTCTTGCAATATATGAATTGTTGTGCTAGCGTTCGGTTTTCCGTCTTATCAGATTATCAGACGTTTGTGATTGTTCCTGAACAGGTCCATTTAGGGCTTCTAAATCTTGCTTGCGCCGCTCAGCCGCCTCCATCAGATTCAGCCTCATTTAAGACAAGTAAAGATCCCTCTCTTTTGCAACATTGAGTTTATTTTATTGTATCTGTTCTTTTAACTGATTGGCCACATTCTTGAATGCATTAATCTATCAAATGAATTGATATCTTAAACCTCCCTCTGATACCAACTGTCACGACCCGTCTCGACAGAAGTCAGAGTGCGCTTCGGGTGGGCCGTGATGCCACAGGCATGGGAGGAAAGAAATCCATGTCTGCTAAGGCGGATGCAGAGAAAACTTAAAATAGTTTTAAAAATAGTTAAACTTGGAGAAAAACAATTTGATTTTATTGCGGAAGTATTTAGAGTTTTAAAATAGAGTTTTAAATGCACGTGAAATTTGTAAAATTCATGTTTTACAGGCTACCACTATAGTTTTCATGCAACTATGATACAACAGAGGGTACACATGCGTTAATTTCATATTCTAGTACATAAATATTTAAATAGCCTAGCAGTTATCCATGATTCCAGAGAAAATGTCTGATTGCAATTATTATATAAAAAAAATATTTGACAGTAAAAGAAATGTAATCATAGAACCTGAAATTTAATGTTGATCGGGCTCGAGTACTTGGCGGCGCTGCACGAATGCTAAGGCAATTCCAAAATAGAAAGGAAAAGCCTCAGAACATTGAAATAAATAGGGGTACAGTAAAATTACAAAATAGTAAGTGAAGTAGAAAAGTATGAGCACCAGTTTCTCATGAAGCAAAACTATTCGAGACAAGCAAACAAAAGAGCTAAACAGAACTAGTTAGTTTATTAGACTACTCTAGAGTATAACATATTGACAGATCCAGAAACATCATTAGCTGTAATCAGTGGAATGTTGAAGTGTTTTATTTGATGCACGTGATTCTAATGTAAGTCTAAATACAAGTCTTATCAAAATAATTATGCTTGCGGAGGCGGCTAAGCGGCGCAAGCAAGATTTAAAACCCTAACTGGACCTGTTCAGAAACAATCACAAACAACGTCTGATAATCTGACAAGACGTAAAACCGAACGCTGGCACAACAATTCATATATCGCAAGAATCAAACAAGAGCAGGGTTGAGAAATTTACCTCCCTCATGAGTGAGGGGAGAAGAGATATCACGCAGAAGCGGAGACTTGGCGTTGCTTGGATAGGGGAAACCCTAAATCGGAGAGGACTTCCTTCACGAACCGACCATGGATGCGACGAACGATGCCGGAGAACACAACTACAACGAGAAATAAACGATTATTATAGGGCAAAAATCTGAATCAAGTATTATACGCAAATTGGAGAACGCAAGTTCCAAATAAATTCAAGGAAGAAAACGAGGGGGAAAGAGGAAACTCTTACCCAAAGAGAACAAATACAGGCCCAAAATTTGAGTGGAGGAGGCTTTGAGAAAACCCTAGGTTGAAGCAAGGCGCAAGGAGGAAGCCAAAGTTGATGTCGGCCCTCTTGAGGGGAAGAGGTGGGGTTGCTGGACTAAAGAGGGGGAGGCTTGATGTTGCCAGCCCTAAAAGAGGAGGGAAGGGAGAAGTCGGCGGCCTGACGAGGAGAAACCGAGGGAGGCTGTCATCCCTAGCAGAGGAGGAGGGGAAGCTGCCGACCAAAGCAAGAGGGGGAGAAGTCGTAGAAGGCGGTGGCGCCTGAAGCAGGAGGAGGCGCCAAAATCGGCGCCAGGAGGCGGGATCGGGAGGGTCAGCGCCTTGCGCGCGGCTTGCGGGATGCGGGAACAGGAGACGACCTAGGACGGGAGAGGAAATGAATCGGAGGGGCTGGTTCTCGGGTTAAGAGGAGGAGATTAGGTTTATTAATTATTATATTATTAGTAGTAGTAGTATACTAAAAATCGGGTTGTTACATTCTACCCTACTTAGGAAGTTTCGTCCCGAAACTTCCCTGAGAAGCTCTCTGAATGGGGACTCTTAGGGCGAAGATTCAGATGACCTTCATTCCAACAATGTTGCAAATCAAGGCATAGAAGTTAACTATGAATACAAAGAAATAGAGAGGAGAACAAACGAGGAGACTTATCAAAATAAAAAGAAAAGTTGCAGATACTTGCAACGCAGGTTAGATTCAAGTTCACGGGAGAACTCTTCAGACTTAGCGGTTTCGGACGGATACGAAGGATCGACTTCAGGGAGCGTAGAAATTGTTTCAATTAGTTCGAAATTAAAAGGTAAGATGCAAGGATTTGAGAGCGAGAAAATCCTTGCACGAAGCGAAGATAGAACATCGAAGAGGAGAAGGAATTGGATGACAATTGATTGTCTGCAAAAGCGAGTAATTGTAGAGATGGAAGAACAAAAATCAACGCTGGAGAAATACAGCAGAGCAATTCACAAGAAGAAACTCATTTTTTGCTGACACTTAGAAGCTATCTAGAAGGAGAAACAAGAGGACCAGATAAGATTATTAGTCGAGCAGAACAAGTATACTGAATACGAATACCGGAGGCTTAAGACAAGAAATTTTAACACATTTTCTACTATCTGGTACATAAATTATGTAATAACTACAGCATTTTCATTGGACAACTCTAGGTAATATTCATAAAAGTGCAACAATGAGATCATGTGCGATGTCAAGAAAATAGAAAATTCATGTGTGTACAATCATTATTGTTGTTCTTGGCTTCACATTTGTGCAATAATTTATGATATAAATGCAAATGAATGGATACACATGCCATGTTAAGCGCTCATATCACTTAACATGTCATGCATATTAGGACTCTAATGTCAGCGCACTTGAAAATATAAAACCGCTCGTACAATTTAATATTCGCAAGCGGTGTATATCCTAGTGGACATTCATATGCACAAAAATGTTATGTTTGTCCATAACCCATTAACATTCGTGTGCATACTACTCATGCTCATGAGTGAGTGTGTGCGTGTTACAGAGATGGCTGATCAAAGAATCTCAGAGAAAAAAGTTGATCAAAAAAATGATAATGACAGGATTTCAAAGAAAAAGGATGATCCTATGAAGGCTGATCAAATCCCAGAGAAACAAATGGACACTGTCTATACTATGATTGTCTATGGCTCTCCTTATAACTCAGAGGGGGGGCCAGCTATTGAGTCTAAATTACTTCTATCTATTCCAGAGCCTGGGACTAGGATGATGATTCCCATTGCTCAGGGGGAGCTTCTCTCTGATGACATACTCCAATAAAATGTTGAAGAATCCAGAACATGGGAAGAGACTCTTATGCTTGAATTTTCAACTCTATCTCCAGTATGATCTACTTAAGAAAAAAGCTAAAATGGAAGAAGTATACAAAGGCTTGAAGAAAACAATATAAAAAGGATAAATTGTATGAAAAGGCATATCCCAAAGTAGATCTTCCTGAAACCACAATGGAAAAAGGCAAGGATCTGAGTTAGAAAAGGCCCTTAATTACATAAGAGAAAGAGATACAGTAGAATTTGAGGCTAAAGAAAAGGAACTGACTGCTAAGAAGAAACTCTTTCTTCATAAACTTATGATAGAGCAGTCAAAGGAAGATGACTTTCCTGAAAAGCTAATCCAAATACCTGATAAGATCTTTGATTCTAAAGAATATGCCAAGAAACATCCTGTAGCTCAAATTGTTAATGTTACAGCGCATATTTACAAAAGAGTTGAATGTCTTGGTTTCATAGAAGGTGATCATATTCCCTATACAATTGATAAAAAGAGATTGATCGGTTTTGTAAAGGCACCAGCTTCTAATGCCCAAAAAACTATGGCTGAAGATCATCAAAGGGATGAGTTTTCTGAGAATAATCTTGAAGCAAGCAATGAGTTATCAGCTAAGATTTTGAGTCATGTCTATACAATTAATGCAGCATCTCACAATGCATCGGCAGAAATTCAAAAATTATTCAAGATCTATCATGACATTCCAGAACAATCAGATAAAGCAAGGTTTGCTCATTTTGAATTTGTTGAAAACATCTCAAGAAAATTGTACATTGCCTTCTCAGAATTTCTTGCTAATAAAAAATATGACCAACTCTATTCAAAGTATAAAGTTCCCCAATTGAAAAAAAAAATCAGTTATCACTCATGATTGTATCTATTTTTCTTTATTTATCAATGTTGCAAAACATTCTGTCTTTTTTATTTATGTAAAATCACATTAAAAATATGTAAAATTTGTTATACTAAATAGTAGGATATTGTTGAAAAAAACCCTTCTGATTTAAATTAACAAACTAATTTATAAGTGATTTTACATTGTAAGATTATTATCCATATTGTATAGTGGGGATAATATGGCCATAGATGTCCTGAGAAGTCAGTTGAGTCAAGAGCATGTGGTAGACACTGAAATTGAGAAGAAAAAAATCAATAAAAGTCACAATGCGTCGATTATAAGTCGACTTCGAGTCGACGCAACGTCGACTTCGAGTCGACGCAACGTCGACTTCGAGTCGACGCAACGTCGACTTCGAGTCGACGCAACGTCGACTTCGAGTCGACGCAACGTCGACTTCGAGTCGACGCAACGTCGACTTCGAGTCGACGCAACGTCGACTTCGAGTCGACGCAACGTCGACTTCGAGTCGACGTCACTTTGACTAGAAGTCAGAGCAACCGCAAAAGTTAAGTCGACGCTACTTTAAGGTAGAATACGACACATGCGTCGATATGACATCGACACAATGTTGATTATACATTCCAATTGATTGGATTACATTTGAGAGGCAGATCTCGAAGCAAATTCTATTAAAAGTCGACGTAGCGTTGAATAAACCTCAATATGGAATTAATACATGATCTGTCCAGGCTTATTTCCAGGAAGTTTTTATGGAATACTTTCAAATATTTTGAGATATTGGAAAAGAACTTAGAGAAAAGAATTCTCAATAGATTTCAGATGAGTTTTTATAGAAAAATTTAGAAGAATATTTCGAGATTTATTGAATCAGAATTTGAAGAATATAATTCTATTCCTTCTGAAGAAATTGTATGCAAAGAGGAGAATTAAAATCTATTCAAAGAAGAATATACTCAGATGATTGAGAAGTATACAACAGACATACACAAGATTGATACAAGTCGACAGTAACCTTCCACATTCTTCATCATTCTCCTATGTTACTGCTGCTACAACAAGAACAATCAATCTTCTGTGGATCCAAGGCTTATAATCCTTATAACTTCTTCTCAAATAAGGATTCATCATATTGAAGGGATCCAAAACACTCCGTGCCTATAGTCCTTAGATTCTTGCTGAGAGGGGACTCTTCTTGAAGACTTTTCTTCAACTCCTTCTTTCTTACTCTTCTCATCTTGTATTGTTGAGTAAAAAGTTTTTAGAATTCCTTTTCAAATGATTCAGTCACTGGTTCTAAAAGTCTCCTTATCAAAATATTCAGTTCATGGTTCAAGATCTCCTTATCAAAGATTTTGTCATCGGTTCAAGATCTATTTATCAAAAGATCTAGTTGATGGTTTTGAGAGTCTCCTTATCAAAATACTCAGACACTGAGATAGTGCACTCCTACCAAAGTGATAGAAGAGTAGATGTATCAAGATTTTGAAAAACCATTATAATTTTGATGACTTCTGTGGTGTGTCTTTATATGATTGTGTGTTGTGCTGTATTTACTTTTCTGCAATTTACTTCTTGCTTTTATTTTATTATGGCTAGGAATTATAGATACAAATATGAAAATACTCTGATAACTCAAGTAAAATATCCTAAACCTTTTTAAATCTTTATTCACCCTTCTTCTAGAGAATTATCAGAGGATTTACTCAACTGTTCACCCTTTTCGTGCCTCTGCCAAGAAAGCGGCGAGTAAACTTTGATTGTTGCTTTTCAAATCAGAAGAATTTCCCTTAGTAGGATCAAGATCCAAAAATTTATCAAAGAAAATTGTGTTGGACATACTCAAATCATACTCCAACTCATTATCCTTCAAGACAATTGGAGATATCCCTGGGGTTATTGTTACGAGTGTCATACTATAGCCCGCGCCGCCTTTGGCCAAAGTTTTTTCTGCCTTCTTTCTTAGAGAAGATCGGCTCTATGCATGCTTCTTCACCAAAGAAAAAAGAGCTTCATTCTCAGTGGTCTTCATTAACCTTCGAAGAGTAACAACAACAATCATATTAAGCAAGCTCATCATCACAAGTTTAAAGCTCTTCAACATCACTATAGTAGAAACAAATTTTGTTTCAACAACTGCAAGTAACTTCAGTGAGACAAAAGTGATATACATGTCCAACCTGTATTGATGATTCATTAAAAAAGTTTTAATTGATTGAGCTTAATTAACAACTTAAGTTATCCATCCGCATTGTTCTCTAACTGTTGCACAACAATCGATATTATTGGCTGCACAAATATTTTTAAAAGTTAGATTTAAGGTGTGCACAACACAAGGTGTCCAAAAAAATTGTGGGAATTGTGCCTCCACAATTGCTCTTGCTGCCTTACACACCAGTGCATTACCAGTGATAACCTATATAATATTTTCGGCATCAATTTCATTAATAACTTCAATCATCAAATTTGCAATATAATGTTTATCCTTGTACTCACTTGATGTATTAACAGTCTTTAAAAAAATAGGACCATCCTCAGAGACCACCATAAAATTAATTAAAGGTCTTCTTTGAGCATCTGTTTAACCATCATCACTAACTAAGTTGATTCCCTTTTGGGGATAAGTATCTTTAATTAGCTGAAACATTCTAGTGATATTGGGTTTTTTGTTTTGCAAAAGTATAATTCTTAGAGAATTATATCCAGGAGGAACAAATACATCAAGAAGAAGAAGGAGAACAAGAAGAACAACAACAACAAGAAGAAAAACAAGAAAAAGGAGAACAACAAGAAGAAGAATAACAACAACAAGAAGAACAACAACAACAAGAAGAACAAGAAGAACAAGAATAAGAACAAGAAGAAGAAGAACAAGAAGAAGAACAAGAAGAAGAACAACAAGAATAAGAAGAAAAAGAAGAAGAACAACAAGAAGAAGAACAAGAACAACAACAAGAAAAACAAGAACAATAAGAACAAGAACAAGGACCTAGCGGAACCCAGCGGAACCCGGCGGAACCAGACGAAACCAGGCGTAATAAACAAGCCGCAGTGGATATGAGCGTTAGCGGGACAGGACAATTGCGGACTATACCTAAAACAGCGCTATTCACACATATTTGTGTGTATGGTATGTGTATCCATACTGGAAACATACCCGGCAAGAGTACGAGCCTATTTTAAACGTATTCGTGCTTCATTGATGGAAATTTATACTTTTTCTCGCACAACCCGGTGATAAATATGGCTATCACGAGCTGAACCTTTCCATCCAGTACAATATATGTAAAGCACATATTAAAATCACACACTGCCATTATATTTTGAGTTGGTGATCCATGTTGGCCAATATATGTCACTTGATCATGTACAAAAATGCAAGCATCTACATGTGTTCATCAAGTGCTCAAATGCAGTCTTTAAATACGTCATGTATCTATCATCATGTTTAATATGAGTGATAAGATCTCTAAACGGTGATCGGTAGGAGTTATAATATCCATTGAAAGGTGTGTTTGTGCATGAAGCCCTTTCATGAAATGTCAACTAATAGTTTCAGTTGGAAACATTCGGATGCCTTTCTCATTGTTCCATGATGCCCAAGAATGTATAATTCTATTCCCAACACCTCCCATGTTGCAGCCCTTCTGGATTCTCTCAAACCATACGATCATTCTTATAAAACTAATAAGTCCAAAATTATTTGTTTCGACATCCGAAACATGTTAAAAACCTTCCTGTTGGGTACACTGGAAACTGTGTACCAGATTTGGAGAAGGCTCACTTAACTCAATGATATACATCAATGTGTATTTGATGGGACGTTGAGTTTCAATGTGCAGGATAAAGAAATGCAGGAAAATATTCTAAGTACAAGTGTCGACACTTGTGAGAGAAATGTGTCGACACCAGAAGCCAGATTGTGTCGACACACAGGACTTGTGTCGACACACAGAAATTCTGTCAGAAGCAGTTGTGTCGATACACAGGACTTGTGTCGACACACACTCAAGAAATCTGTCAACAGAAGCTGTGTCGAGACTATAAGCAGTTGTGTCGACACACAGGACTTGTGTGGACACACACTCAAGAAATCTGTCAACAGAAGCTATGTCGAGACTAGAAGCAGTTGTGTCGACACATAGGACTTTTGTCAACACATCCAACAAAAGTTGTGTCGAGAAGTTAAAGAATGACTGTGTCGACATATTAGGAGTTGTATAGACATCATCAAGACTTGTGTCGACACATGGTCTATTTGTGTTGACACATTTCAAGTGTTATCCAGACAAGTCTCTGCTGTGACAGAAGTTCAAGGAGGGGTCAGGTATCAAGACTGAAGACCTGACAGTTGTCATAAGTAACAAAGCTGTCACATCTGTCAGAGCTGTCAGAAGGCCGTTATGTACCAGATCTACCGGTAACCTTGGATGGGTTCTATATAAAGACTTATTCTATCACAAACAAAAACACAGTGAATAAAAAAGATAGTGAAGAGTGAACAGCGTTCTAAGAGAAAAACACGGAAGAAGAAGGCAGATCCTGAACAAGTCTGCAAGAGGAGTTCAGATCTAATTCTGAATACAAGAAGGAAGCTGGATTGAAAATTATCTCTAACTTCATTTGAAGACCAACCTTACTTTGTTCAGATTCAAGAAGCTTTGAAGAAGCTAAGGCAGGTTGGATCTTAAGAAGTCAATTCTATCAAGAACATATCAAGAAAGTCTTCACCTCATTCTCTTTCTATCTGGGTGAAGAATTTATTATTTTAAACAATCAATTTTTCTGTAAGATCTCTTGTAGATCTGAGTGTAGGAGAGTTGTCTCTCTGAGTTGTAAGCCTAAACATATAAAGGCTGAGGTAGGGCTGAGTGCCTGAGGTAGGATCTTGTTGATCTGAGTTGTAGGTCTGGTTGTTAAGGTTGAGGTAGGGCTGAGTGCCTGAGGTAGGATCTTGGTGATCTGAGTTGTAGGCCTGCTGTTTAAGGCTGAGGTAGGGTTGTTGCCTGAGATAAAATTCTTGAGAAGATTCTGAGTTGTAGGACTTGAAGAAGTCTGAGCTGTAGGAACCAGTTGGGTTCTGAGTTGTAAGATCTGAGGATCTGAGATAGTGGAAGGAAGTTTGACCGAATCCAGTACTCTACTGGATAGGTGAAGGGGGAGAGTGAACGTACTCATAAATTGGGGAACCACTATAAACCATTGTGTGTTGTACTGTGAATTTTCTGTGATTGTTATTCTTTGTGATGTGATAGTTATGTTGTGTTTAACACTTTTAATTGCTTAAGTTGTTAAAAAGGATTTGAACTTATTCACACCCCCCCTCTAAGTGTTTAGGTTCTATAAATCAAATCTTTCAAGTGATATCAGAGGGAGGTTCACTCAAATATAGACCTAACAGTCTGTGTAGAAATACAAGGCAATTAACTGTTAGCCAGAATGGGTTCAAGTGAAAATCAGAAGGAACTTGGATTCATGAAACTTCTTATTTGTAGGAAAGAAAACTTTGGCATATGGAAAGAGAGGGTCATATTGTTCATGGAGCATCTGATCCAAGAATCTACATCACAGTTCTAGAAGGACCTTTCATTCCTATGAACATATCAGTTCTTGATGCAAATCTCAAAACTCCAAAGAGCTATTCTGAAATGACTAAGGAAGAGATCATCCTAGCAACCTTTGACAAGAGAGCACAAAACATAATTGTGAGTGTCATAGATGATTCTACATTCCAGAATATGGTATATTGCAAAACCTCCAAGTAGATGTGGGACACTTTAATTGTCTATATGAAGGGAACTGAAGAAGTAAGAGATGATAGAAAGTCCATGCTAAATCAAGAATATGAGAGCTTTAGACAAGCCAAGACTGATAGCATAGCTGAATGTTACAAGAAATTCTTTAGAATTGTAAATGAGCTAATGACCTATGGAAGAGTCTTTAGCACATATGAACTGAATGACAAGTTTCTCAGGTCACTAACCAAGGACTGGGATACAAAAATATGCGTCATCAGAGAGGTGGCAAAGCTTGCTGATACACCTCCACCAACCTTGTTTGGAAAATTGTTATCTTATGAGATGCAACTCACTGCCAGAAAGGAGGAAGAGAAAAGCAATAGGTCTGAATACAAAGAAAAGTCAGTAGCCTTCAAGGCTGAAGCCACAAGAAAGGGTAGGAGAAAGCCTCCTTCTCCACCCAGGAGAATTGCTGAGGTTGAATCAGAAAATCCTGACATCAACACTTCAGACAGCCACAACTCTGATGAAGATTTTGCTGCCTTTACAAGGCAGTTTCAAAGGTTCATGAAGAAGAAGAAATGGAGAACAAAGTCATCTTCATCTCTCTCCAAGGATGACTATTACAAGAAGAAGAAAACTCCTAAAGATGACAGGTATGGCTCTAATCCTAGTAAACAAACTTCTTCTAAAATTATTTGTTATTGTTGCAACAGGCCAGGACATGTCATAGCTGATTGTCCTGATAAAGGAAAGGAATCTAAGAACAAGAATAAGCATCAAAATAAGGGCAAGAAGGAGAGATCCCTTGTTGCTCAGAAGCAGAAGAGTTGGACTGACTCTTCATCATCAGAATCTGGAGAAGAGGATGAAGCAGAAGCCTATATTGGATTGTTCACTACAGAAGAGGATTCTGTAGAAACTGAATTCCTGTAAATGCTGGATTCTATAAATGGGAGAGAAGATCATTATTGTAGAGGGCTGATGGCTTTGACTGAGGAAGATCGGTGTCAAGATCAACCTGATCTCAGTAAGATATACAATCCACTATCAGTCTCTGATTATTATATTGGATCAGAATCAGAAGCATCAGCATCAAGAGATGAGGATGGTTCTGAATCTGAAGGGGATGTCCATCAACTAATTGATGAGTATGGTGGTCTGTTGCAAGCTCTTAAGAAAAGCAGAATCCTTGTCAAAAAGCAGGCTGAGGAAATTGCATCTCTTAAATTGGCTGCATCAGATTCAGCAAAAGTGCTGGATTTGAAGATGAATATAGTTGTCAAACTGAAAAATATAACTGTTATTCAGATCGGTATAATTACTTTCAAAAATGATCACATCAAGAGTCTGGAAGTCAGACTTCAAAGAGAGAAGGATCTTGTGGCTAAATTCTCAAAGTCAAAGTCAGTCTTACCCTTAATAGACAACTTTATCTCCCAAAAGGGTAAGAGAGGATTAGGATTCAAGGAAAGAACTAGGGCAGCTAATTCCAAAAGAAAAGGCAAAACCCCAGTTCAGCCACTAGCCTTCAACCCCCCTATTTCTTTCAGAAAAGTGATGCAGCCTACTAACAGGTATGATCATGACATCACTCATGGTCACTGTAAGTATGGTAATCTGAATGGCAAGAGAGCAAATGCTAATAGTGCTGCCCATGAGCAAACATACCAGGTTATTAAAGAATCCTTAGTGTTTGCTGCTCCAACACCTGCACTTAAAAGGACAGCTAACAACAATATTGTTAAGCCTGGACTTAAGAGAAGGTACAACAGATTTGAGTGCTGGTGTTATGATAAGGTGGGCCACTATGTCATTGATTGTTGGTACAATGCTAGTATTCTGAAAAAGGCTAGCTTACCTGTCAGAAATGCTGCAGGTAAGCATGTCAAATATCAAGCTGACCTGGACCTAGGACCCAATAACAATTGGGGTTCTAAGGATAGGTAATTTTTATTTGATGTAGGTGAGTCCAAGTGGCCATACCCCTATATGGTACTTGGACAGTGGATGTTCCATGCACATGACTGGAACAAGAAAGATGCTGAAGGATTACTCTCCCATAGAAAATGGACCCAAAGTGATCTTTGGTGAATCTGAAAAGGGAGTCATTAAAGGGTTTGGTAACATTTCCAATAACTCTACTACTATCACCCAAGTGGCTTATGTGAAAGGTCTAAAACATAACCTAATTAGCATAAGCCAACTAAGTGATCTTGGTTATGACACTTCTTTCCACAAGAGTGTGTGTCAAATAAGAAGGTCAAGTGATCAAGAGATCATTCTGACAGACATTAGGAAAGGAAATGTCTACTGTCTTAACTTTGATTGTGAGAATAAGATCTCTCATATTTGTCTAGTGGTAGATGAGAAAGCATCTTATTGTGTCCAATGGAACAAGAGGCTAGCTCACCTGAACTATAAGTCAATAGGTCAACTCTTTAGTATAGAGTTAGTGAGGAATGGTCCTCAGGTCAAGTACATTAAAGAGGGTGTATGTTCAGCTTTCCAAAAAGGCAAACAAACCAGGACCTCTTTCCATGGACATGATACCAAAGACTCTGAGAGATGTCTTTACCTCCTGCATATGGATTTATTTGGTCCTATGTCAGTTCATAGTCTGGGTAGGAAAGCTTACATATTTGTAATTGTGGATGACTATTCTAGATTTACATGGGATTTCTTCTTGAGGCAGAAATCTGAAACCCCAACTGTCTTCCAGAATTTTGTTAGGCAAATTCAGAATGAACTTAACAATTCAGTGGTCAAAATCAGAAGTGACCATAGGACTGAATTTCAGTCTGAATGCATGACAGTTCTATGAAGAACTTGGGATTCATCAGGAGTTCTCCTCACCTAGAACTCTCCAGCAAAATAGGGTTGCTGAAAGAAAGAATAGGACTCTTATTGAGACAAGTAGAACACTATTAAGTGACACTTCTCTCCCAGAATATTTCTGGGCTGAGGCAGAAAATACTGCATGTCATGTTCTCAATAGAGCATTCATCAATAAAATACACAAGAAGACACCCTATGAGATTATGAAAGGCAAAAAACCAAACATATCCTACTTTAGAATCTTTGGTAGCAAGTGTTATGTTCTAAATAATGGCAAGCACTATCAAACTAATTTTGCTGTCAAATCCCTAGAAGGGATATTTGTTGGGTACAACAATAACAGTAGAGCTTACAGGATCTACAACTTGACTACACAAGTTGTAGAAGAATCTGTCTATGTAGTCTTTGATGAGTCTAAGTTAATTAACTGTGAGCTGTCTAGCACTTCTGTTAGTCCTACAGGTTTGAAGGAAAAGATGGACAAACTAACAATTAGTGAAGACCAACTTACAAGACAGGATGAAGAAAATGATGGATGCTGTCCAAGGGGAGTACAAGTCTCACTGGATGGAGATGAAGACAATGAAGTACATCTAGATGAAGACAATGAACAAGACCAAGAGGTGGACAGATTTCCTCCAGCAAGAAGACAGTTGAAGGATCATCCAGCACACCAAATCATTGGTGATGCAAGACATGGAGTTTTGACCAGAAGCAAGAGCATGAACACAGTTATATGTTCAAGCTTCCTGTCCCAGATGAAACCTAAGAAGTTTGAAGAGGCTATACAAGACACAAATTGGATTGATGTCATGCCGGAAGAGTTCAATCAATTCAGAAGATGTAAAGTCTGTGAGTTGGTTCCTAAACCAAAGAACCACAATGTCATAGGAACTAAGTGGATCTACAGGAACAAGTTAGATGAAAATGGCACTATAATCAAGAACAGCCAGACTGGTAGCAAAGGACTACAGACAGGAAGAAAGGATAGACTTTGATCAGACATTTGCCTCAGCGGCAAGGTTGGAAGCAATAAGACTATTCCCGGCTTATGCAGCTTATCAAGGGTTCAAAGTATTTCAAATGGATGTAAAGTCAGCATTTTTGAATGGTGACTTAAAAGAGGAAGTTTATGTTGAACAACCTTCAGGTTTTGTAGATTCTCTTTATCTCAACTATGTATAGGCTTAAGAAAGCTCTATATGGATTGAAATAAGCCCCTAGGGCTTGGTATGAAACACTGTTTGCTTTTCTTATTGAGAATAAATTCTCAAGAGCGAAAATTGACAAGACTCTATTCTTTAGGGAATCAAAAGGTAAAATCATCCTAGTCCAGATATATGTTGATGACATTATCTTTGGTTCTACTGAAAACAACCTTTGTAGTAAGTTTGTCAAACTTATGCAAGGGAAGTTTGAGATGAGCAGCATGGGTGAGCTGAAATTCTTATTGGAACTCCAAGTTAGACAGACTGATGATGGATTGTCCATTTCTCAATCTAAGTTCACCAAGGAGTTAATTAAGAAATATGGCATGAAGTCAGCCTCCACCATGAAAACTCCAATGGGGACAAATATGCTTATAGACAAAGATGAGGCAGGAAAATCTGTTGATGAGTCTTTGTATAGAGGGATAATTGGCTCCCTACTTTAGTTGACTGCTAGTCGACCTGACATCATGTATGTCACATGTGTCTGTGCTAAGTACCAAGCTTACCCAAAGGAATCTCATTATTCTGCTGTTAAGAGAATCTTAAGATATCTTAAGGGCACACCTAATTTAGGTCTTTGGTACCCTAAGAATAGAGATTTCTTGCTAACAGGTTTCTCAGATGCAGACTTTGCAGGCTGCAAAGAAGACAGGAAAAGCACCACAGGAACATATCAATTCTTAGGTGGAAGGTTGGTGTCATGGAGCAGCAAAAAACAAACAAGTGTAGCTATTTCCACTGCTGAATCAGAGTATATAACTGCAGGCAGTTATTGTGCTCAGTTGTGGTGGATACAACATTAACTTGAAGACTATGACATCAAGGTAAGTAGAATCTTATTATATTGTGATTCTACTAATGTTATATCTATTGCTAGAAATTTTGTTTCACATAGCAGAACTAAACATATAGAAATCAAGTTTCACTTCATCAGAGAACATGTTGAAAAAGAAGACATAAATCTAGAATTTGTCAACACTAACAATCAAATTGCTGATATATTTACAAAACCTCTGGATGAAAGTAAATTCAATTATTTTAAAATTGAATTAGATATGTTGAACCTAGAATGAGATATTAGGTCAGCACAATTTCTCAAGAAATTTGGCTAAGTTAGAAAGTTTGTGTCGACACACGCCAATTGTGTCGACACTATCAGCAAATTGTGTCGACACCACTCTGTCGAGATCATGTACTAGTAGATTTTTGTGTCGACACACAAAAATCGTTGTCGACGCATAGACATATCAACACCCTCAATACTCTGTCAAGACTTAAGTAGTCTATGTCGACACAGGAAAAAATATATCGACGCATAGACATGACGACACCTATAAAGCTTGTCGAGACCTAGGTCGTCTATGTCGACACATGTAAAATTTTGTCGACTAGTAAAATCCCTAGTCAGGCCCGTCTTTTGACCTTCCTTTTACAAGTATACTATAAATAGGAGAAGACAAAATCTGGCCGACTGTGCTTTCAGAACTCTCGACTCTAAACTTTGTGTCGACAAGAAATTCTCCCGTCGACTTTCTTCTCTCTTTCACTAATGGCGCCACAACAAGAATACGAGGTCAACGAGGGATATGAACTGGTACGCAAGGCGTTCGAGACTGCCTCCCCAGAAATCAAGGTCGTGATTACCCTAATCACTGAAAATGGATTGGAATACTTGGTCTCAGAACCTACAAGGATCTGGAAGGAGATTCATGAATTTTACTCGTGAGCAACAATGGATTCTAAGGGAAAGAAGATAAAGTCCACTGTAAATGGTACTACAGTAAAACTCTCACCGAAGAATATAAGAAAGTCACTTCAACTTCCCAAGATTAAGGAAGAAGATGATATCGCATCATCCATGACAAGGGATGCACTCCAATGGTGTGGACTGGATCCCACTACCAAGATTGGATCTTCAATGACCAGGAAGGGAATGAATTCTCAGGGTAAATTCCTGTCCGAGATAATAGGCAAGGTTATTCTATGCAAAACAGGAGGACATGATAGGATTTCTGCATATATGTTCAAACTCATGACCAGAGTCATATTCAAGGTGAAAACAGACTGGTCTGCTGTAATGTTTGACAAGATCAAAGAAAGTGCCAAGAAGCCCAATCTGGGTAGAATACTAAGCCTGTTTCTGGCTTCCACCATTCCAGAAGTGATGAATCAAACTCCAGGAATCAAGATTAATCACATGAGAAAAATGGATCTGAGAATACTATCCAGATGGGATAGAGTTCTGACAAAAGATGTTTCTACCCCACAGAAACAAATGAAGAAGGATAAGAAAAAGAAAACTACCACCCAAGCAGCAGAATCTTCTAGTGATTCTGAAGAGCAGGTTGACTTCAGCACAGATGAAGAGCAACCAAGAAAATCACCTACACCAACACCAGCTAAAGAGGCTCAAGACCAAGGGGAGAGCATTCAACCTATGAAGCACGGGTACCGGTACGTGGTACGGGTACCGGTACGTGGTACGACAAAATTATAAAATAGCACGGTACGTGTACGTTTGGGTATGTGAAAAAAAATTAAAAAATACATATAACAAGTTAATTTGCAGCAAGAATATATTCAATGAAATGTTATCAGATATCACCATACATGCACAAGATGTTAAGATTGTCCACATAAATAAAGAAATTAGATTATTCTAAGGAATGATGAAAGTGAGAATCATACTAAAAATATCCTCTACGAAAAGGAAAACACAGTAAAAGAAATCCATCTAAAAGAAGATATAGGATTATAGTTCATCAAACACAAAAGAAATCTAATGATGATACAGTCATATAGGGCATACATAGTTCAACAAAACAAATAAAAATCCTATAATGACTAAAGTTCTTGATTTTCAAGGTCATGGTTTCTTCATCGTTAAATAATATTGCTTCCATCTCTGACTCATCAAGCGATAAGTTAGCAACTTCAAGAATAACAGCACCCTCCATAGAATCAAATGCATCTTCACTAATGTCCCATAGTTTGGTGTCTCCTTTAGTATAAAGTGGCGTCCTCCTTGAAAGAAGACGAATATTAGAATGAACAAAGACCAAATCTCCAAATCGTTGTGGTGTCATCTTATTTCTCCTCATGGAATGAATGAAAGAGTAAGTACTCCAATTTCTTTCACAACATGAAGATGAACATGGTTGACAAAGCAGTTTTAGGGCTAATGATTGTAGCATAGGTGTTGAAGCACCATGAGCTAACCACCAAACTATTGGCTCCATTGCACCTCTATCAATCAATGAATCTGCATCCCCAAAATGTTCTAGACAGCCAGAAAATTTAGCATACTCAGTATTAACTAGCCTCCTTTCATCTTGATTTGAAAAATACTTCTTAAAGCACTTTATTCGCATAACAAAAATTTCTTCATCCATGTGAGGAGGAATATGATTTGCTACAAGCCATTCCTCACTATAGTACCTATATAATAGATTAATAAGAAAAAAGTAATATATTATTGATAAGCAATATAATTTAAGAAAACAAAATATCTTAAAAACAAAAAATAGTACCTTGGATTCAATGCATGTGCAAGACAATGAAGGGGTGTGGTGCTTTTTGTCCACCTCTCAACTAAAATCAGATGTATCATATCATAGAAAATAGACTCCTCATTTTCCAACTTGCCTTCATGTCTATAAATAACTGTCTTTACCTTTTCAATCATTGTATCCCACATTTTATAAACCAAATGATGACATGGCTTGTCGGTGTCATAAAATCTCAACATATCATAAATGGGTAATGTGAACGAGAGTATGTAATCTATTTTGTCCCACCAAATATCACTTAACAATTTTTCCTTCACTGTTGCCGCTTTCTCAACATCATCTTCTCTGTAGGAAGACCACCTTTCACTTATGACCATTGCTTGAAGGCCACGAGAAATAAGTTTAAATCTTTTCATCATAACAACCAAGGAAGCAAAACGTGTGTCAGCAACAGAAAGTAACTTTAATGGTACAAATTCATTGAAAATTGCTAGTCTCATTGAATGATTCATGATGAAATTTTTATCAAACATGACATCATCAATCACAAGTTTAATCCAAATGCATTCATCATAAGCAAAACTAGTTATTCCTGTTTCTTTGGGAGCACAAATATTCTTGAGTGCAAGATTTAGTGCATGCACAACACATGGAGTCCAAAATATTTTTGGGAAAATGCCTTCTATAATAGATCCAGCAGCAGCACAAGTAGCAGCATAGTCGGTGATAACTTGAACAACTTTTTCATGTCCAACTTCATGAATAACTTCTCCAAGCAACTTAGCAATAAAAATTTTATCTTTATATTCTCCCTCACAATTAACGGCTCTGATGAAAAGTGCTCCACCATCTGATGCTCCCATCAAATTGATAAGAGGTATTCTTTGTGCATCACTCCAACCATCAGCACAAATACTAAGACCTTTTTCATTTCATGATTTTTTAATAGGATCTAGCAATCTTTCAATATTTGCCTTTTCTTTTTGGAGAAGTGTTGTTCGTAGTAAATTATAGCCATGAGGGACATACCCAGCTATATTACTCTCAGCAGCATATCTAAAAGCATCCACAAAGTAAGGATTTCGTGCTAAATGAAAAGGCAACCCAGCTGAATAAAACATGCGAGCAATCATAGAGTTTAAAGTTTCACGAGCACCAATATTCATCGCTTTCTCTAAGGGACTGTTGCCCAATGCCCTTCTCTTCCTTGGTTCATATCCTTGTAATCTAAAATCACCCGTGCTTTCAATAATTGATCTAGTTGAAGTGTTAAAGGGGGGAGGTTGTAGAGGAACCATTTTGTTCTTTGATAGTTTCTTTCGATTTTCAGCTTGTTCGTGAGCTTTTCGTAACTCCGAAAGAATATCAACTTTGCTACTAACAATAGAACAAACTCTTATACCCTCATTCTTTATTAGCAACAAATGAGCTTTGACTCTTACGTATGACCCTTGAAAATCCATGTTGCAATAATTGCATTTCCATTTTGCATTTCCTTCTCTTCCCTCCTTTTTTAGAGTCAATGTAACGTGCTTCCAAATCGGAAACAAGTCATCTTCTTCAAGATTAGTTGAACACATTGAACTTGATGTAGAAGAACTCATTTTGAATTAAAAAAAACCCTGAATGAGTGATGAAAATGTTATAGGAAAATGATTTAAACAATGAAACTCATACATAACAAATACATATTCCAACACTATCCTTCTAGAAAAACATGTCTTCGCATGCCCATTAGCCGCTAATATTTACTTGCCATTTAAAAAACTAAGTTTCTCAATACTTTCTTTTGGACCTTCTGGTTATGACCAATGATTTCACTAGCTTACTAATTTAACCATGAAAGGTAATGATACACAACGAAGAATATGTGAAATATGCTCATCTTGAAGTGTAATCTACATAAATCGACGACTGGAGGTATTATTACAGATTACTGGCTCAAGATGAGCATATTTCACATATACTTCAAGATGAGCCAATAATACCTCCAGCTTCAAGACTAACTATTTATCAAAATATCAGTAATCTGTAATAATACCTCCAGTCGTCGATGCAGGAAGGAAATCAAGGACGGAGGAGGGAGGATCTGTACAAGGAACCCCGGTGGGAGATGACTGCATGAAAAAAAGGGAGCAAACAAAGGATCAGCGCCGGGAGATGACTGCAGGAAAAAGAAGAAGAAGCAAACCTTGTACTCAATCGTCTTTGTCTCGATCGCCTGGCCAATCTAGGCAGTGATCGCGAGGAGGAAGAGAAGGGAAGAAACGGCGTCGTAGAGAAGAGATGCAGCACTCGCCGGAGTGAAGAGGAGGTGCAGCGCTCGCCGGAGTGAAGAGGAGGTGCAGCACTCGCCGGCGATGGACGGGATGGACGAGATCGGCTCTGTCGGAGGAGCGCGGGTTAGGGCTGAGCGGAATCGGGAATGGGGTATCGCGATTTCAGTGGTTTTGAAAGAGCGGTGAGCCGGTGAGGGGTTTTTTTACTGTACCGAACCGAGAATGGGTTTGGGAAGTACCCGGAAGTACCGGGCCGAACCAAAAAACCAGTAAAAGTACCGGGTACGTATTTTGCCGTACCGGGCCATACCGAGCCGTACCGGGCCATACCAGTACCCGCAAACGTACTGTGTACGTGTACAGGACATTTTTTAGAGTACCCGTGCTTGGTCTCCACTCCAGGGGGAGACAACACTAAGATTACAATTGTTCAAGAACCTGGACAATCACAGCAGCCAGCCCAAGGGGGAGGTATTGCTGAAGTTGCACTGGATAGTGAGAATGCAATTGATACTGTTATGCACATAGTCTCAGAAATCAACAATGTTGCAACAGTCATCACTGAGAAAGAAGCACAGGATGTACATATGTCAGACCCAGATCATGCTGAGCAACTCCACTCCTCCAGTTTAGAGAAAACCCTAGAAAAGAATCTTGATGTCCAGGGAGAACCATTTGTTGAAAAAGAGAACATTATCCCTCCTATTCAGATGCAGCAGGAAATAACTCTGGAGGAGTTATTTCCTGATTTACAAGGAGCTCAACCTGAGGGGGAGATGGCAAGGACTGAGGGGGAGATGCCACTAAATGCCTCAAGTCCTAAGGAAACTGTGGCTATAGAAAGTTCATCAAATTCTTCTGAAGATGAAGAAGCCACCAGGGCACGGAAAAGGAAGCTGGTGGCACTCAGGAAGAGGAGCACGGGCTATAAGAAAGCCTTGCAGACTGTCCCTTAAACATCTGCTCCATGAATAGACTTCAGTTAACTTTTGGTGAAACTGCAAGTGAAAATGGATGAGCAAAGACTTGCTCTGGAGAAATATGTGGATGAGTCACACAAAGAAATGCAGTTCCAGCTGGCCCAAGATATCAAGTCTATCAGATTTGAAGTAAATTTGCATAAGAAGGAGATGACAGATTGCTTTCATAAGGGAGGTAATGTTGTAGTATACTTAGTCACACATCAACAAGACATGAAAACTCAAATAGCTGACATTGCAGATAAACAAGGATATATTCTAGAAAATCAATTCAGAATGAATGAAAATCTCACAGACTCGCATAATGTTATTCTCACAAAAATGGGAGGTATTGCTACTAATGCGAAAACTGAAGTATCTAACCAGATTAAAGAAGATTTAGCTGTTGTACAAACAGCAATTCTGGCATCTCAAAAGGCTATTTCTGATCAACTGTAGAAGTTCAGACTCTATTATAAAGAGGGAATAGATTATCTGGCTGATCAAGTAAGGTTTCAGAAGGATGATCTAAGAGATTATGTGGCCAGAGAAGTCATAAAAGGGGAGAGAGTGTTAGTCAAAGCAAGCTCAGATCATGCCAAATGGGTATCCAATACCATCAGAGCTGCTCTTGGATATCCACCCCTTTGTGATGATGATAATACTGATGAATCTGGTATTCAACCTGCTTACATTGAAGGGGTTCAGCAGGAAGTTGCTCAAGTCATCTATCATTCATCTGATTTTGAAGCAGTATAGCAGGCTGTACATTAAATGTATAGCCCTCCACAGGAGGCACATAATGTTATTATTGAAAAAGTTGAAATGTCTGAAGCTGCTTTACAAAGAGAGCAAGAAGCTCAAAAAACTAGGATGCTCAGAAAGAAGCTCAACTATCTAAGAAAAGATTCAGAGAGCATGCTGAATTAAAGGCTGATTTTGAACAATGGAGTTCAACCTCCAGAAATATCATTCTTACTGCTTGGAAAGCTGTGAAAGATAATATGCATGATAGAGGCAAATGGCATTCTAAACAAGAGTGGGGTAAATATCAGAAAAGGCAATATGTCATACATCAATTCAGAAGGGATATCAAAGATGGGAAATTTCCTGCTAACTCTGTGGAGCCTAGCAAGTACTTCCCAAAGCCTTATCATTACTTTAAAAGGCAAGAGATTAAGGCAGAAGAGCTCAAAAAGAAAGATCTGAAAGGGAAGAAGCCAGCTGATGACACAGAATCCAAGGTGCAAGCTAAGATTCAATCTAACAAAAGAATAGTTATCAAGGAGCCTGATCAATCTTAGGGATAGATAGGCTAGTTTTAGAACGGTGTAATTTTCTGTTCTAAAAATCTTGTAAATCAAAAACTAATTCTTGATTAATAAATTTTATCATATTCTGTGATGATATTTCATGTTGTTTCTGCATTATGAGTTACCCTGTCTGTGTAATGATTATATACTTCTTAATCTTTGTTTTATTATAAGTGGTGTATATCATTGACTAAGGGTTACGACTTCTCCAAATAGGGGGAGATTGTTGGGTACACTGGAAACTGTGTACCAGATTTGGAGAAGCCTCGCTTAACTCAATGATATACATCAATATGTATTTGATGGGATGTTTAGTTTCAATGTGCAGGATAAAGAAATGCAGGAAAATATTCTAAGTACAAGTGTCGACACTTGTGAGAGAAATGTGTCGACACCAGAAGCCAGATTGTGTCGACACACAGGACTTGTGTCGACACACAGAAATTCTGTCAGAAGAAGTTGTGTCGACACACAGGAATTGTGTCGACACACACTCAAGAAATCTGTCAACAGAAGCTGTGTCGAGACTAGAAGCAGTTATGTCGACACACAGGACTTGTATCGACACACACTCAAGAAATCTGTCAACAGAAGCTATGTCGAGACTAGAAGCAGTTATGTCGACACACAGCACTTGTGTCGACACATCAAACATAAGCTGTGTCGAGAAGTTAAAGAATGACTGTGTCGACATATTAGGAGTTGTGTCGACATCAACAAGACTTGTGTCGACACATGGTCTATTTGTGTTGACACATTTGAAGTGTTATCCAGACAAGTCTCTGCTGCGACAGAAGTTCAAGGAGGGGTCAGGTATTAAGACTGAAGACCTGACAGCTGTCATAAGTAACAAAGCTGTCACATCTGTCAGAGCTGTCAGAAGGCCGTTATGTACCGGATCTACCGGTAACCTTGGATGGGTTCTATATAAAGACCTATTCTATCACAAACAAAAACACAGTGAATAAAAAAGATAGTGAAGAGTGAACGGCGTACTAAGAGACAAACACAGAAGAAGGCAGATCCTGAACAAGTCTGCAAGAGCAGTTCAGATCTAATTCTGAATACAAGAAGGAAGCTGGATTGAAGATCATCTCCAACTTCATTTGAAGATCAACCTTACTTTGTTCAGATTCAAGAAGCTTTGAAGAAGCAAAGACAGGTTGGATCTTAAGAAGTCAGTTGTATAAAGAACTTATCAAGAAAGTCTTCACCTCATTCTCTTTCTATCGGGGTGAAGAATTTATTATTTTAAACAATCAATTTTTCTGTAAGATCTCTTGTAGATCTGAGTGTAGGAGAGTTGTCTCTCTGAGTTGTAAGCCTAAACATATAAAGGCTGAGGTAGGGTTGAGTGTCTGAGGTAGGATCTTGTTGATCTGAGTTGTAGGCCTGATTGTTAAGGCTGAGGTAGGGCTGAGTGCCTGAGGTAGGATCTTGGTGATCTGAGTTGTAGACCTGGTGGTTAAGGCTGAGGTAGGACTGTTGCCTGAGGTAGGACTGTTGCCTGAGGTAGGATTCTTGGGAAGATTTTGAGTTGTAGAACTTGAAGAAGTCTGAGCTGTAGAAACCAGTTGGGTTTTGAGTTGTAAGATCTGAGGATCTGAGATAGTGAAAGGAAGTTTGGCCGAATCCAGTACTCTACTGGATAGGTGAAGGGGGAGAGTGGACGTACCCATAAATTGGGGAACCACTATAAACCATTGTGTGCTATGCTGTGAATTTTCTGTGATTGTTATTCTTTGTGCTGTGATAGTTGTGTTGTGTTTAACACTTTTAATTGCTTAAGTTGTTAAAAAGGATTTGAACCTATTCACCCCCCCTCTAGGTGTTTAGGCTCTATAAATCAAATCTTTCACTTCCTAAATGCCCTATAATAACTTTGCGGCCCATTTGTCCCTAGTTTGTTTAAGGTCATGCAAGGTGTCGCTACGATATTCTGGTAAATAATAAATCGACGTTGTTGGTTCATTTGGTGACTTAACATGAGTTCATCGTCATCAATCAATCATCTGTGATTGGTTCCGCCATAGTAATAACCTAAACAATATGTAAATATGGATGTAAACATAGCATTGATATTATGGTCACATTTATCACACAAAAAAACATTAATATTGATACATAACAGTAATACAGAGTATTGATACATAGCAATATGACACTATAATATTACTAATATGGAGTACATCATCCCAAAATATGACACTACAATATTACACAACTATTACAAGAATGCATGATCACAATAAACTTAACCTATTAATATGTAGTACATGATCTGAAAGACTTTGTTTTCAAGAGTAGCTAAATACCTAGAGGGGGTGAATAGGTTTTTTATGTCTTTTATGACAATCTCTTACTTAGGTGAGTTGTGATTTAGATTTAGATTTGCTTTCAAGATCACACAACAACACAAAAGTTATTTATAGTAGTTCCTCAAGGTCTGGGTACATCCACTGTCCCTCCCATCTTTCTAGCAGTATGTTAGACAAAGTTAACTTCTCCAAACTCGGCTCAATGATCTTACAACTAAGATCTCTCAGGATCTCTCAAACTCCTCCAAGTCCTACCTCAGGCCCAAGGCCCTACACTCAGAGAAATATTCTCCTACAACTCAGTGATTTGCACCAGAACACCTACCTCAGACTTTAACTCAGCCCTACACTCAGGCTAGGAGGCTAACTCTACACGCAGATCCATCACTGGATCCTACCTCAGAGAGAAACTCTCCTACAACTCAGATTCTCAACCAGAATCCTACAACTCAGGCACAAGGGCCCTACAGCTCAGATCTACAGAAAAGATCATACATCAGCCTTTATAGTTTAGGCTTACACTCAGATCAGTTAAGATCCTACAAAAAGAAATGTTGGTTGTTGATGTTGAATGATTCCAGAGAAATAATCTCAGAGTCTACCTCTTCCTGAACTGAGATGACTCAGTCATATCTTCTTCACAGCTCTAAGGATGGATCTTCAAGAATGTTCAGCTTGAGTTGTAAAGTAACTGCAGCTAGGTCTTGCTCTGTTCCTTCTTCTAACTCAGAGAGATAACTCTCTGATCTTGCTGTTGAAGGTGAGAATAACAACAGCTAACTTTCTTGAGCTTTCAGATCAACAGCAAAAGTAATTTCTTCAAGCTCTACAACTTTGTTGAGAGGAAGAAGATGAAGTTCTGGATTTTAAAAAGTTAATTTCTTCTTCCTTGAAATACCACTTTTGTATTCCGTCGTCCAACGGCTCTTTGAGCAGGTAGAACCATCTGGAGTTGATAGCTGCAACCTCTCTTTTGCATTAATTGTTGTACAACAGGCAAGCGGCGCCATTTGTCGTCTATTGTTCCGTTCCCGCAACATTTGAATTCCTGCTGATGTCATCATGACTCAGCACCTGTGGACTTAGCCAAATACAGACAATTTTGCATAGGCGTTGAGTGAATACTTGTCACTCAATGGCAAAACACTTGGGCAGAATTCTGCACCACCAAACGTTAAGTGATCATTCATCACTCAACGAATATTGACAATTGTAGTCCAATTGAGTAGGCGTTGAGTGAACCCTCATCACTCAACGCATCTGAACTTAGTTGATTTTCTCTGTATTAAGGTGTTGAGTGAGTTATCTTCACACAATGCATTTTTTCTTTGCCTGTTTTATTGAAGAGGCGTTAAGTGAATTGCCTTCACTCAACGCTTCTGTCCTTAGACAGATTTTTGTTGAATAAGCGTTAAGTGAGTTGTATTCACTCAACGCATCTGTCCTTAGATAGATTTCCAAGTCAATCAACCCTGCGGCTCTGACTGAACAGTGTTCTGTCAACGCTTTCTCTTTAGGGCATTGAGTGAACTGTCTTCACTCAATGCTTCTGAACTTAGCCAGAATTCTTGTCAGCTTCTCTCTAGCTTTGACTGATTGAGTTTTACTCAATGCTTCTGGCTCTAGGCGTTGAGTAAACTGCCTTCACTCAACGCTTCTGGACTTAAACAGATTTCTGCTTTAGCAATGCTGAGGCTTTGACAGCCTAGGCTTTACTCAACGCTTAAAGTCATCTGATGTTGAGTGAACTGCCTTCACTCAACGCATCTGAACTTAGGCAGATTTCAGCCTTGTCAGCATCCTGTCTTGTGTCCACCTGTCATTGTTGCTTAGACAAACTATTTAAACAGTGAACAAAGAGCAACCTACATACATAGAACTTAAAGCATGCATCAAATACAATCATGTGTATACCATTGTCTTATAGGCCTTTTTCAAATCTGGGACATTGTGATCAATGAACCAAACAATCTCCCCATATTTGAAGAAGACAAAACCTTAGACAATGATATGCACTAACACATATAAAAGTTAATCATTCATAGAAAATTGAGAACAAAAATTGAAGCACACAAATATATGAATATATATAAAGGCATTAATCATAAATATCCAGTGTGCTTAAAATAGTGTTCACATTCCAAAAGCTCTTAAGGAAAATTGCAAAAAAAACACATCATGTTTCTGGTTCCTTAATAACTATCCTCATGTTTGGCTTCTTTGCAGTCTTTGTTTTATCTTTTTTCTTTTCCTTCTGCCTCTCAAATTAGCTGTAAAGCTTGGGGAAGTATTTGTTGCGTTCTAATGCATCTGGTGGCAGAATATCTGACCTCTTGTCTCTTCTGTACTTCCTCCTTGATTCTTCATTGCTTTATAGCTTTGCCCATTCTAAAGAGCTGTAAAGCTTTCCCCTCTCAGTTTTCTTGGACTTGATCTGATCCTAGGCAGACAATATAATAGTCCTGGATTGAGGACTTCATTGCTCAAAATCTGGTCTAGTTGTCATCTCTTCCCTATATCTCTTCTTGTAGAGCCTTACATCTTCTTCTTCTTTTGCAATAGACTTGCTTTTGGCCCTGACAATCTGGTCAATAGTGGGGCTGAAAGAGGGAATTTCAGCATCAGTTACAGGTTCAGTCCACTGAGCACCTTCTTGAATATCATATTGTTGAGTATCATATTGCTCTGCATACTTACTATCATACTGACCCATCATTCCATCCTGCAGTACTTGATGAATCTGGGCAGGATTAGCAGGGATGTTGTCATATGTTATCTATTCAAGACCAAGAGATCCTCTGATCACATTTATAATCCATACAATATTTTTAGTGTTGGCCTTTATCATTGCTTTCTCCCCCTTTTTGACTTCTTCAGAGACATCTTTAGTCAGGGAGGAGCTGACCTCTGTCAATTGTTCATCCAAGAAGTTTATTCCTTTAATAACATGATTCTTAACCTCAAGCATATGGTCATCCAGAATTTGTGTGCACGCATCCATTCTTCTTTCAGTTATGATCCTGGGATTATTCATCAGTTTCTTCTGGGCATTGTGAACCATCTCCATATTACTTGAAATGATGTTCTGGTTCAATAGAATGTCATTTTGGGTTTGCCTGATCTCTTGTAGTTTGTTTTCATTGAAAGTGATAGCAGGTACAGCCCTATGGAAGAATGCAACAGTCTTGGCCTTCAGCAGATTTACTTTAAATCTGATGACTTGATCTCTGTTGACAAATCTTTCCTTAGGTTCTTGATAGAGTCATCCACAAAGTTCTCTAGTTGCCTTCTTTGATCATCCAGCAATCCTTTCAGTTGGGCTAGAAAGAATGGTGACATTTGATCAGTCTGATGAGATTTCCCTTCATCACAGATGTTTGGTTGCACTGGCCTTTCTTCTTCTCTAACAACTGAATCAGCCATTTCATACTCTGAGGAATGTGCCTCATCAGGCACATCAGCAACAACATTGTCCTTGTTAGACTCAGATGAGTCTATCTCTACAACAGTACTTGGAGCTGAAAGTTCAGGGTGAATCTCCCCCTCAATCTCTGCAATGTCCACAGGGACATTCAGATCTACAACAGTGTTGATTTGATGTTCTTCTTCCGTTGTTTAAGCAAGTTGATTATTCTCAGTAGGAATCTGATTACTCTCCTGCATGAACTGGATTTGCTCCCCCTCAGCAAGAGAATCTTCCATAATTCTCTCCAGAAGTTGCTCCCCCTAACTCTGAGGACTGAAACCACTATGTATTTCTTGAACTGTGGGTGCTTCTTCTTCGGTAGGAGCTGGTGTTCTGGTTTCTTCAGTAGGAGTTGGTGCTCTGATACCAGATGTCTCCTCCTCCATAGCAGATATCTTGTTCACTATATCCTCTGCCACCTTTTCAGCAACCTCAGCTGGAGTTATTTCCATAGTATCAGCTGGAATCTCTTCAGACTAAGGGCATGTTTGGGAAGGCGGCACAACAATGGCACGCCGCTGATTTGTATACAGCCGCGCTAAACGTTTTTTACCATTCATAGTGGCTGCAGCTACCGTTTATTTCATGATAAAATATCGCGGTCGTTGTCGTGCTAGGGCTTCTGATTCCTCCGCAGCCTCCGATTTCCCTTCTCCATTCCAGTGCGACACGCACGATCGACGACGTGGTCTTCTCGGTGATCTTCTCCGATGCCGCTCCTCCATCTACGACGCGGCCTCTCCTCCCTCTTCTCTGACGATACTGGCGCCTCTCCTCCCTTTTATCTGACGACGCCGACGCCTCTCCTCCCTCTTTTCCGACAAGTATGATATCTTTCTTCGTCTTCCCCCTCTAATCTTGTGTACGAGCCGATTGCTGCTGATTTCTGTTTTTTCCCCGATTGCTGTTATTACCGATTACTAATGTTCTCTTTTTTAAATCTAGTATTGCTGTAAATCTTGTATAGAACTGTATGTTTAGAACATTTCTTTGTTAATGTTCAAAGCTGATGAAATATGGGAACTTTATCCGAAGACACACCTTCCACTCTCATCTGCACATGAACAAGGTTAACTTCCACTATTAATATAAGTAAGCCAATATAGGATTAAAGGGACATAATCATAATCAGTTATAGCACCATCAAATTAAAATCAATGGAGGTATCAATTACCTTATAATTGTGAATGTGAGTCTTGGAGCCCATTGATTAAGCTACAACATCAATGCTTGATAGAAGAACTTTAGCAGGTATTTTTGAAAGAAATCTAGTTTGATCAACATTATTCTGACAAAACTTATAGGTAGAAAAATTAAATTAGGAGAATAAAAGTGATACAAAAGAGTAGTAGATATTACTAGGAATGCACTAACATTTGAATGTCTAGTAAAAGGTTATCAAATACAGATAAAAGATAAGCTTTATCACCAAAAACGGGTAAATAAAGATATAACATACTGTTATTGATACATGCTTAGCACTACTCGCCTATTTTTAAGATATAACATATAGTAGTGAATGTCCAAGAAGTTTGTAAGGAATCAAAAATCACATGATCTCAGAGCTTATTCCTTGCATAAACCCATCACTTCTATAATTTGATTCATCTCTTACTCTGCAATTGGTAGATATTATTCATCTTGTCATATGAGTGTATATTCTTTTCATGTGTTTGCATTAATCTTCAATACTTTTGCCAAAGGAGTTTCAATAAAGCCACCCTTCAGCAATATTTATGTTGTGCATTGGCGCCTCCAACATGTAAATAATCTCAACTTGGTTCAAATGTTTAGGTGAGTAATGGGTAAACTAAAGGACAGTGTCATTTCTGCAGAATGGAAGTTTGCACACATGATGCTATTTTGCTATCCCTGTATACAAGAGATTGAATTAGGAAATAGGCCAAACACTCATTTCAACAGGGATGGTTGGATTAACTTGATTAAAAACTTCAAAGACCGCACATCATTTAATTATACTCGTGCACAATTGAAGAACAAATGAGATCAGTTGAAGGTGAGTGCAAGCTATGGCGGGGCTTTAAAAGGGGATACTAGTTTGGGTTAGAACCCAACAAATAGAACGATTGATGGTTCCGATGAATGGTGGGCAGAGCGAATTATGGTTAGAATGTTGACTTCGATGATTTAAGTTCTCTACAATGATTTATATCGTTATTAACTTTTTCCCCATTCTTGATGATACCAACTGCTAAGAAATTTTGATCTGCAGGCATATCACCAACGCTAGAAGAAAATTTTGATAAGATGTTTAGCTTGGTCGTCGCTATGTGAGAAAAATCATGGATCCTATCCATGGGGGAAATGCACTTTATATTTTTGGAACCATAACCGGTTTTTGATAACGATGTTTATGTTGTCGAGAGTATTGCTACCCCAACTAATAATATGAGTGAAAATGTGCATGTAGAATGTGATGGTGATACGGGTGGAAGTAAATAATAAGATGGTGCCTTGAGTCTCAAAAATGATCTCAGGTCATGCTGGCGCAAAAGATGCGATGATATCACGGGTTGAGGGGTTAATGGAAGTAACACGCTCTTAGGGCTTACAGTTGCGCCACCCATTATCCCTCCAAGTATATTCATGTTGAGTGAAGTTGTACATGAGCTTGTGAAGTTTCCAGAGTTATTCATTGATGAGGATTTGTATGATTTTGCCATGTTGTTCTTCATTACTCTTAGTAATCAGATAATTTTCTTGAATCTACCAGATGATAGGAACGTTGCGTGATTGACGAGACGTTATAGAGATTTGTTGAAGTGAAGGCTTTGTAATATTGTAATGTCATTTTTTAGGATCATGTTGGGTCCATTGATCACAATATCCCAGATTTGAAGAAGGCCTATAAGATAATGGTATACTCATAATTGTATTTGATGCATGCTCTAAGTTCTATGTATGCAGGTTGCCCTTTGTTCACTGTTTAAACAGGTTGTCTAAGCAACAATGAAAGGTGGGCACAAGACAGGATGCTGACAAGGATGAAATCTGCCTAAGTCCAGATGCGTTGAGTGAAGACTGTTCACTCAACGCCAGTTAGCTTTAAGCATTGAGTAAAGCCTAGGCTTTCAAAGCCTTAACATTGCCAAAGCAGAAATCCTGTTAAGTCCAGAAGCATTGAGTGAAGTCAGTTCACCCAACGTCTAGAGCCAGAAGCATTGAGTAAAGCTCAAACAGTCAAAGCCATAGAGAAGCTGACAAGAATTCTGGCTAAGTCCAAAAGCATCGAGTGAAGGCAGTTCACTCAACGCCCTGAAGAGAAAGCGTTGATAGAACACTATTCAGTCAGAGACGCATGGTTGATTGACTTGGAAATCTATCTAAGGACAGATACGTTGAGTGAAGACAACTCACTCAACCCCTATTCAATAGAAAATTTGTTTAAGGACAGAAGCGTTGAGTGAATGCGATTCACTCAGCGCCTTTTCAATAAAACAGGCAAAGGCAAAATGCGTTGTGTGAAGACAAGTCACTCAACGCCTTAATATAGAGAAAATCAACTAAGTCCAGATGCGTTGAGTGATGAGGGTTCACTCAACGCCTAGTCAGTTGGATTATAATTGTCAATATTCATTGAGTGATGAATGATCACTCAACGCCTGTTGGTGCAGAATTCTGCCTAAGTATTTTGGCGTTGAGTGATAAGTATTCACTCAACGCCTATGCAGAATTGTCTGTATTTGACTAAGTCCACAGGTGCTGAGTCATGATGACATCAGCAGGAATTTAAATGTTGCGGGAACGAAACAGTAGACGACAAATGGCGCCCCTTGCCTGTTGTACAACAATTAATGCAAAAGTGAGATTACAGCTATCAACTCCAGATGGTCCCACTGCTCAAAGAGTCGTTGGACGGCGGGATACAAAAGTGGTATTCCAAGGAAGAAGAAATTAACTTTTGGAAATAAAGAGCTTCATCTTCTTCCTCTCAACAAAGTTGCAGAGCTTGAAGAAATTATTTTTGTTGTTGATCTGAAAACTCAAAAAGTTAGTTGTTGTTATTCTCACCTTTAACAGCAAGATCAGAGAGTTATCTCTCTGAGTTAGGAGAAGGTACAGAGCAAGCCCTAACTGCAGTTACTTCACAGCTCAAGCTGAACATTCTTGAAGATCTATCCTTGGAGCTGTGAAGAAGATAAGACTGAGTCATCTCAGTTCAGGAAGAGGTAGACTATGAGATTATTTCTCTGGAGTCATTCAACATCAACACGCAACATTTCTTTTTGTAAGATCTTAACTGATATGAGTTTAAGCCGAAACTATAAAAGCTGAGGTAGGATCTTTTCTGTAGATCTGAGCTGTAGAGCCATTGTGCCTGAGTTGTAGGATTCTGGTTGAGAATCTGAGTTGTAGGAGAGTTTCTCTCTGAGGTAGGATCCAGTGGTGGATCTGAGTGTAGGGCTCCTAGCCTGAGTGTAGGACTTTGAGTTAAATTCTGAGGTAGGTGTTCTGGTGCAGATCACTGAGTTATAGGGGAATATTTCTCTGAGTGTAGGGCCTTGGGACTGAGGTAGGACTTGGAGGAGTCTAAGAGATCTTGAGGAATCTGAGTTGTAAGCTTATTGAGCCAAGTTTGGAGAAGTTGGCCTTGTCTAACACACTGTTAGAAATGTTGGAGGGACAGTGGATGTACCCAGATCTTGGGGAACTACTATTAATACCTTGTGTGTTGTTGTGTATCTTGAAAACAAATCTAAATCTAAATCACAACTCACCTAAGTAAGAGATTGTCATAAAAGACATAAAAAACTTATTCACCCCCCTCTAGGTGTTTAACTACTCTTGAAAACAAAGTTTTTCAAGTGATATCAGAGGGAGGTTGTTCAAAAAAGACTTAACAGTTTGAACAGATCTCCAAGAGTAGATACAAATCATCTTTATGGGTTCAGGAGAGAACCATAAATAGTTGGGCTCAATGAAGCTTCTAATCTGCAAGAAAAAGAGCATTGAGATTTGGAAGGAAAGAGTCAGATTGTTCATAAAAGCTTCTGACCCTAAAATCTTCATAACTGTACAAGAATGACCTTTCATTCCCATGAAGGCCTCAGTTTTGGATACCAATGTTCAGACACCAAGAATTTTCTAAGATGACCAACGATGAGGTCATCATGGCTACTATGGATAAGAGGGCACAAAACATTATTGTTAGTGTCATTGATGATTCTACATTCCAGAATCTTGTCCATTACAAGACCTCCAAGGAAATGTCAGACACCTTGATTGTCTACATGGAAGGCACTGAACAAGTTAGGGATGACAGAAAATCCCTACTCAATCAGGAATATGAGGCTTTCAGGTAAAGCAAGAAGGACAACATAGCTGAGTGCTATGAAAAGTTCTTCAGAGTGGTGAATGAGTTGAGGACCTATGGGAGGGTCTTCAACAATTATGAGTTGAATGACAAGTTCCTAAGGTCTTTAACTAAAGACTAGGACACAAAGATCCGTGCCATCAGAGAAGTGGTCAAGCTAGCTGAAACTCCTCCACACACATTGTTTGGAAAGTTGCTCTCCTATGAGGTGCAGTTGTCTGCCATGAAGGAGGAGGAGACCACCATCAAATCCCAAGCCAAGGAGAAGACAGTGGCCTTCAAGGCTGATAGCTCTAAGAAGAGCAAGGAGAGAATTGCTTCTCCCCCAAGAAGGCTTGCTGATTTAGAAAGCTCTGAGTCAAGTTCATCAGACAGTAACATGTCAGATGGAGAATTTACTCCTTCTCAAGGCAGTTCCAGAAGATGAAGAGAAGACAGTGGAAGAACAAACCTTCATCCTCTTCACAAAACAAGAGGGATCACCACAAGTCTGAGAAGAAGTTCTCCAAAGGAGACATGTATGATTCCAAACTTAGTAAACATAGTTCTTCTAAAATTGTTTGCTATTGTTATAGCAAGCCTGGACATGTCATAGCTGATTGCCCAGTCAAGAGAAAAGAGACTAATAAGAACGAGCATCACCATCTGAAGGGCAAGAAGGAAAAGACCTTCATTGCAAAGAATGAGAAGAGCTGGAGTCAGAGTGACTCAGCATCTTCAGATTCTGAAGAAGAAGAAGCTTATATTTGGCAGTTTAATGTTGTTGCTGATGAAGAAGATGAGGACTAACCTGCTGCAAGGATAGGTATCAGGGCCCCTCTTTCACACTCATATAATGACACTGAGGTGGGTGAAGATGATAATAATAGCTATAAACCCATGGCCATGATAGATGGAGAATCCAGCCAGGATCAGCCTGGTCTAGATAAGGTACATTCTCTGTCTAACTCCTCCTCTGAATCTGACTATGAGACTAGTCCCAATTCTGAAGCTTCTTCATCCAGTGATGATGATGACTCGGAATCTGAGGAAGATGTCAATCAATTGATTGACAATTATGGTTTAATTTTGGATGCTCTGAAGAAGAGCAAGTTGCTTGTCAAAAGACAAGCCAAGGAGATTGTCTCCCTACAACTAGTTTCTTCCCCGCAGTCTGACTCAGCACCCCTGCTTGACCAGATGAGGAGGGAAGTCAGCCAGCTGAAGACTATCTCAATCATCTAGATTGGGACCATCAGCCATAAGAACAAGATCATTATGGATCTTGAAGAGACGCTCCTCAAAGAGAGGATGTTAGTGCCTCAGTACTCCAAGCCTAAATTAGTGTTGCCACTCATTGATACCTTCACCTCCCAGACAAATAAGAAGGGACTGGGGTACATTGAAAGGAACACTAGAAGAAGGAATAGGAGGAAAGGCAATGCCCCTATTCAGTCTGCTATCTCTTTTGAGAAAGTTTTGCTGCCATCCAACATGTATGACCAAGAAAACATATATGGTCACTGGTTGAATGGAAGATCCACCAGTGTGAACAAAAATGTTCACAGCTATAATGGAAAGAAGGGCATGAGTTTGAGTGCCTTTAAGGCTCCCCATGAGAAAATTTAGATGACCCATTATGAACCATTTATTTTTGGTGCACCAGCCCCCACACTCAAAAACAAAGCAGTGACAAATATTCAAGCTCCTCCAGCAAAGAATCAGACCAAAAGTAAGTCAATCAGTAAGCCTGACTTGGCTGTCTCTAATGCAATCAACGGACTATTTTCTGCAAAGAAGACTGTTGTTAGTGGCATTCACAGTAAGTCAAGTACATCTACTGGAAGACTCACTTTCAGTCAGATTCTTGCTGAAAGAAATATGAAAAAGGGCTGCTGCTCTCCCTTCTGAATAGTCAACTGGTTTCAGCTTGTCTACAAGAGCTATTTAGAAAAGTAAATACAATATTCATGAGTGTTGGTGTTGTGCCAAAGTGAGACATTTTGCCATAGATTGTTGGCACAACCCCAATGTGCCTAGTGCAAGGGCAAGTCTATCTGTCAGAAATGTTGTAGGCAATCAGGCTAATTTTCAGACTAACAAGAACCTAAGACGCAAACTCTTTTGGGGTTCTAAGGTAAACTGAATTGTGGTTGTAGGATAGTCCAAGTATCCTTGCACTAATATGGTACTTGGACAGTGGATGTTCCAGGCACATGACTGAAACAAGAAGCCATTTAAAGGAATACACTCTTGTGAAGAATGAGCCTAAGGTGATCTTTGGAGTCTCAGACAAAGGGGTCACCAAGGGCTATGGTATGATCACCAATGACATAGTCACAATCACAAAAGTGACTTATGTGGAAGGGTTGCAACACAACCTGATAAGCATAAGCCAACTCTGTGATCTTGACTATGTCATTGTCTTCCACAAGGATGTGTCTGATCAAAAGGTCAAGTGACTAAGAGGTCATGTTGACAGGCACTAGGAGTGAGAATATTTTCTGTTTAAACTTTTTATGTTTAAGTTCTGACACCCTTGTGTGTCTAGTTGCTAATGAGAAAGTCTCATACTGTGTGCAATGACACAAAAGACTAGCTCACTTGAACTACAAGTTCATTAATAAGCTCTTTAGTGAAGAACTAGTCAGAAATGATCCCAACATCAAATGCACCAAGGAGGGCATTTGCTCTGCATGTCAAAAGGGCAAGCAGACCAAAACATTATTTAAGATCATTGGGGCAAAATATTCTGTGAGGTGCTTGTACCTCCTGCATATGGATTTATTTGGTCCTATGCCAGTTCACAGTCTAGTTAGGAAAGTCTACACACTTGTGATAGTTGATGACTTCTCCAGATTTGCTTGGGTGTTCTTTTTGAAGAAAAAATCAGAAACCCTTGACACTTTTGTGACCTTTGTTAGGCAAGTTCAGAATGAAAAAGACAGTTTTGTGGTCAAAATCAGAAGTGACCACGGTACTGAATTTCAGTCTGAACGCATGACAAAGTTCTGTGAAGATCAAATGATTCACCAGGAATTCTCTTCACCTATAACTCCCCAGCAAAATGAGATAGCTGAGAGGAAAAATAGAACTCTCATAGAGGCTGGCAAGACCCTTCTCAGTGACACTTCTCTCCCACAATATTTCTGAGCTGAGACAGTGAATACTGCATGTCATGTCCTAAATAGGGCCTCTATCAACAAATACCACAAGAAGACTCCCTATGAGATTATGAAGGGTAGAAAACCTAATCTAGCATATCTCAACATCTTTGGCAGTAAATGTTTTGTGCTTAATAATGAGAAGTCATACTTGACCAAGTTTGCTGTCAAGTTCTATGAAGGGATATCTGTTGGGTACAACAATAATAACAAAGCATATAAGGTCTACAACTTGAAAAATTAAGTTGTAGAGGAGTCTGTTAATGTAGTCTTTTATGAGTCATCAATGATTAACAGTGAGCTGCCCAAATCCTTTAGATCTGCATGTGTAGAGATAAAGATGGACAAAATAACCATCAAGGACAATTCTCCAACTACCCTAGAAGAAGATGATGGAGTACGCATTCCAGAAAGAGATCAAAGTGCATCTGAAATGGATGAAGATCAGCAAGATCCTGCCAATGAAGTTCTTGATGCTGAAGTAAGAATGCCTCCAGCAGTCAGACACTTGAGAGATCATCCCAGAGATGATAATTGAAGATACTAGCCAAGGGGTTACAATAAGGAGCAGAAGGTTGAAAATCGCAATGTACTTCAACTTCCTGTCTCAGGTGGAATCTAAAAGGTTTGACGATGCCAACAGTGATCTATTTTGAATTGTGGCTATGTTAGAGGAACTAAACCATTTCAAGAGATATAGGTCTGTAAACTGGTTCCCATACCACAATGACATAACATCATTGAAACCAAGTGGATCTACATGAATAAGCTTGATGAAAATGGTGTTATAGTAAAGAATAAAGCTAGACTGCTAGCCAAAGGATATAGACAAGAAGAATGTATTGATTTTGATCAAATCCTTGCTCTAGTAGCTAGATTGGAAGTCATTAGACTATTCCTTGCATATGCTGCACATAAGGAATTTAAGGTCTACCAGATGGATGTCAAGTCAGCTTTCCTGAATGGTGACCTAAGATAAGAGGTCTATGTTGAGCAACCCTCAAGTTTTATCAATTCTAACTCACCTGATTATGTTTTTAAGCTTAGGAAAGCATTGTATGGGTTGAAGCAAGCCCCCAGGGCATGATATGAAACTCTGTCTAGCTTTCTCATTGATAATAAATTTTCAAGGGGAAAGATAACATCATTGGAAACTGGTTCCCAGAGCACAAGGACATAACATAATTGGAATCAAGTGGATCTACATGAATAAGCTTGATGAAAATGGTGTTATAGTAAAGAATAAAGTTAAACTGTTAGCCAAAGGATATAGACAAGAAGAAGGTATTGATTTTGATCAAATCTTTGCTCCAGTAGCTAGATTGGAAGTCATTAGACTATTCCTTGCATATGCTGCACACAAGGGATTTAAGGTCTACCAGATGAGTGTCAAGTCAACTTTCCTGAATGGTGACGTAAGAGAAGAGGTCTATGTTGAGCAACCCTCAGGTTTTATCAATTCTAACTCACCTGATTATGTTTTAAGCTTAGGAAAGCATTGTATGGGTTGAAGCAAGCCCCCAGGGCATGGTATGAAACCCTGTCTAGCTTTCTCATTGAGAATAAATTTTCAAGGGGAAAGATAGACAAGACACTATTCTTAAGGGAAGTCAATGACAAGACTATCCTAGTACAGATTTATTTAAATGACAATCTTTGGGTCTACTGATGATGACCTCTGCAAAAAATTTGCCAAACTTATGCAGGGGAAATTTGAGATGAGCAGTATGAGTGAACTGAAGTACTTCTTGGGCCTCCAAGTAAGACGGTTTGAGAATGAATTATACATCTCACAGTGTAAGTTCATCAGGGAGTTAATTAAAAAGTTTGGAATGAAGAGTGCCTCCATAATAAAAACTCTCATGGGGTCAAATGTGTCACTAGACCAAGATGAGATAAGGAAACATGTTGATGAAACCCTATATAAAGGCATAATTGGCTCCATCCTCTATCTTACTTCTAGAAGGTCAGACATCATGTATGCTACATGTGTTTGTACTAGATACCATACATGCCCTAACGAGTCGCATTATTCTGCTACGAAAAGAATTTTGAGATATCTCAAGGGCACACCTGATCTTGGCCTATGGTACCCTAGAAATAGTGATTTTGAACTAACTGGGTATTCAGATGCAGATTTTTCAGGCTGCAGAGAAGACAGAAAAAACACCTCTGGATCCTGTCAATTTCTTGGAAGAAGACTTGTATCTTGGAGCAGCAAGAAGCAAACAAGTGTTGCAATCTCAACTTCAGAGTCAGAATACATATATGTGGAAGTTGTTGTGCACAGCTGCTGTGGATCTAGCATCAGCTCCAGGACTATAATCTTAAGATAAGTAGAACTCCTATGTTCTGTAACTCTACAAGTGCTATTTCTATTGCTAGAAATCCTGTGTCTCACAGCAGCACTAAGCACATAAAGATTAGGTATCACTTCATCAGAGAGCATGTGGAATGTGAAGACATCAGTCTTGAATTTGTCCCTACAAACAAGCAAGTAGCTGACATCTTCACTAAGCCACTAGATGAAGTCAAGTCCAATACCTTCAAATTTGAACTGGGTATGTTGAACTTAGTCTAGCTTCAGTGACAATTCATATATTCCTGTTGTAGGTAGTGTTAGTCCCTGCAGGATAACAATGGGGAAATGGACTAAGTGTCTAGGCGTCGAGTGCGCTGAGATAAGTCCAAGCGTTGAGTGCGTCGAGATAACTACAAACGTCGAGAGCGTTGAGTGCGTCATGTCTATTCAACGCATACTCCCAGCATCGTCTATTTGCGGCTAACTATCAGGATTAATCACAGCCGTTGATCACTTCATGATTATAACAAAAGGTACGCGCCTCTCCACATTCTCTACTTAGAGGCAAGTATAAATAGACGTAAGTGTGCTTAGAATAAAAAAACACTATTCCTGACCCTTTGCGAACTACTATCTCTCTGCGACGAAAAATCATCAAATTCTACATAAACTCAGCAAATCAATGACTCCAAAAGGAATGGATTTCTTGTTTGAGGGGTCTGGGCTGGTTCAAAATGGTTTCAAGGATGCTCCTGAGGAGTTAATGCAGATTCTGCACTTACTGGAGGTCGCTGACCTAAACTTCGTCATGTCCGAGCCAGTCCTAATTTGGAAAAGAGAAGTTCTGGAACTCTATTCAAATGTCATAGTGGACTCATCTTCAACCAAAATCAAATTCTTAATCAATGGGAAGAAGATCAAGATCACTCTCAAGAGATTATGCAAGGCGTTGCATCTACCCAAGGTAAAGGAGTCTGATGAAGATTCAGACTTATTTCAGAATGATGTCAAGACAACACTGAAATCGTGTGGATTCTCCAAGCATTCCATTTGTTCTGTGTTGAGAAAAGTGATGAACAACAGAGGATAGTTCATAGCAGACATTGAGGGAAAAGCTCTGCTCTGCAAAACAGATTCACATGATAAGATATCTAAGAAAATGTTTGAACTTATGACCAGGATTATTCTATCAAAGAAAACAGACTGAGGCAAAGTGTTGTTCGATAGAAAAGTGGAATGCATCCCAGAGCCTAACCTGGGCAAAATCTTGTCTTTGTATCTACACAGTACAGTACCTGGAATCCTCAACACGAGGTTAGGGACCAAGATCCATCACATGGGGAGAATGAACTCCAAAATATTTGACAGATGGAAGAGAGTTCTACAACCACACCTTCAGTCTGCTGAGAAGAAAAAGAAGAAGACAGTTCCAGTTCCAGATGTCAGCACAGAGAGCAGTTCATCTGAGAATAGTGAAGAAGAGCCACATGACCCAAATCTGTCTGGGTCTACTAAAGAGATCAGAAGGGATTCAAGAGCACATGTATCAATTTCCTCTGAACCTGCAGCAAGGATCCAAGTGAATGGAACTTAGGGCCTGTTTGGTAAAGTTGTGGCGGTGCAGGAAGCAGTGGTGCAGGAATCAGTGGTGCAGGAATCAACTGTTTTGCAGTGGTGGAAAAATTTATGAAACTGTTTGGAAAACTGTATTTGCAGTGTTGTGTGAAACAGTGGTGCAAAATTAAACAGTGGTAGTAATAATTAAACAACCCGGATAATTTACGAAATCTAAAAATAAATAAATAATTTGCTCGACATTAATTTTATTATAAAACTAAATATATTAATATTGATGGGGTTCCCCAAAAAATGTTCGGACGAGCCATAGAATTTTTTCCCGATCTTGCCCGGCTCGACGCTACAATTCCAACGGGCACATTCTCGCACAATTTCGAGTACGTTCAGTATTCCAAACGGACGTCAGGACGCACGGAATGCACATTCGATTCGCTCACGAGCTAGGACGATTCATTTTTGATCGATTCACGAGCCTTTCGAGTGACCCGCAATAAAAATTATTAAACACTAATTAATTATATTATTAATATAAATTTTATATAATATAAATAATTATCAATATATATGTATATAAATTATAAATTAATATATATATATATATATTATAATATTTATTTTCTATATATTTAATATTTTGTATTTTATTAATTATAAAATATTTTATAATTAATATTTTATATAATATTATATTTAATATTATATAAATTATATATTATATAATATTTTATAATTAATATTTTATATAAAAAAGTAAAAAACAACGTTGCAGCCCTTTTTCAGGGCTGCAGCGCCGTGTTGCCGACGTGGGCCGTGGCTTCTTGCCACCGCCCACACAAAAATACTGTTTGACAGGGCGGCAGCAAAATCAGTGGCACGCTGTTGTGCTGCCGCTCCGCCAAACAAGCCCATTATCTCAGATTCTTAGTCTTCATAGTACGATGCTCAATCCTAGGTCTGATACCAACTTTCAAAATTCTGCCTCCTTACAAGCACCATGCGGCCATAGCCCCTCTTTTCCTCTGTGCAGCCTTCTTCAAGACTTAGTGGTGGAGAAGAGTAAAAAAAGTGCAAAGAAAACCCAAGAAGAATGTTCACAGAAGAAAGTAAGAAATCCCAAGAGAACTTACTGCTTTCTCCATCTTGGATAGCTTGCAAATGAGGGCCTATTTCTTTTATGGGCGCAAGGGATTGCCTCCAAAATTTAGAATATTTTACACATCACTTTTACTTGAGTGTTCCCTAATTTTTCAATTCTAGAATATTCTCCTGAGAACACTACAAAACATTCTAGACACTTCATGATTCTTACATCTTCTATATTTTTCTCTGGGTAAAATAATCTGAAGTATTTTAGATAGCTCTAGAATGTTCTAACTTGATGCATGAAGATCCATCATGGGCGTGATGGGGGTCATTGCATTATTCTTCAGGTTACCTTGTGTCTATGCAGCCTCTCTTTTTAGGTTTTTTGCTTTTTTGGCCATTTGTAGCTTCTTGTTGTGTCATGTCTGGCCTTTGTCAGATATTTATTTAAGGATCCTCAATTATGGTCCACATATGCACCATTAACTTCGTTCATACTTTGGACAAAAAAAACTTAGTGCAATAAGAAATAAAATACACAAAAAGGTATGTGCAAATAATTAAGGTTGTATAAAAGTTAGCATGAAATTATACAAGAAACTTTGCTACATGGCAGGAGCTCTGCTGGTCTCCATGTGAGGGCTGATCTACCTTATAAAGCACGCTTAAATTTAGAAAATAAGGATAGAAACATGTATTTAATATACTAGAAAAATATGAAATATCAAAATCCTCCATCCCTGAAAAATCAACTACACTTCTACACTGGTTATTGATGCTAACAGCATAAATTTTTCCATCACATTTCAAAATTCAGTCTAATAATGCATCAAGTATATAACATTTTGTAGTAATTATAGCATAAATATCACCATGGATAGTAAAAGTTTACTACCTTGGATGATTGTTTTTTTGCTGCCAGAGATGAAATCAAGGCAATCTCAGTCTTTACGATGTCATCCCAGTCATTCTCAACCTTTACTGCTTTGAAATCATCTTCAAGTATTACATCCTCGAATTCACCCAAGTCTTCATTCGTCAAGCTGAAAATAGAAGGATTCCCGAACTCTTCCCTGCTAAAATTGCTCAAGTTTTCTGGACAACAGTTCAAAACCAAGCAGTAAGCTAATGTAAAAGACGTCTGCACAAAATATAGTTGAAGTATTGCAGGAAGAATGATAAGTGGATTAGTAAATAGACAGAGCTATGATTTAATAGATTTCTTCAGGTTATCCAAGACGGTTTCCAAAGAAAATAAATAAATTGAAAAATGTTTGAGTTGCGCACAAGATAGAGAGAACGAGTGTGACAGAATATAACTCAAAAAAATAAATAATTTATTTTGTAATTTAATTTAATTATGTCCTTATTAGAGGTTTGTGGGATAAAGGCTTGAGTGTTGTTGTTGTTGTATGTCTTTACTAGAGGCGACTGGCGAGTAGGTGTACCCCCATGCCAAATATTGAGAACAATCAATGGCGGTAAAAGAAAATGGAAAACAGAGGACATGTTACAAAAAAAACTGAAATGAAAATAGAGAGGAATGAACGGTTCACAATAGCTGATGGTTTTACCATTACACAATTACACAATAAATTTTCTTTTTATTAGTTATAGATTCAGTTCCACCAGGGCAGGCCCGGGGTTTGAGGGCTGGTCTAAGCTTTACAGGGCTACAGTCAAGCCAAACCATATTGTTGTTTAATTAGTCGTTCGCAAGACCTAAAGTACATCTTGTCCATCAAAATTCTTATCAAGACAAGAACCACATAGAGGGACTTTAAGGGAACATGGAACATTAAAATTTACCACGATTTACAAAATTTTAACCTCATACGATGAAGAAGTGTCAAGTAACAAATATTACAGTGCATAGGTGGCAAACTAGAGCATATAGCATCCCATGAATATGAAGTAGATAAATAGGCCTAAACAACTTTAGGATACTGTTATTGGCCCAAGAAAGGGGTGATGGTGTGTGGCCATGGACGGATATATCTTTATTTTTAGCATTTATCTTATTATATTTCTCACTCACTGTGTAGCCCGGGTGAGGGGCAGTAATGTAAACTTTTGTGTCACGCACTGCTATATTCTCAAATATCTTATAGCCCACAACATTCCCCTCTCACTATATACAGGTGAGTAAAGGGACATTAGGATAGGAATGAAGCAACTTTTTAGCCTCTTAGTTTTCTCTCCTTGTAATCTTCTCGTGCTAGGGAAAGGATTGAGAAAAACCCCCCACTTCCTTGTCATCTCTCGTTTATGCTCGGCACTCGTTGCATCATCCATCATTGGGAAGGCAAGGTCAAGGAAGGGTCGAGACTCAAGAGGACAATCTCGGAGACTTCTCCATTTCAATACCGCGCACCGGTTCGCAAACGGAAACACATAACATCTTGATATTCGAGAGTCACTGCACTTCAGTAGTTTGTTGATCCCATCCATATTACTTAATTGGCGAGCAACCAGCTTATAGAAGAATAAATCTCTGATCATCAAGCAGAGATCATCGATAATCAACCTAGTGTTTGAAGATAATGTAACTGTTTGGATTTGAAAGAGTCAATGGAGAAAAGCACAGCCTAAATACAAAGAGTAGCTGCTGAAAATTATAATGAGATATAAAAAGACACCTATGGAACTGTAAAAGCACATAAAAACCAACCATGGCAAGAAAGAGGATCAGAAAACCTTACTGAGGCAAGAGAGAAGTTGATCCAATTAAGCTCTAACTCCTCTATAGTTAGAATAGAAAGAGCAAGAAGGATTATGAGATCTCATAAAAAATAAAAGAACAAACTCTAACTTTATACAGTATCCATGCAAAATATCATTTCCAAGAGTTTCAAGGTCGAAACTCTTCATTGGGGAGAAGTAAATCTCACAACCTATTATTCTCAAAAGATTTTTAAGAGCCTATCTTTAAAATACTGCGATAGTTCTAAGAGTGTCTCTGAAAAAGACTTCGTGGGTTCTAAGAATCTCCTCTAAGAAAAGACTCTATTGTACAAAGTTTCTAAGAGTCTTACTCTCCCAAGAGGCTCGGCTTCAGTGGAAGCAGTGTAACCACAGTAGTGGAAGGACATAATCAAGTTTATGGGAACCTCTATAAAATTTCTTGTCTCACTTTATAGTTTTCCAATTATTTTTGCATGCATATTTATTATTTGCTTGAGATGGTACTGGATTTGAGACTGGTTGCTTCGGTGGTGTATATCTCAAGTAAAAGTGATTTCATCAAGTAGAGGCAATTTTGATTGGTATCAAAGATATGTTTACTTTTAAGGCTGAAAAGTTTGGTGTCCTGGTCCTCCCCATTTGATCGGATTAAATTGTACTATGAAGATGTACAACATGCATCCTTTTGTGACCGACCTCCCATATGCAACCTTGAGATGTTCAATATATGGCTGCATAGAGCAAAACTTTTCATTAACTCAATTAACTTTATGTTATTTGATGTTTTAGTAACGTAAAACTCAAAGGAGGATAAGACAAAAGATGCCTAGACAATGAGCCCAAATTGCAAGCCAATGAAAGTAGTATGTGAGATAGGTTCAAATCCTGTGAGACATTTTGGTCCATACCTTGTGCGCCCATTAAAGATTTGAGGAGATATTTCCCTAGTATGAGAGGACGAGGAAGGACGAACCCCCTGATATATCAATTATCGTGCCCACAGTAGATGCTAGGTAGTAAAGGACGAAGCACATAATTGCCGAAAGAATCTTAGCAAGTTCACCCCATAATGAGTGCTCTTCTATTCCACCTTCCCAAGAAATTACAGTAAAGTGTAGAGTGGAGTCAACGACGTGTTTTCTCTGCTCTAGGGATAAAGAGAAGGAAGTATTGAGAATAAAAGATAAAGTCATGAAAAAACAAGTCGCTTATCATTACGATAGGTGTCAATTGAAAATGTAACGTTGTATACAACTGAGGCATTCTAACAAACTGAGAGATTTGAATCTTATTCTTATCAATTATTCACAATCACCAATGAAGGATTATTTAGGAAGTTAAGTAATAGTAATCCTTTTTAGAAATCAAATGGGTTAGATCTTACATATATGTGAGGAAGGTAATAAAAGAAAGAACTCCTTTCTTTTATCACTAGAGTCGTGCCATGGATTATTACCTCAGTGGTAGAGCTTTCCCCTGACAATTGTATTGTTGTGATTGGGTTGTGAGGGCTCTCAACTACATAGAGTTCAATGTGCTCATCAGCGCCTGACCCGAAAATATGGACTATCCAAAACACATTAGCATGTCGTACTCCTCCTGTTCGAATTGAAAACATCTCCTTTGGAGGATTGATGAGGAGATTCAAGATACAATGAAGATTGAATTTAATGTTTCCTCGTGACATCCAAAGAGAGAGAAATAGATAGATACATACATACATATATTGCAGTTAAAATATCAGTAATTGATAAGCAGCTAGTATTGAAAATTGAAATTGTTTTTGATGCTTAGGAAAGTTAATAATACACGCCGCCTGGTAGATAAATGGATCTCCAATAAGAATATATATAGATAGTTGTATTAAATAGAGACAAGGAAACTATGCATGCATAATTTTAGTAATATTTAGTTCTACAATAGATAATAAGCATACAAAAAGAAAACATGCCACGCAAATTGTCAAGGATTATGCACAATTCATCATGCTCACTGTCCACAAATTTTTTACAAGGTAAAGGACTGAATGACCTAGCCAAAAGGTCATTTTGACTTTCTTAGACAACAAAAAATTAGGATGCATGCTCACTTCTAGACATCAAGCATAAAAATCTATTGGAAACCCGCAGCTTCCATCCCAAAATCCCAAGGTGAAATGAGGGGCTAGAAACTCAGACTGCACCAACTGAGGATAATACGAATATAAATTGGATTCATACGACACGCTGGACACGTTGGAATCACGTCAACCAACACATCCCCACAACGGGTCAAATCACGTTCTGATACCGTGTTGGGAACTCGCAGCTTCCATCCCAAAACTGCAAGGTTAAAAGAGGAGGGGGGACCTATACGTTCAAGTGGGTGATACGCAGTAAGCAATGTGGGACTAAACCTCAGACTGCACCAAGCTGGGGATAATCCGAATATAAATCAGTCCCACACGGCACGTTGGACATGCTGGAATCACTTCAACCAACAAAATCAACACCGTCATTTAAATTAGATAAAATAAGAATCCATGTAGAATCACAAAGTATGAAAATCATATCATATATGGATGACAGTATAGAGAATCCATCAAAGGATATGCAAGTATTGTGAAACACATCACAAAAAATCCATTATCTCCGGACAAGAAGCTTGTGGAAGAAACGGAAATGAAATTTGAGAGTATGAAATGCAGATGAATCCCTATTATTAGATTCATAAGCGTTATTAGTGTGGGTAGAATTTATTCCCTTTAGAAGAATAGAAATACCTGCGTTTAAAAATCAGACTGGACTAGCACTACAGGACAGTAAAAAAAATTAGAGCATAATTCCATTAAGAATTGCATGCGATTCTGAGCGAAGCAGCTCATTGTCATGTGTCCAAGTATTATAACATCCCAGATACCACTTTTCATGGATAAATATGGGCTAATACACTTCACATCCCACTTAGCCAGCACACAGCATATTATTGTTCAATTTCATTTCTTTTCAATCAAGAAACCAGAAATTAAGAACTTATCAGATACTTTAAAAATTCATGTATGCTAGCTAGCTAAGGGATTAGGGATAAACATACCACTATTTTGTATTTAGAAATGATCCAGATATTCTGGAGCCAATCACAGCTGATATTGAAAATCTATTTGCATCCAGAGCACTTCTATAAAAATGATTACCCATATTCTTCGTGTTAAATCATGAAAAAGCAAGCGCACAAACGGATGCACAACACATTGATGAGAATAGTCCCATGTTGAAAAAGGAATACATCATTGTGTACTTATTTTAGATCTTGAACTCCTTCACATATAGCCAATTTGTTTTAGGCTGGATGATTAAGTATAACATAGTATTAGAGCAGACTAGTTGATGGGAATCATCCACCACATTTAAAACGTCACACAATGGGACCACTTTTGTTTTCTTGCGCAGGAGAGCTTAATCAGATTGACGATCCAACACCACGAACACGTTCAGATTTCTGTTTACCTATTTTTTTATATACTACTTTATCATTTATTGTATTATTTATGTAAATCATGCACCTTACATTAACGGTCAATTACAACCATTGATCAGTCAGGAAGCACCGGTACGGGTACGGGTACCGGGTACGATACGTATCCGGTACGGCAAAATTTTAAAATCAAGGATACGGGTACGGCGGGATACGAAGCAGACAGAAGAAGGAGAAGCAGACAGAAGAAGGAGAAGCAGACGAAGAAGAAGAAGCAGACGAAGAAGAAGAAGGAGAAGCAGACGAAGAAGAAGAAGGAGAAGCAGACAGAAGAAGAAGATAGAAAAAGAAGACAGAAGAAGAAGGAGAAGAAGAAGTAGAAGACAGAAGCAGACAGAAGAAGACAGGAGAAGAAGAAGAAGAAGAAGTACCTGCCATCGGGAGCCGGAGAAGGAGCGGTGACGGGAGCCGGAGCAGGAGCAGGGAGCGACGACGGGATCGGGAGCAGGAGCAGGAGCAGGGAGCGGTGACGGGATCGGGAGGAAGAGCAGGGAGCGGCGACGGGATCGGGAGCAGGAGCAGGGAGCGACGACGGGATCGGGAGCAGGGAGCGGGATCAGAAGAAATGAAACCTAGCCGTGCGATAATATCGAACCCAGTCGTGCGGTACGGGTATCTGTACCGGAAACGTACCCGGTACGGGTACGGTCCTATTTTTGGCGTATCCATGCTTCCTATTGTATGGTTGCCCTAATGGATTTTGTTATTGTTGAAAGAGCTCAGTTGCTTGTATGTATTACTTGAGTATGTAAATACAAGGAGAGAATACAAATATATAGGGAGAAGAAGAGAGGAGAAAATCCTATACAAGATGTGGGACTAAAGGAGGAGAGAAGATAAAAACAATAAATGGGCCCAATAATGGGCCCTTTACATGGGCTATTTTAACACTCCCCCGCAAGCTGGAGCGTACAAATCGTATGCGCCAAGCTTGGACAAGCATTGATAGAAGAGCGTCTTGGAGAGAGCCTTCGTGAAGACATCCGCAACTTGTTCTGATCCTGGGACATGGCTTAGGTCAATCTTCTTCATTTGAACCTTTTCCCGGATGAAGTGACAATTGTCCTCAATATGCTTCGTTCTTTCGTGAAAGACCGGGTTCTTTGCGATGTGTATGGCTGCTTGACTGTCACAAAGGAGACGAGCCGGTGATGGTAATTTTACACCCAGATCAGTTAGAAGACTTTCAAGCCATGTCAATTCTGATACAACAGATGTCATTGCCCGGTACTCTGCCTCAGCTGAAGATCGAGCAACGACCGCTTGTTTCTTACTTCGCCAAGTAACAAGATGTCCTCCAAGGTACGTACAAAAACCACTCGTAGATCGCCGGTCATCAAGAGAGCCAGCGTAATCAGCATCAGAATATGCCACCAGTGTTGGAGCAGAAGAGGAGGTCCTGTAGACAAGTCCCTGGCCAGGAGCGTTTTTCAGATACCTGAGAATTCGTTCTACTGCTTGAAGATGAGATTTTCGAGGAGAGTGCATGTATCTGCTGACAAGACCAACAGCAAAGGAGATATCAAGTCTGGTAACTGTGAGATATATCAGTTTTCCAACAAGGCGTCGATAGTATTCAGGGTTCTGGAGAAGGTGATCGGAGTCAGAAGCCTGGGCACACAGTTTGTGGTTCACATCCATAGGAGTATCACTCGGCTTGCATCCGGATTGACCTGCATCATGAAGAAGGTCAAGACAGTATTTCCGTTGAGAGAGTGTGAGCCCATCCGGCCTTCTGGCAATTTCAAGACCCAAAAAATAGCGAAGAGATCCCAAATCCTTTGTCTGAAACACAGAGTTTAGATGGATTTTGACGGCTTGTATCCCTTGGGAGTCATCTCCAGTAATGATAATATCGTCGACATATACTAACAGAATAACCGTTCCTGTTGGTCGGTGACGAGTAAAGAGCGAAAAATCAGCCGAGCTCCGAGTGAAGCCAATTTCACGGAGGACCTTACTGAATTTTTCAAACCATGCCCGTGGAGATTGTTTGAGACCATATAGAGCCTTTTTAAGATGGCAGACCTGAGACTCCCCGTGGTCTCAAACCCGGGTGGTTGTTGCATGTAGACAGTTTCCTGGAGATCCCCGTTCAAAAACGCATTCTTGATATCCAACTGAAATAGAGGCCACCGGCGATGAACAGCAACAGAGATAAGGACGCGAACACTATTAAGTTTCGCTACCGGAGAGAACGTTTCTGCATAATCGAGCCCCTCCTGTTGAGTGAAACCTCTAGCCACAAGACGGGCTTTTAGGCGGTCAATTGTCCCGTCCGCAGCGTGTTTGATGACAAACACCCACTTGCACCCAACTGGTTTCTGACCCGGGGGAAGGGGAACAACCGACCAAGTCTGGTTAGACCAGAGAGCAGACATTTCTTCCTCCATGGCCGCTCGCCAACCTGGATGTTGAAGCGCCTCCTGCACAGAATTAGGAATAGCAACCGAAGAGAGAGAGGTAGCCAAAGTGTGTAAATGGGGAGAGAGACGATGGAGAGATACGTAGTTTGCCATTGGATGAGCAGTGGAAGGCAATACCTGATCAGTTGGACACGCAGTATCCATAGTAGAGACCGACGGCAGAGGGGCAACGGAAGGGTAGAGCGACGAGTGTAGACGCGGATAACTGGGGGTTTGGAGGGAACGACAGTCGGTTCAGAGGGAACGACAGTCGGAGGGGGAGTTGCGGGAATGACGGGGCGTGGGATGGATGAAGGAGAAGGTGTGGGTGGGAGGTGGTCGGTTGAAGGAGCAGAAAAGAATGGTTGATCTTCGCGGAAAGTGATATCAGCAGAAACGGAGATCTTGCGGGTAGTAGGAGAATAACATACATACCCCTTTTGGGTGCGTGAATAACCAACAAAGATATGTTTGGCCGCGCGAGGATCCAGCTTATCCGAGGAAGGCCCCAAACGGTGGACGTAGCATAGGGTACCGAATACACGAGGTGGGAGAGGAAAGGCCGGGGTTGAGGGAAAGAGTATGCTAAACGGAGTAGCATAGTTGAGAATAGAGGAAGGGAGACGGTTAATGAGAAAGCAGGCGGTCGAGACCGCAAAATTCCAATATGGTTTAGGGACATGCATTTGAAGCATGAGGGAACGGGCAACGTCAAGTAAGTGGCGATTCTTGCGTTCGGCAACACCGTTTTGTTGTGGTGTGTAAGCACAGGAAGTTTGATGAAGAATGCCAAACTCAGAACATAAAGCAGTAAATTCGTGACTAGTGTATTCACGGGCATTGTCAGTTCGAAGAGCTTTTATGGTCGTGTGGAATTGTGTACGAGTTTCGAGGACAAATGCCCGAAAGACACGGGGAAGCTCGGAGCGTTCACGAAGTAAGTATAGCCAGGTAGTGCGAGAGTGATCATCAATAAATGTTATAAAATATCGGAAACCAGAAATACTAGTAATTTTAAATGGTCCCCAAATATCTGAATGCACTAAATCAAAAGGAGCAGCGCTCCGAGTACAATGGGAAGAAAACGATGAGCGAGTTTGCTTTCCGAGGATACATGAGTCACACTGAAAGGGGGTAAGAGAAATATCCGGGAGAGCCCGCTGGAGGATTGGTAGAGGAGCATGCCCAAGTCGACGATGCCAATCAGTGGAAGAGACGGATGAGAGGATGGTGGGAGAAACGTCGAGAAGGTAGAGCCCATTCTGCAGCCGGCCTTTACCAATGGTAGTCTGCGTCCGCCGATCCTGTATAGCAAAAGAAGAGGAAGTGAATATAACAGTACAGTCCAGATCATTAGTAAGACGGCCAACAGAAAGTAAATTGAACGGGGAACTCGGAACGTGAAGAGCCGAGCGGAGGGAGATGGAGGAGGTGAGAGGAAGATCTGCCGAGCCGGAGACAGGGACAGTGGCCCCATTAGCCACAGTAATGGACTGTGGATACGAAGAATTCAGGTACTGGGCAGGTTGATGTGGAGTAATGTGATGAGTAGCGTCAGAGTCCACAATCCAACCCAAGCCAGTGGAGAGACAAGCGGTACCTGTGTGAGAGACGGAGGCAATGGAGGCAAATGGTGGGTTGAGCAATCCCTGGAGGTGCTGGAGCTGAAGGCGGACACTTTCAAGATCAGGAGGACCAGCATCAGTAGCAACAGAGGCCGTCGGGCGCGGAGGATAGCCAACTTTCTTGTAACAAGTGGCCTCGAGATGACCATCTTTCCCGCAGAACGAACACCTCGGCCGACCCCGGCCACCGCGACCACGGCCGCGAGAACCAGAACGACCCCCCCGAGTAGAAGGAGGGGGGGAAGGTAGAAGTGGAGGAGCCTGTTGAAGAAGGGCCGGAGGGGCCGTAGTATCTGGAGGAGGTGGAACACGGAGAAGCATGGCACACACATCAGAGAATGATGGTGTAATAGAGGAAGCTAGGACCTGAGCACGAACGCTCTGAAGGTGAGGAGGAAGACGGGCCATGAGGATGGCAGTACAAGCGGCTTCCTTCTGAGCACGCTGAGCAGCAGCATCATTGGTGAACGGCTGATGCTGGATCCATGCTTCGGCAAGAGTCTTCGCACGAGCAACAAAGGATGTCATATCCGAAGCCCCGCCAGTGTCAAGGGAGAAAAGGTCAGTGAGGATGTCGTAGAGATGCTGGAGGCTGTCCCGTCCGGAATATAAGGAGTGTAGCTCAGTCCACATATCTTTGGCAGTCTCATGATACATAGCCATTTGATACGGCTCACCATCTAAAGAGTTCAAGATCCAGGTCTGAACTCGGCCATCATTGCGGAGCCAGTCATCGGTAGGAGGGGTAGGAGGAGCCTGGGTAAGGTGAGGAAGAAGGCCCCTGGCCTGAAGAACCCGTCTAACGGAATGCACCCAAGGGACGAAGTTCTTCTTTCCAGAGAGAGATATGGTAGTGATGCGCAGCTCATCACGTACTTCTGGAGTGGTAGCCGGGCGGTCAGTCGGACAAGCCGGGCGGTCAACAGGTGGGCTGGCCGTCGAGCCAGAGGAGTTACCGGAAGAGCCCATGCGGACAGACCGCAGGGACAGACGGCCGCGGACGCTGCGAGAAAGGGCAGGAGGCCGCTGCGAGAAGAAAAGAAGTCGCGGCGAGCAGAGGACCAACCGCCTGCGAGAAGACACGGAGGCCGCCGCGAGAAGGACTGAGGACGACCACGACCAGAATACGGATAGGCAGTAGTCCGCACGGTCAAGCCGGACACCAGCGAGTAGTCAGTTCGCGACCTGAGGGCAGAAACAGAAGAGACACCGCCCCGGTCAAGGTGAAGCCAGCAGCGGTCAGCTCGCGAAAGTAAACCGCGAGGTCGCAAGCGAGAAGACGGAAGCGGAGAGAGGCGGATAGAGATGAGCTCGCAGCGGATAGAGAGGAGCTCGCAGTAGAAGAAACCGCAGCGGATAGAGAAGAGAGGAGATCGCAGCGGATAGAGAAGAGAGGAGATCGCAGCGGATACACAAGAAACCGCAGCGGATAGAGAAGAGGTGGGTCCCACGAACTAGAGAGAAAGGTGGCTATAAAGAGCCTGAAGAGGGTGGAACCACGGAGAGGGAGAGGAGAAGAGGAAGGCAACGAGCAAGCCACGGAACCTGCGGGTAGAAGCCCACGGATAGGAGCCCGCAGCGGATAGGAGCCCGCAACGGATGCGGTGAGGAGCTCGCAGCGAGAGGCGGGCTGGGCGGCCAGAGCGGTTAAAGGGGGTGAGGCCGCACAGGATCGGAACCTCCCTCTGATACCATGTTGAAAGAGCTCAGTTGCTTGTATGTATTACTTGAGTATGTAAATACAAGGAGAGAATACAAATATATAGGGAGAAGAAGAGAGGAGAAAATCCTATACAAGATGTGGGACTAAAGGAGGAGAGAAGATAAAAACAATAAATGGGCCCAATAATGGGCCCTTTACATGGGCTATTTTAACAGTTATAAATATAAGGGAGGGAAAGCCATCGTGAGGCATAGGAGATTTGGGAAAGATCATCGTCCGAGAATTGGGTGATCTTCTCACGGTGACAACTCTGTGAAGCCCCGGGTGCCGAAACCTAAAGTATTACCTTTTGTTTCCTGTTTCCATTCGATGTGACCACTCCTGCCTTTCCCCTCCAAGACCCAAGCCACCGACAATTCCATAGCTGCCCATCCCCCACTCCAATGTTCATTACCTCAACTCCTCCAGGGCATCAACTCCCCCCCCCCCCACCAGCGCCCTAACAACACTCTCATTCAACCGCAGCAATCATCTGCCACTGCCTCCCATGGTTCCAGCAACCAGCAACCTAAATAGTGGCCGCCAACCACCACAACACCTTCCCGAGCACCATCCCTCCAAACAGCCACCTCCCTTCCAAGTTTTCCAACATCCCCAGCCCTTCCCCCCTCCAAGAACAATATCATGCCTTCCCCTGCTCTAACAACTACACCTAAACAGCCCGACCTCCTCCTTCCAGCCATCACACCACCATCCCCAACCTCGGGACAGCAGCCGACACATATTCAGCCTCTGGATCTCAAATCCATCGTACACGCTCCCCTCATTTTGTGAGTGTATTCTTGTTGTACATATCTATATTTTCACTATTGATATATGGACTTCTTTATTTAATTTATTATGGATATTTGCTTTCATTGTTTGTTTTGGAACTCATCGTGATTTGTAGGATTTGTTCATTTGCGCGCTCTAAATTTTTGGTGCTCTATGTGAAGGAAAGCCTAATTTTGCTCACCTTAGAATTAATTTGCACTATTTAAAATTACCTTCCTAGAATTTATTTGTATATTTATTGTTTGTGATCTTTCAAACGGATTTTGTATTAGTTGCATTCATCATCTTGGGCAAGATAGGAATATTTTTCTTGGCTTACCCAAAATCAGTTGGTATTAGAGCTCTGAGTTTGGGCCAATTTTATGCTCCATAGAGGTAGGTTTTTTAGACCGTCTATGTCTGACCCGACATCATGGACAAACGGGTGAATACCTCGAATTCGAGCATATCGTTTCCAGAGATCCAACGGCTTATGATCGATCGATCTTATGCATTAGGAAACCGGTTCGTAGAGCTTCGTCATGACGTCACTGAGATGAATGTTCGGCTTGAGAACCTAGAAAACCCCAGGATACCCCGATATCCCAAGGTGATCTCCCTGATGGAGACCCAACCATTCACCCCACGCAGACCAACATCTTGGAAGTGTCCCCACTCCTGAGCAGCGGAATAGAAATGCTCCTCGTCAGGATCCTGCCCCTCCTATGAGACAACCCCAAACACACCCTCGAGCATCATCAGGATCCCACATATGTTAGACATCCCCCTCAGCATGACGATCCCCGCCTGCCATCGCAGGGATAGAGAGATCGTAGTGCTCCTCACGCTTGTCATGATTATAATCAGGATGACTATTAGAGTCAAATTGTAAGAAGTGTGGTCCCTCACTAGATCATCACGACTACGATCTGGAGGATTTCTATGACGAGTACCTGGAGCCCTGCAAAGGCAGCCATGTTTTCCGCCGCAATATCGGTGGCATGGCCCTCATGAGCGTGCTTGGGCGTTTGAAAGCCAAACTTGCACAAACCATCCACTCGCACAAACCATCCTTGGTCTTAAACGATGTTTTCCACTCGTCTCCCTCTCGAACTCGAATCTAATGGTACCTACTACGAAGGTCGATCTTTGAGAAAATCTGGGCACCGAACATCGTATTTAATGGGTCATCAAGTCGGGGAATCCGGAAACGGTACATCATCGTAACTTTATTGATAGCTTGACTATCAATACGCATGCGGCAGCTGTCGTCCTTCTTAGGGGTATGAAAAGGGGTAACGCCACAAGGACTTAAACTTTCCCAAATGAACTGCTTTGGAAGAATCTCATCGACCTGCCTTTTAAACTCACCATGCTCATCTGGATTCATACGATAGTGGGCCAGGTTTGGCCAGGTTTGGAAGCGAGACCCCGGGACTAGGTGGATAGTGTGTTGGATGTCCTGTAGGGGTGGTAGCTCATCGGGAGCTCCTCGGGCATGATATTCGCAAACACATCCAAGAGTGGGCGCACGTCGAGGAGAGGATCAAGTGTAGGGCAATCAGGAGCCACAGTGACTACCACTACATAATACATATATAATGTCATCTTCAGTGTTCTCTCAAAAACTCGCAATGTCTCAAGATATGCAAGGGTCTCAAGGAGCTTGTATAAACTGAAGGTTCAACCAGACGCTTGGATTTCTCCTTAGGTTGGGTGGGGGGAAATGTGATCATCCGTCCCTTGTCGTAAAAGGCACGCGTGTTCGACCGGCCGAAACAAGTAGCTTCACAATCATATAACCAAGGCCTGTCAAGCCAAACGTAGGTCACGTCAATCGGGATGGCGTCGCACCACACACGGTCCTCAAATGTGGTCAGGCTAATCGAGACAAGACATCGCTGAGTAACCTAAATTTCTAGGCCGCAATATTCACGCACTCTCACTATCTATCGCTATCTTGCAGGGACCGTCTGTACTAGGGAAATATGTGTAGAAAATAGTGGAACATCTCCAATCCTCATCAACACGAGGGTGCGTAGGAGACATCAAACTACTCCCATCTATAATGACCTCTGCCATCTCTCCCAACCCTCCTCAGCGGTGGTTATAATCTTCTCAACAGCCTCCGCTTCGCCTTCTAGGCCCAACTCGTCATCCTCAATAAGCAGATTTTGCGTGGGCACAAGGCCTCCACGTGTCTCCTACCTGAGCATTTATAACATTGTATACTCCTAAATCTATGGCCATCAGTGGTGGCGGCGGCTTTGCCCTTCGTGTCAGCTGAGATGCGTGGGGGCGCAGTCGCTATGGTCTGGGGTGGCACGGGCTTCCTATAGGTCGAGGTATCGGATTGAGATAGGACCTGCCTCGTCCCGTATGAGTGAAGGTACTGCTCACACTCTAAGACGAGCTGAAAGATCTGCTCGACACTCTCTAAGTGATGGGAAATCAGCACTGTTCGAAATTCAGAAAGTAGGTCGGCCTTAAAACAAGAGGCGGTGGAAATGGGCTCCTCAGAAATTTCACTCCTAACGACCAGCTCATCAAAGCGATCCATATAATCGGCGACAGCAAGTGTCCCCGGACGTAAACTATGTAGCTGATCAAGCAACTGGTCTCTGTAGAACGCAGGGAGATACGTGTCTTTTATTCTCTGTTTTATATCATCTCATTGGGTGATGGAATAATAGCCTTCCCTATCAACTAATCTCTCTACGCTAGTTCAAAATACTTTATCCTGCCAGATTAATTTCATTTTTATAAACCAGACACATCATTCATCGCTCATGTCGTACCACTAAAAGTAATAATCCATGTCGAGGAGCCAATCATTAAGGCCTTCGGTTCCATGTGATCATCAAAGGAAGGGGCATCGATGCAAATGCATCTAGTGATGTCATCCTCATGCATCTGGTTGGTACCTGATGCATCCATCATCGTATCCGAGGACGTGTGATAACATCACGCGCTAGCATTATTGTTTGTTCTTTTATTTTTTGTCAATGTTCCCATGCACGTACGCTATTTTGAATTCCGGCTCATCGGTTTGACCATCCGATGGGACCCTAAAAAAATGATCTGGTAATTTGATTAGCTAGGGCGAAAGGGGGCAAACTTGGATTAATTATGACTGCATAAAATCAAAAAGAGTATAAAATACAATTGAGGGAGATAAAATATTTCCCATCAAGGAACTTTAATGGAGATTGGTTTTTAGGAAATAAAAAACAGGAAATTAGGTAATGGCGATCAGCACTTCTAGAAATTATTGCAATAGGAAAAAACAAAAGAAAAGGAAACCGAGGTTTGATTCCTCCTATATGTAGTCTTCCACGGTGATAGGGAAAATCGGCGAGGGAAAAGAAAGAGCGCCATTTTTGGTCGTTCCACTGTTATCCCGGCACCAATCTCCAGTTGTTGCAACTCCAAGCCCTCCGCCCCCTCCTGCTGACGTGAAGCCCACCAACACCGGCGCTCATGCAGCGGGTTATTTTGTTGGTCTCCACACTGCATCCTGGTCTCGACCTTGCCGACGCTCACGAAAAATGCTCTTGTTTGCCGCGGAGAACCCTTCCTTGCTGGTGCGCGGCATTCTACTCCAGCGCCAGGGGCTCTCCTGCTGTTTCACTCCAGCGAACTACACCGCGCCAGCCTCTGCAACTTCGGCGTTCTACTCCAGCGCCAAGGCGACCTCCGACCAGTGTTGTTCCCCCGCATGCCACTGCAGGCGGCAAACCCTCTGAACAGCCACCGTCAAAGCAGTCTCGTTGGTCTCATAACAGATTTCCTGGATCGTGCATCTGGCTTGGAGTGGATTCAGCCTCGCCGTAGTTTCGGGTATACGTGGGTAACTCTACCATCTTTCTGCTTCATTATTAGCGCAATTTTATGCAACAAATTTAATTAATGGAAGTTTGCCTTGGACGTTCGTGCTAATCAATTTTATCGTTTATCCATAAATTATTACTTGTGAATCTTGCTTGTGATTGTGCGAATTTTGCTTTTGATTCGACTTGGCAACCGCTCGAGGGAATGTCTTCAAATATAGATTAACGATTTAGCGAAATTCAACATTTTAAAGTGGTTTGCGCGCGAAAACTCGATTTAGCCCGCTCGGCCTACATCAATAAATTATTTTGCTTAAAAAAAATTTTAATTTTTTTAAACCCTAATTTGAGTCTACGTCAGTTTGGCATCAGAGGACTGTGATTCGCTTCTATAGCAAATCACGCGATTCAGATTTAAAAAAAAACAATTTTAAAGTTTTATGACCATTTAATTTAAAACCTTATATAATTTTACTTTACTTTAAAAAAAGGTCTTTTTCAAGCTACGTGGGTATTCTCTTATTTTATAAAAAAAAGTATTTCAAATTATTTTTTCTGAAAATCAACTAAAATTTTCTGAGAAAATTTAAATCAACGTTTAAATGGCAAAGCGAGTCGATCATCTAGAGACTAGTGTAGGGGATTTGGCCTAACGAATGAGTGATTTGATGAAAACGGTCAAAAATCTCACAACCAATATGAGTTGTGTCACACACGTTATGAATGGATTGCGCACTTCGGTTAATAATATTGAAGCCACCATGCACATCAACCGAGCACCTACCCCAGTAGTCGAAATAGACCCAAACCCCAGGCCACTAGAACTTGCACACCCTGAACCCGAACCATGTAACCAACCCCGTTGGGACATGAGTGTCAAGTTAGATGTGGGTGACTTTGAGGGGCAATTAGAACCCGAGAGTTGTTTAGAGTAGTGCGATAAGATGGATCGTTTCCTGACTTGGAAGCAATTGTCCCAAGACAGGCAAGTTGAATACACAGTCCCTGGACTTAAGGGTTCCACTTTTGTTTGGTGGAGTCTGCTAGAGCGGTCTAGATTCAACTTAGGATTGCCCCTGGTTACCACTTGGGATGAGTTTAAAATTCAACAACGAAAGAGGTACGTCCCAAGGGATTATTTGCAAACCGTCTATCGTAAGTTCAACAACCTACGACAAGACAAATTAACGGTAGATGAGTACACGAACGAATTCCTAGTCCTTCAGTCTCGCCTCGACCTCCGAGAGGATGATGATATGATAGTATCTCATTATCTGAAGGGGTTGCGTTATTCCATTAGAGACCGGATAGGGTTATTTGATTACAAGGACTTAGGAGAAATATCGAGTCGGGCATGGAGAGTGGAGGTCTCACAAAAACAGTCATCCGGAGTCAGATCTAATGATAGATCTACATCAAGTGTCGCCATTACCACCACGGCTAGGATCTCGGATTCTCCTCACCCTCCCATATGGCAGGGATAGACCTCGTCCCCTATCCCCTCCAAGGGTATGGAGATTATCGGGGCAAAGCCCAACACTGGAGTATTCTGATGCTTCAAGTGTATGAAATCAAGGCACAAATCATCTGAGTGCACGCGACGGCACTTCGTCACTATTATTGATTATATTGAAGGACGTGAGATTGAGTATGGATTTTACGTTAATGAATCTAACTCCGGGCTTGAGTCTGAGCAAGAGACTGAGGATGTCGTAGAAGTGGAAGGTGAGCATGCTGAGCATTTAGTTTGTGTCCTGCGTTATAGTCTTATTACCCCTAGCAAGCCTACTGAGAATGACCAAAGTAGACACGAAATTTTCCGCACCACTGCATGCATTCAGAGACAATTTTGTTCCATTATCATAAAAAGTTGTAGTGTGGAGAACTTTGTTTCTCAACGCATGGTTGATATATTAGGACTTGAGATGCACTTGTTTGTACAACTCTACAACTTATCTGGAGTCAATAGTCATTTGACTATGTCCGTCACACACTACTATCTAGAAGAGTTTTTTATAGGAAGCACGTATTTAGATAGAATATTATGTCATATCGTTGTCATGGATGTTTGTCACATCCTGTTAAGACGAGCTTGGTAGTACGATCGACATATAATGCACGATCGCACGAGAAACTCTCGTTCCTTGAGCACAATGGACACACGATTGTTTTTCTTCCCCAGAAAAAACTGCCTGATTCCAATGGCCCACAAGAGGACCTCTATGCAATCCGGTTCACTTTTCATTGACTCAACATTATTGCTTACCGCACTCCCTCCTAAACCCCCATCCAACGAAGTAACTCGTGGCCCAGATGTGTTGCTCACCCCACATTTATTGATTCCCCACGTGTCACTTGAACATTCACTCAGTGCACCTCACTCTATCGATTTCATATTTAAAGACTGCGTATTTATTTCACCTAATTATCATTTGAATATAGGCGGATTTGTGGAATTGTCATTATAATAAATGTTTTCTGTATATGAGAAAAAAAGAACCTTGTATATATATTCACTTGTATCAAATACAAAGAATGAGTACATATTTATAGGAGGGAGAAAGAGAGAGGAAGGTCCTATACATGATGTGGGACTAAAGAGAAGAGAGAAGAAACAATAAAAATACATAATGGGCTTATGTAAAATGAGCTTTTCTAACACTACCCCGCAAGCTGGAGCGTATAGGTCATATGCACCCAGCTTGGACAAACACTGGTAAAATAAGGTACTTGATAAAGCCTTCGTGAGAATGTTTGTAACTTGATCAGTGCCCGGAACATGCTTTAATTCAAGTTTCTTCATTTGAACTTTCTCCCGAATAAAATGACAGTCTACCTCGATATGTTTCGTGCGCTCGTGAAACACCGGATTCTTTGCTATGTGTATGGCCGCTTGACTATCACAAAATAGAACCGCAGATGAAGGAATTTTTACTCCCAGGTCAGCAAGGAGGCTTTCAAGCCATGTGAGTTCTGAGACAACCGATGTCATCGATCGGTATTCAGCTTCCGCGGAGGATCGAGCAACCACCGTTTGTTTCTTACTTTTCCATGTAATGAGATGACCGCCAAAATATGTACAGAACCCACTGGTTGACCGCCGATCGTCCAGGGAGCCAGCATAATCGGCATCTGAATAAGAAACCAATGCTGGAATAGAGTTGGAGGTTTTGTAAACCATCCCACGACCCGGAGTTGCCTTAAGGTATCGGAGAATCCATTCAACTGCCTGGAGATGAGAAACCCGGGGAGCATGCATGAACCGACTGACAATCCCAACAGCGAACGATATATCAGGTCTCGTGACCGTTAGGTAGATAACCTTTCTCACATGGCGTCGATAGTATTCCGGGTTCTGGAGAGGCAGATCATCATCAGAAGCATGAGCACATAGCTTGTGATTTGCCTCCATCGGGGTATTAGCTGGCTTGCAACCAGACTGGTCAGCGTCTTTGAGGAGATCAAGGCAATACTTCCGTTGGGAGAGGACAAGCCCATCTGGTCGTCGTGCGACCTCAAGACCGAGGAAGTAGCGAAGATGCATCAGGTATTTGATCTGAAACACGGTGCTCAGATGCTGTTTGACCGCTTGAATCCCCTTTGAGTCATCCCCAGTAAGCAGGATGTCATCAACATAAATCAATAGAAGGACCGTTCTTGTTGCCCGGTGTCGAGTGAATAGGGAGAAGTCTGCGGAACTCCGAGTGAAATCCATGTCCCGAACAACCTTGCTGAATTTGTCAAACCACGCCCAAGGGGACTGTTTGAGACCATAGATGGATTTCTTCAGAAGACACAAACGAGACTCCCTCATGGTCTCAAACCCGGGCGGTTGGCGCATGTAGACGGTTTCCTGAAGATCGTCATTCAAAAACGCATTCTTGATATCCAGCTGATGAAGGGGCCAGTGGCGATGCACAGCCACGGAGAGAAGGACACGAACGGTGTTGAGCTTGGCCATCGGAGAGAAGGTTTCCTCATAATCAAGGCCCTGCTGCTGAGTGAAGCCACAGGCCACCAGGCGGTCCTTCAGACGGTCAATAGTGCCATCAGGAGCATGTTTGATGACGAAAACCCATTTACACCCAACAGGGTGCTGACCGGGAGGTAAAGGGACAAGGACCCAGGTCTGGTTGGCCCAAAGGGCCGTCATTTCTTCGTCCATGTCAGCCCGCCAGCTTGGATGTTGAAGCGCCTCCTGCACAGAGTTAGGGACAGAAACAGAGGATAATGATGTGTCAAAGTGAAGAAGTGGCGGAGAAAGGCGATGTAGAGAGACATAATTCGCCATAGGATGAGCGGTGGAGGCTGGAGTCGGAGCAGCAGGCCGTGGAGCATCAGAGGTCGAAGCCGGCTGCAGTGGGGCAACGGGATGAGGAGAGCGACGAGAATAGACCCGGATGACAGGTAGCTGTGGACGGACCGGAGGCTGGGCAGGAAAAGGAGACGGTGGGGAACGGGGAACAGAGATGATAGGGCGCATGACGGGCTCCGGAAGAGGAGCGAGATCCAGAGCAGAAAAGAAGGGAAGATCTTCCCGGAAAGTGACATCCGAAGAAACAGTCACCTTGCGGGTAGTAGGCGAATAATACACATAGCCCTTTTGAGTGCGCGAGTAGCCCACGAAGATATATTTGGCTGCACGGGGATCCAACTTGTTTGTAGATGGGCTGAGTGGTGAGCATAGCATGTACACCCAAAAATGCGGGGAGTAATAGGAAAAGCCGAAATGGAGGGAAGTAGGAGGCCGAATGGAGTAGTATTCTGGAGGACGGAGGATGGTAGACGGTTGATAAGAAAACAGGTCGTGGAGAGCGCAAAGTTCCAGTAGGGTTTGGGAACCCGCATTTGAAGCATAAGGGAGCGAGCCTCATCAAGAAGGTGACGATTCTTGCGCTCGGCGACACCATTCTGTTGTGGGGTATATGCACAAGACGTTTGGTGAATAACTCCAAACTCAGAGCAGAGGGACGCGAAGTCATGGTCAGTGTACTCGCGTGCATTGGCAGTGCAAATAATTTGAATGGGCGCGGAGAATTGAGTGCGAGTCTCAAGAATGAAGGCCCGGAAGACGCGGGAAACTCAGAGCAATCACGAAGGAGATACAATCATGTCATGCGAGAATAATCATCGATAAATGTAAGAAAATAACGGTATCCAGAAATACTAGTAATCTTGTACGGATCCCATATATCGGAGTGTACCAAAACAAAAGGAGCAGAGCTCCGAGTACAATGAGAAGGAAAAGATGAACGTGGCTGCTTACCAAAAATACATGTTTCACATTGAAAAGCAGGAAGAGATATATCTGGGAGAGCCTTCGGGAGGACTGGGAGAGGAGCATTACCAAGACGTCGATGTCAATCCGAAGAGGAGACAGATGCGAGGAGAGTAGGAGAGTCATCAAGAAGGTAGAGCCCGTTCTGCAGTCTCCCCCTACCAATGATAGTCTGCGTCTGCTTATCTTGTATCATAAAAGAAAAAGAAGTAAATGTCACGGAGCAATGTAAGTCGGTAGTAAGGAGACCAACATAAAGTAAATTGAAGGGAGAGCCCGGAACATGAAGAGTCGAGCGTAGGATAAGGGAGGAGGCGAGAGGAATATCAGCACAGCCAGAGACGGGGACAGCTGCCCCATTGGCCACAGTAATGTACTTCGGATGAGGAGAAGACAAGTACTGAGGCGGTCGAACAAAAGTGATGTGATGAGTGGCACCCGAATCGATGATCCAGCGCGGTCCAGTGGAGAGGCAGGCGATACCTTCATTGGAGATGGAGGCGGCGGAGGCAACCGAGGCCGGCGGGCAGCTGAGCAGGCCATGAAGATGTTGGAGCTAAAGGCGAACCTCGTCGAGGTCAGTACGAGAGGGAGAGGAATCGAAGGCAGCAACAGAGGCCTGCGGACGAGGAGGGCGTCCATGCTTGCGATAGCACGTGGATTCAAGATGCCCGTCTTTGTCGCAGAAGGAACACTTAGGCCGCGGCCGGCCACCCAGACCATATCCCCGAGAATCAGAACGGCCCCCACGACCTGAAGAAGGGAGAGGTAATAAAGGTGCAGGGGCATGCTGAACAAGAGCCGGAGAAGGAGGTCCAGAAAAGTCCGGAGGCGGGGAGACCTTGAGAAGTATCGAGCACACATCTGAGAAGGAGTAACTGTAAAGGAGAGAATCTGAGCCCGCACACTGTGAAGGTGATGCGGGACCCGAGCTATCATCATGGCGATACCAACGGCTTCTTTCTGGGCACGTTGGACAGCAAGGTCCACAGTAGGAGGCTGATGTTGGATCCAAGCTTCGACCAGACACCGAGCCTGGGCAACAAAGGAGGTCAGATCGGCCGCCCCACCACTATCAAGAGCCTGAAGAGCAGTGATGATGTCATACAAATGATGGAGACTATCTTTGCCGGAGTAGAGGGTATGGAGCTCATCCCACATACCCTTGGCCGTCTAGTGGTACATGGCCAGGCGATAAGGCTCGCCATCAAGAGAGTTGAGGATCCACGTCTGAACCCGACCATCGTTGCGTAGCCAGTCGTTAGTAGGAGTACCGGTAACGACCTGGATCAAGTGATGAAGAAACTCCTTCGATTGCAGGACCCGGCGAACAGAGTGCGCCCATTCCACAAAATTTTTCTTATCGGTCAGAGAGATAGTAGTAATCCGGAGCTCATCACGAACATCCGGAAGGGAGGCCGGGCGGTCTGAAGGAGAAACCGCCGGGCGGTCTGCAGGAGAAACCGTCGGGCGGTCTGCAGGAGAAACCGCCGGTCCGGTAGAGTCAGCAGAAGACGTCATGAATACGAACCGCGGCTAGGAGAAGGGACCTGCAATCAGAAGAGGCCGCACGGGTAGGGAAGTCGCGCGACTAAAGGGGAGACCGCACGGTCACGGTGTGAAGACACCAGCGACAAGGAGGGGGGCCGCGACCAAGGTGCGGAGGCCGGGAGAAGGAGATCGCAGCGGACAGAGCTAACCCGCTCGAGGAGACCGCAGTGGATAGAAAGAGGTCGCGCGGACAGACTGCAGTGAAGACAGACGAGTGTTGCAGCGGTCACGGTGATCAAGCACCAGCGGCAAGAGAAGCCACGACCAAGACAACGGAGCCCGCACCGACCAGAAGGAACAACCCTCGAGAAGATCGCGACCTAAATGCGGGAAGGCAATAGTCCGCACGGTCTGTGATGTAACCCAGATTTGTATTAAAAATTAATTTGAAAATGAGAGCCGAGTTGGCCAAAAAAAACTGAATTTTCGAGCGCGAAAACCAAGCTCGTCGCTTTGGACGTTAAAAGTTTATTAATTTGCGTTCGAGTGAAACTTCTTCGCGCCTTACGGTTCGGATCCGTTACGAGATTTATACGGCCACAAACATGAATAACATTCAACAATTTATGAATAACGATATTAATAATAAGGAGAACGCAACGGCAAGCCCAAGTGTAATTAAATGAAGTGCATGAAACAATACTAAGAAAAAGGAGTGACCGGTATACCAAACGGCGGCAGAAGCGAGCCCAATTCCAATCGGTCCCGCACAGGAACAGTGGCCCCAAGATCTATCGGCCGGATACGGGTTGAAGTCGACGGCGTGAACAGGCCGGACCGTCGGAAGCAGATTCCGAAGTCGACGACGGTCCATTTGCAAACTATTCGGGCAGGCAAAGAGGCACCGGCGCGGGCTAGCGATGACAGGGCTAGGACTTCCGGCGTATGTTCGCGCACGGGCTTCCAGGCGGTGGCGCTTCTCCGAACTGAGCGATGTTGGCGATACGTGCGGTGAAGTGGTTGTCGGCAATGAGCAAAGAACCGGGATTCCCGTTCTAAACTCTGTCCGACCTCCTTTCACTGCACATGACCATGGAATTTATAAGCTGGCTGGAATATCTCTCCATTTTGGGCAAGAGATATCCCTCTCTTAATTCTCTTTCCAAAAGATAAAATCTTTCATTCATGTGCTAAAAATATCTCTCCATTTTGGGCAAGAAATATCCCTCTCTTAATTCTCTTTCCAAAAAATAGAATCTTCCATTCAAGACACTTTTTTAAAATTCGAAATGTTTCCAAACTATGTCCTAAAATCATGCAAGACACTTTTTAAATTTGAAATGTTTCCAATCATGCACCTTTTTAATTAATGTTGGGCTTGTCGTTCCTGTCTTACTACTATTAATACCGGACTCATTTATTTAAGATCTCATCGGGTGGTCAAGCCGATGAGCCGGACAATAAAACAAGTACATAACATGAAACAAATACATAAATGCGGTATATAAATAAATACGATAAAATATTACGATGCACCGCAGGGTGCATCAATTCCCCCGGGGTTAAAAGGGCTCGACCCCGTCGAGAATTCGCAAAAACTAGCAATAGAGAGATCTGGGCGGCGGCGGCGTAGTTCGTCAGTGCTGATCCAAGAGCTGTCGGTAAGGTCTCGTCCTTGCCAGGAGACCAAGTAGCGCTGATAAGTCCCATGGCGAGTACGAAATTCTCGTACATCAAGAACCTGATCGATCTTCTCAGTGGTGGGAGTCTGTACTGGCGCCAAGTCGGGAGGAATATCCGGGGCTGCCATAGGTGGGCTCGGACTGGAACTGGGTGGATCTCCATAGAACAGTGTCACATCGGCCACGTTAAATATCGGGGAGGTACCGAATTCAACGGGCAAATCTAGGAGGTAAGCATTCTCCCCGATGCGTTTCCGAATTTGGAATGGGCCAAACTTCTTCTGCTGTAGCTTATGGTAAGTGCCCGGAGTGAATCTCTGTTTCCTGAAATAAGCAAACACCCAATCTCCTTCTGAAAAAGATAACTCCCGGCGATGTCGATCGGCCATGGATTTATATTTTTCAGAAGTCGCTCGCAATTTATTAGTAATAGTTTTATGCAAGTCCTTTAAATAATCAACATGTGCTTGCGCATTAAAAGAAATACGTTCATGAGTCGGAAGAGAGTGGCGATCAAGTAGATGTGGTATGGGGAATCCGTAGACAATCTCGAAAGGAGATTTAGCTGTGGAGCGATTAGTAGAATTATTAAATGCAAATTCAGCTTGTGGCAGTATAAGGTCCCATTGTTTTGGATTCTCCCCAGTCAAACACCTAAGAAGATTCCCCAAACTCCTATTAACAACCGCAGTCTGTCCATCGGTCTGAGGGTGGTATGCGCTACTAAATTCGAGTTTAGTGCCTAGTCGGGCCCACAATGTTTTCCAAAAATATCCCATAAAATGAGTGTCCCTATCAGAAGTGATGGACTTAGGAATTCCGTGCAGTCTAACGATTTCTTTAAAAAAAAGCTCGGCAACGTGTACAGCACTAGACGTTTTTCTACACGGAATGAAATGTGCCATCTTCGAAAATCGATCGACAACTACAAAAATAAAATCGACCTTCCTCTTGGTGCGAGGAAGTCCTACCACGAAGTCCATCGAGATATCATCTCATGGTCGCTCAGGTATCGGTAAGGGAGTGTATAATCCGGTGTTTTGAGCATGCCCCTTATACAACTGACACGTGGTGCAGTGTCTGACGAACTCAGTGACATCTCGCTTCATATGTGGCCAATAGTAACGAGCGCTGGCGAGATCTAATAATTTAGATTGACCTACGTGTCCACCTAACCCAGACGAGTGGAGCTCCCTAAGTAATGTCTCTCGAAGCGGTCCTTCGCAGATGCAAAGGCGCGTGCCCCTAAACAGATAACCCTCATTGACGACGTACTGTGTGGTGGGATCAGTCCCACTGTGTTGACATGAGCTCCAAATATCGTGAAAGAACGGATCAGTGGCGTATAGGTCGCGTTGTGAATCTAAATCAATAATGCACGGCTGCAGGGTGACTAATAAATGTGTGCGGCGACTAAGGGCGTCGGCTACGCGGTTCGTGACTCCGGGTTTGTGCTTCAAGTGAAACGTGAACTCCTGCAGGTAAGCAGCCCACTTGGCATGACGCCTGATCTCCTTTTGGGAGTTCAGATGCTTCAGAGCCTCATGATCAGTGTTCAACACAAACTCGCGCTGAATCAGGTAGTGTCTCCAATGACGGAGAGCTTGAACGATAGCGTAAAACTCTAAGTCGTACGTGGAATATCTGGTCTTGGCCTCGTTCAACTTCTCACTAAAGAATGCAATGGGGCGACCCTCCTGACTCAAAACTGCGCCAATGCCTATGATCGATGCGTCACAGTCAACTTCAAAAATTTTCTCAAAATCAGGCAGCGCTAATACTGCTGCACTCGTGAGTCTCTCTTTAACCAAAAGAAATGCTCCCTCGGCTTCCTCAGTCCAAATAAACAAACCCTTTTTAAGACAATCAGTCACAGGTGCTATCAAGGTGCTAAAGTTTCGAATAAATCGTCGATAAAAAGACGCTAGCCCGTGGAATCCTCGAGCCTCAGTAATCGTCCTAGGGCTAGGCCAGGATTCTATCGCCTTGACCTTCTCTCTATCAACTCTAATGCCCTCAGAAGAAACGATATATCCTAAGAAGGTCAGGCTATCAGTCAAAAACGTGCATTTCTTCAAATTTATATATAATTTATTTTCACGTAGTATATCTAAGACCTGCCTAAGATGAATCATGTGCTGATTTTGATCAAGGCTATAAATTAAAATATCGTCAAAGTGCACCACTACGCAAACTCCTATGAGTGGCCTAAGCACTTGATTCATCACACGCATAAATGTGCTGGGAGCATTGGAGAGCCCAAAAGGCATCACTAGCCACTCGTACAATCCCTCCTTGGTTTTAAACGCGGTTTTCCATTCGTCCCCAGGTCGAATTCTAATCTGGTGGTATCCACTTTTTAAGTCAATCTTTGAAAATACGCGGGATCCACTGAGCATATCTAGCATGTCATCCAATCGGGGAATCGGAAAGCGATACTTGATCGTGATTTTATTAATCGCTCGACTATCCACACACATACGCCATGTCTCATCTTTCTTAGGAACTAGAAGTGCGGGGACGGCGCACGGACTCATACTCTCCCTAACGTGACCCTTTGAAATCAGATCGGTCACCTGCCTATGTAGTTCCTCGTGCTCTTTCGGACTCATGCGGTAGTGGGGCAAATGAGGTAAGCTAACGCCTGGGATAAGGTCTGTGCAGTGTTGTATGTCCCTCATCGGGGGAAGCTGATCGGGAAGCTCCTCTGGCATGATCTCAGAGAACTCATCTATGAGGGGACGCACCGTACTAGGGATGTCTAATGTAGCGGGGGTGGTGTCGATACCTGATAACATATAGATGACCTCACTATCCTTCATCTCCTCCTGGAATTGGGACCCAGTCAGTAACATGGTGGCGGAGGGAAAGGACATCGCGGAGACGGTGGTAGAAGGGGGTGAAGTCCTCTCGGGGGCTCTGGGAACAAGGCCATTCTTTTGGGGGAGAAGAACGATCTTGCGACCATTGCGCTCGAAGGAGTGAGAGTTCTTCACACCATCATGAACTACGTGCCTATCGTACTGCCAAGGTCGTCCCAGCAAGATGTGGCATACCTCGATAGTAGCTACATGACACCATACAGCGTCCTGATATGTACTGCCTATGGAAAACTCTACGAGACACTGGTGCGTGATAGGAATGATAGTGCTACTAGTGACCCATGACAGACTATAGGGCTTTCCTAAGGGCTGCATTTTTAATTTCAGCTTTTCAACCATGCGTTGAGAAACAAAGTTCTCCATACTACCGCTGTCTATAATGATGGAGCAGAACTGCCCTTGTATACGTGAGGTGGTACGAAAGATGTTGTTTCTCAACCAGTCGTCGTCAGTAGGTGTTTTGGGGGATAGGAGACTATGTTGGAGAACACACACTAACTGCTCAGGTTGTTCTCCCTCAACTTCGTACTCACCCTCTAACTCAGTCTCGGGGGTTGGATCAGTCTGGGATTCACTAAGGAATACTCCATACTCAGGTTCTGACCCACTCTCAGAATCGACGATGGCAACAAAGTGGCGTCGCGGACACTCAGAAGACTTATGACCCGGCTCCATACACTTAAAACATCTAAACGTCCCAGGCTGGGGTCTAGTGCCTACAATCTCCTTGCCCTTGTTGGGAGGGGCAGGGAGTGATGGGGTGCTCGTGGACGCTACCGGTCGAGAGGACCCGGCAGGGGTGAAAGTGTGAGTCGGGTGGGACTTATCAGTAGTCTTATTTCCAGATGTGCGTTTCTGCAGTGTCTCTACTCTACGTGCGCGACTCGTAACCTCTCCTAAATCCTTATAATCAAGGAGTTCCAACTGATCTCGAATGGAGTAGCGTAGCCCGTTCAGATAACGGGAAACGATCATGTCATCGTCCTCTCGGAGGTCGAGGCGAGACTGCAGGACTAGGAACTCGTTTGTGTACTCATCGACGGATAATTTGTCCTGTCGTAGATTATGGAACCTACGATACAGGGTTTGCATGTAATCAGACGGAACGTATCTCTTACGCAGTTGAGTTTTGAAATCGTTCCATGTTGTGATCGGGGGCATACCTAAATTGAACCTAGACCGTTCTAGTTGTCCCCACCAAACTAACGCGGATCCTTTAAGTCTAAGCGTGGCATACTCAACTTGCCTAGCTTGGGGCAATTGCTTCCAAGCAAGGAAACGATCCATCCGTTCACACCATTCAAGGCAACTCTCGGGCTCTATTCGCCCTTCAAAATCACCCACGTCCAACTTGATTCCCACATCCCAACGGGGTTGGTGTCGTGGTTCGTTATGGCCCTCCGGATCGGGGCGTACGAGTTCCCGAGGTCTATGGTCAGGGTCGATTTCGACCACTGGGGCCGGTGTTCGATTGACGTGCAAAGTTGCTTCGATATTATTAACCGAAGTGCGTAATCCGTTCATGATATGTGTGACACTACCCATACCGGTGGTGAGCGTCTCGACTGTTTTCATTAATTCACTCATGCGTCGAGCCAAATCTCCTACGCTGTTTTCTAACAGATCGACTCGTTTTTCCATTAAAATATTTGAAAATAGATTTAAATAAAATTTAAATTTTTAAAATTTTTTTTTTTTAGAGAGCTTTCCCGAGTGGGAGAAAAATACTTAATTTATTTACGAAAATCATATATATATATATATATATATATATATATATCTTTTTTTTGAAAGACAATAAATAAATTTTTTTTTAGATCTCTTTTTTTTGTCAATAAATAAAAATATTTTTTTTTTTAGACAAATCGGATCGAATGACTCACGATAGGAGTGAATCGACTTCCTCTGATACCAAACTGATGTAACCCAAATTTGTATTAAAAATTAATTTGAAAATGAGAGTCGAGTTGGCCAAAAAAAACTGAATTTTCGAGCGCGAAAACCAAGCTCGTCGCTTTGGACGTTAAAAGTTTATTAATTTGCGTTCGAGTGAAACTTCTTCGCGCCTTACGGTTCGGATCCGTTACGAGATTTATACGGCCACAAACATGAATAACATTCAACAATTTATGAATAACGATATTAATAATAAGGAGAACGCAACGGCAAGCCCAAGTGTAATTAAATGAAGTGCATGAAACAATACTAAGAAAAAGGAGTGACCGGTATACCAAACGGCGGCAGAAGCGAGCCCAATTCCAATCGGTCCCGCACAGGAACAGTGGCCCCAAGATCTATCGGCCGGATACGGGTTGAAGTCGACGGCGTGAACAGGCCGGACCGTCGGAAGCAGATTCCGAAGTCGACGACGGTCCATTTGCAAACTATTCGGGCAGGCAAAGAGGCACCGGCGCGGGCTAGCGATGACAGGGCTAGGACTTCCGGCGTATGTTCGCGCACGGGCTTCCAGGCGGTGGCGCTTCTCCGAACTGAGCGATGTTGGCGATACGTGCGGTGAAGTGGTTGTCGGCAATGAGCAAAGAACCGGGATTCCCGTTCTAAACTCTGTCCGACCTCCTTTCACTGCACATGACCATGGAATTTATAAGCTGGCTGGAATATCTCTCCATTTTGGGCAAGAGATATCCCTCTCTTAATTCTCTTTCCAAAAGATAAAATCTTCCATTCATGTGCTAAAAATATCTCTCCATTTTGGGCAAGAAATATCCCTCTCTTAATTCTCTTTCCAAAAAATAGAATCTTCCATTCAAGACACTTTTTTAAAATTCGAAATGTTTCCAAACTATGTCCTAAAATCATGCAAGACACTTTTTTAATTTGAAATGTTTCCAATCATGCACTTTTTTAATTAATGTTGGGCTTGCCGTTCCTGTCCTACTACTATTAATACCGGACTCATTTATTTAAGATCTCATCGGGTGGTCAAGCCGATGAGCCGGACAATAAAACAAGTACATAACATGAAACAAATACATAAATGCGGTATATAAATAAATACGATAAAATATTACGATGCACCGCAGGGTGCATCAGTCTGGGTGAGCATCGTAGCGGTCAGAGCAAGGGAGGCCGCAAGAGGAAGCGAGCGGACAGGGAGAGAAACCGCGAGCTGAATACGAACTCGAGCGGATAAAGAAGGCAGCGGGAAGAGAGGCTGCGAGAAGAGGTCGCAAGTAGCAGGACTCCAGTGACAAGAAGGAAGCGGATCGGAGAAGTTGATCGCGGCGAGCAGGAACAGTCCGCGGCGAGCAGAAGCAGTCCGAGGCGAGCAGGAACGGAGAAGCTGATCGCGGCGAGCAGGAACAGTCCGCAGCGAGCAGGAGCAGTCCGCGGCGAGCAGGAACGGAGAAGCTGATCGCGGCGAGCAGGAACAGTCCGCAGCGAGCAGAAGCAATCCGCGGCGAGCAGAAGCAGTCTGCGGCGAGCAGAAACAGGGAGAGACCGCGGCGGACAAGTAGAGCCAGCAGCGGACAGGAAGGAGGAACCCGCAGCGAGCAGAGCGAGAGCAGGTGGGAGAAGTGGGCCCCACTGGTCAGAGCGGAAGGAGCCTATAAGAAGCCCTTGGTTGAAGGTGGAACCACGGAGAGAAAAGGAAGCGGGAATAGAAAGGGAGGCCGCAGGAAGCCGAGCGACAAGGGAGGGTAGCGGACATAGGAGGCAGGCCGTAGCAGAGGAAGGAGACCGCTCGAGATAGGCGGTTAAGAAAGGAGAAGCCGCCCAAGGAGAACCAGTCCCTCTGATACCATGTAGATGAGAAAAAAGGAACCTTGTATATATGTTCACTTGTATCAAATATAAAGAATGAGTACATATTTATAGGAGGGAGAAAGAGAGAGGAAGGTCTTATACATGATGTGGGACTAAAGAGAAGAGAGAAGAAACAATAAAAATACATAATGGGTCTATGTCAAATGGGCTTTCCTAACATTTTCTATCAAATTTTTGGAGAATCTTATGAGGTCGAACGGAGACCAAACTCGAATTTAGTTGTGCTTATCACACTCTGATCGAAGGACCGACCTAGATCGTTAGTCGGAGTTTGGAGAATTTCTTAGGCGTTTAATTGGAGAGAATCCAACGTAATGGGATCTTGTACTCTCACAAGCAAAATTTACAGTTAATAGTTCTAAAATCACTCCCCGACTAAAACTCCTCTCGAGATTATCCATGGGTTCTTTAAACCCCACCACCTACTTGACCGCCACCTCCTCTCATTCCATGAACATATTTCAATTGATGCGCAAGCTCATATTAATTATTTAAAAAAATTGCATAAGATTATTGCTAATAATTTGCAAGCAACCTTTGAAAATTACAAATTCATGGTCGGTCATTATCGTCGTGAGTTGTACCTTTAAAAGGGAGAATGTATGTTTGCTTCTTGCAGGAAGCAGAGATCTACTTCATGCACATATCAGAAACTACTGCAAAGGAATGACCCATTGCAAATTCAGAAGCATAGCAAGCCACCTATTGAGGGACCAGTCATACCACCCGAGTTAGTGTCAGCTGCGAGATTTGATTTTTATGATACCAATTTTTGCAAATTCTCGTCGGAGTCGAGCTCTGTATACCCCGGGGGAATTGATGCACCCATCACCGCATCCGAAGACGTGTGATATCATCACGCGCAAGCTATTTTTTGTTATTTTATTTTTTATCAATGTTCCTATGCACATACGCTATTTTGAATTCCAGCTCATCAATTTGACCATCCGATGAGACCCTAAATAAAGGTCTGGTAATTTGATTAGCTAGGACTAAAATGGGCAAGCTTGGATTAATTATGACCGCATAAAATCAAAAGGAGAATAAAATACAATTGAGAGAGATAAAATATTTCCCATCAAGGAACTTTTTAATGGAGATTAGTTTTTAGGAAATAAAAATCTAAAAATTAGGTAACGGAGAAATGAACTTTTAGAAATTATTGCAAAAGGAAAAAAAAGGAAAGAAACCTAGGCATGATTCCTCCTATATATGGTCTTCGACGGCGATAGGGAAAATCAGGGAGGGAAAAGACAGAGCAACATTTTCTGTCGTACCTCTGTTATCACGACACCAATCTCCAGCTACTGCAACATTAGGCCCGTCGCCCCCTCCTACTGACGTGAACCCCACCAGCGTCGGCGCTCACCCAGCGGGTTCTTCCGTTGGTCTCCACGTTGCTTCCTGGTCTCGACCTCTCCAACGCTCTCGAAAAACGATCCCGTCTGCCTCGGAGAACCCTCCCTCGCTGGTGCGCTGTCGAACTCAACGTTCTACTCCAGGGCCAGGGGATCACCTGATGTTTCACTCCAGCGAACACCACCGCGCCAGCCTCTGCGACTTCGGCGATCTACTCCAGCGCCAAGGCGACCTCCGACCAATGTTGTTCCTCCGCCAGCCGCTCCAGGCAGCAACCCCTCTGAACGGCCTCCGTCAAAGCAGCCTCGTTAAAGTCTTAATAGATTTTATGGATCGTGCAACTGGCTTGGAGTGGATTCAGCCTCACCGTAGTATCGGGTATACGTGGGTAACTCTGCCAACTTTCTACTTCATTATTGGCATAATTTTATGCAACACATTTAAATAATCTAAGCTTGGCATGGACGTTCACGCTAATTAATTTTATTGTTTATCCATAAATCATTACTTGTGAATCTAGCTTGTGATTGTGCGGATTTCGCTTTTGATTCGACTTGGTAACTGCTTGAGGGAATGTCTTCGAATAACGATTATCGGTTTAGCGAAATTCAACGTTTGAAAGTGATTTGTGCTCGAAAACTCGAGTTGGCCCGCTTGGCCGACATCAATAAATTATTTTGCTTAAAAAATATTTAATTTTTTTGAAACCCTAATTTGAGTCTACATCAGTAACCACCTTTGCGCGGCTCCGGATAATCCTCATAATACACATCGTGGACGTAATCACGTCGAGCGGACGGGGTCCACATTCTACAACTGGGATTAAAATATTCATTGCGGTCAAGATCATAGTGGACGTGTTGAGGTGCACGATCTCTATGATCCCGGGGGAATACTCTGGGTTCGTCGCGCTGTCGCGGGTGCCTAAATAAGCAAGGCCTTGTATGCACTTTGGGGTGTACTAAGGGTTCCGTCACAAAGGCGGAGCGGGACTCTGATGAGGAATAGCCCAATAATATCATTCAAAGGGTGGTGGAACACCCCTCGGACGTGGTTCAGGACGAGGAGGAATATCAGGCTCATCCTCAAGTGGTTCCACACATTTGGGTGGTCTGTCTCTCGAATTTTCTAAATTCCCTAACCGATTATTTAACTTTGCGTGGACATGATGGAAATCCTGAAACTGAACACTCATGGTATAAAAACGATCAAGGACAAATCGTTGAAATTCAACTAATGTTATACACGAATTTGAACTATTTTCTTCGGCCTCGGTAATGTTTGGGTCAGACATTGGGGATCTAAAACCCTACCACTACGGAGCATAGACATGGCCCAAATCGTGGATTCTGATACCGACTGATGCAGGGCAAGGTTTGCAATGAAGACCTACGATGCACGACTAGTGGTTAGTGAGGTCCCGATCCAATACTTTTATTTTAGTATGATGCAATCATGCAAAAGTGACAAAATTAATTAATGATTTAGCAAGAATAATATTCCACACAATAAAATGTAACGAACAAGCGAGATTAATATTTCTTTATGACAAACGTTTATGGTTTTCCTCCGCAAGGAGGTCCAAATCCAAGCGCACTGTGAATAGTTCTGTCCTGCGAATCACAAGTGCTTCCAAACAATATTCCACAACACAAAATATCAAAGCAATACTGAGATCCAAAATAAAGTAGAATAATATCAAGAAACAAGTATTCGTAAATAAGAAAGCTCACAAAAAGTATGAGAGATGCCCGATGTGAGAAGATCCGGTGAATCACAGCACAGAAGAGGCGATCCAGAGGGGAACTAGGGGCGGGAATGACTAGAACGTGTTGTTTGGACCGGGATCGGGTTGTGGGGACTAGGATCTGAACAGTGGTGGTTTGTTTGGGGCACGGGAGGGCGGATGGGGAAGGGGGTTTGTGGCTACGGGATATAGGGAAGGGGAAGGGGTGGTGTCATGGGTTGTTGGTAGCCTTAGGTGGGTGGATTGGAGAATGGGTGGGAGGGTCATGGACAGGCGGCGACATCAATGGGAAATTTGGACTAGGCGGTGGTTGCAGGGGAAGTATTGGACTGGGCGGTCTTTTGTTGGACAGCAAGTAGGAGGGATGGCAAATGGGTCTTTAAGGGATGGTATGGGTGGAGGCGGAGGGCTTTGTGGGTGGAGGAAGGTGGATAGGTGTAGGGGATGCCTTTAGGGAGCGGGAGAAGGACTAAGAGTCATCACCTAGGGTTCCACGGAGTCAGCACCGTGGAGGGATCGCTAGAATCTAGGATTTCAATTCTCCAAATTCTGCAATGAGGTTGGTAGCCCTATAACAACCTATTTATAATAAAAACACACTTAAGGCACCTTGCATCAACGACTAGGATTGGTCGTGGGTGCAGAGGGCTCAATTATAATAAAACTCAAAAATAATAAAGTAATAGATGAAATTGACGGCAAACAACGAGTCGGGAGCATCCGTGAAGTCAGATCGCCGATCTGATCAATTCTTCTTGCGGGAATAAACGAATGTGGGTAGGCCCTGTCTTGCAGCGAGGGGACATCGATGGCTTTGATGGATCCACATCAGAACGTCTTGGAGGACAGAACCTAACCAGAGATATTTATAAAAGTCCTAAGTGATATAACTCAATATTTAAGTCATACCCAAGGTCTCACTACAACATTTTTTATCATGTCACCAAGTTACCTCCAATAAACGTACAATGGTCGGATCTAGATTGCATGTTGCCTTGATTGTCATCCTAATTAGTATCAATAAAAATTTCAATTACGAGTGATTGTTTGTTGAGAAAGGATACCATATATGTGAGCTTTTATAGATACCTTAGACCCGATGTGTTGCCTTTTGATGTCAAAGCATAGGTTCAAGCATTACCTACTCAACATTCTTACAACATAGATGACATTAGGTGTTGGGTTTTCTATACGTCACAACACTTGTGCGCAGCGAAAGAAGGAAACAAGAAAAGCCCAAAAGAAATAGATTTTGCGATGAACATTGATCAAGATGTAAATTGGTGTAAATAAAATTTACCTTTGCGGGATTGAGTCTCTACTCAACCAAGATGCTCCAAGAAATCCGGCGGACACTAGCGGCTGGAGTTCTTAGCATAGAAATGTATCTGCGACTCTACAGGTGATCCACACGAATGGGAGAACCCTTAGACTCTTGTCGCACAAGATCTAGGTTGGAGGAAAGCACTTTGCGTCTTCACAGACTGTTAGATCTGCTCCAAAAGAGGCGGCGGCGACGAGCGCCGGAAACGGGCTTAGCGACTGCGATGGGATCGGGACTTTCGGAAATGCTTTCCGTCGGCCTTTTCCTCTCGGGTTTCACGGCTCGGTTTTTGTTTTACGGCTCACCGCATTCAACTTAGTAATACCCTAAGACATCTTCTATTTATACTCAAAGGAATAAACAGCAGAAAGTCGTCGCTATCGGCAGACCCATAACATATGGAACGTTGATTCGATGAATCAACATTTGACTCGACGAATCGTCGAGAGGTCACAACGCACTCAACGACAGGCAACGGCCTCCGCACTTGACTCGACGAATCAACATTTGACTCGACGAATCGTCGAGTGGACACAACGCTCTCAACGCTTCGATGAATCAACAGTTGAATCGGCGAAGCGTCGAGTGGTCTCAACGCTCTCAACGCCTCGATGAATCAACACTTGTCTCGACGAAGTGTCGAGTGATCTCGACGCACTCAACGCTTAACTCGACGAATCAACATTTGACTCGACGAATCGTCGAGTGGTCTCGACACACTCAACGCCTAACTCGATGAATCAACACTTGACTCGACGAAGCGTCGAATAGTCTCGACACACTCAACGCCTCGATGTGCTTGGTCTCAACACACTCAACGTCTGTCAGTACTTGGTCATACACTCATCACATGAGTAAGACCAACATAATTCATTCCTTCAAATTCTCCAAACGCTCTTATGTGCAACCCTGATATGCTCATATTGCATTAGCAATGAGACCACATGTTTGATCACTTCCAGATCATAATGGTAACACCAACAGTTTCTCACTTGATCTTGAAAGTATTAAACAAAAGCTTCGCAAACAATGAGTGATATCTAGCAATATATCATTGCTCCCCAAGATATAAGAGTTTATAACTCAAAAACCATTGTGACCAATATATCAGTGTTGTCATGTCTCTTCGTCCCTTACATCCAGATAGAACTAGAGGTATACACCGTGTCACCCTTATAATTGTTCAATCTTAGTTTCCTGATTTAGAATGGATTTCCAGAAATTGCTGAATCTAATATCGTATATTGACTCAACCAAGCATGGTCATGCATTTCTCAGTCTCATTCCATCAAGGGGCTCATGGATGCAACTCCTGTCATATAGGAGGACAAATCTCATTTTTGTCCACACGCAAACACTCAAATGATTTGTAACGTACTCAATAACCACCTTTATCATCCAACTTTCTCAAGACTGGACTTTTGATAGCATCAAAGCACACTCTTCCTCACTTAATGAATGTTGTGACTTCAGGTCAAAGGACCACAAACACCATTATCACTTGAGTCATACTTGTGACACGTTCATATAACAATCCACAAAGTATTCTCATGGTGGGTATGTCCAGTACAACTTGTTCACTAATAAGTACTCATGTGATGACTTAATATCACAATATCATGACCTGTGAGAACCGGTCATCAGTTAATGCGCATGCTAGTCTTAATGTATCATCATCGCCCTCAGCTTCTAAGATGACACGCCGACCAGGGACCATTTAAGAATGAAGCTTCTAAGAACATAGGCTCTCACTTTCAAGTCACCACTTGTCTCCTATGGAAGCAAACATTCTAAGGGCATTTATTACGTTAAATTAATCTAACACAATAGAAATGAATTTACACAATATAAGAACTTGTCATAAATATAAGATGAAATGCATAATACTTTATTCATCAAATGAATTATTACAACGGACAAACATACAATCCACAAGACTCCTACTAGAGTTGATCATTCAGGTATCTAATACTCATTGATCTAACATGACCATCATGTTTTCTCTGTGCGAGAGGTTTTGTCAGTGGATCCGCAATATTGTCTTCAATCGACACTCTGCAGGTTCACATCTCCTCGATCGACAATCTCACGAATAAGATGAAACCGCCGAAGTATGTGCTTGGAGTGCTGATGAGATCTAGGTTCCGAAGCAAATGCAATTGCACCGTTATTGTCACAGTAGAGAACAACGGGATCAACAATGTTAGGAACTAAATCTAGCTCACTAATGAATTTCCTAATCCATAAAGCCTCCTTCGCCGCATTTATAGCAGCGATATACTCGGCCTCAGTTGTAGAATCAACAACTGTCTCCTGATTGGAACTCTTCCAGCTAACAGATTCTCCATTTAGGCAAATTATAAACCCTGACTGAGACTTTAAGTCGTCCCTATCAGTTTGGAAGACACCATCTGTGTAACCCTTTACAGCGAGCTATTCCTCTCCGCCAAATACCAAGAACGTATTCTTAATCCTTCTCAAGTACTTTAGAATATTCTTGACGGCTATCTAGTGACTATCACCGGAATCAGACTGATATCTGTTAGTTATGTTCAAGATATAAGAGACAACAGGTCTAGTACATATCATTGCATACATGATTGATCCAATTGCCGAAGCATATGAAATCAACTTCATGCGGTTCTTATCTTCATAAGATTTAGGACACTGGTCCTTAGAGAGATTCATATCATGAGATATGGGTAAGAATCCTTTCTTGGACTCAAGCATGTTGAACCATTCAACACTTTCTCAATGTACGTGTTTTGGGTCAAACCCGACAACTTCTTCGATCTATCTCTATAGATCTTAATACTAGATATATAAGTCGTTTTGCCCAAGTCTTTCATAGAAAAACAGTTCCCTAGGTTGTGTTTAACTTGTATGGTCGGTTTGTCATTCCTGATCAGCAGTATGTCATCTACATAACAATTTGTATGATCGGTTTTTCATTCACGATCAGCAGTATGTCATCTACATACAATATCAGGAAGACAACAATGCTCCCACTAATCCTCTTGTAAATACACGATTTATCATCGTTCTTGATAAAACCAAACTCTTTGATCTTTTCATCAAAATGAAAATTCCAACTTCGAGAAGCATTTTTTAATCCATAAATGCATCTCTGCAGCTTGCATATTTTAGTGGTTTCACCTGTAGATACAAAACTCTCGGGTTGTGTCATATACACTTCCTCAAGGAGGTTTCCATTTAGGAAAACCATTTTGACATCCATCTGTCAAATCTCGTAATCATAATACGCAGCAATAGCAAGCAGAATTCTGGTGGACTTAACCATAGCAACAGGAGAAAAAGTCTCATCATAGTCAATATCATGAATTTGCTTGAAATCTTTAGCCACCAGTCGCCCTTTGAATGTCTGTACATTCTCATCAATGTCGGTCTTCTTCTTGTAGATTCACCTGCACCCTATGGGGCGTTCCCCTTCAGGTGGTTCCACCAAAGTCCAAACTTGATTTGCATACATGGAGTCCATTTCAGATTTCATGGTCTCAAGCCGCTTCTCGGAGTCTAGTCCACTCATAGCCTCTTGGTAGGTTGCAGACTCATCATCATGATCCATAAACAATACATTACCTATTTGAGACACGAGAAATCCATATCTCTCAGCTTCAAACCTTGGTCTACCAGATCTACATAGGACTTGTGTTTCTTGAGCAGTTTATCTAGCTACAACATCTTGTAGTCCTTGCTCAAGTTTTAATTCTGGTTCATTCATTGTTTGTGGTTCTTTAACTTCTTCAATTTTTACCTTGGTAGTCTTTCTACTTAAGAACTTCTTCTCAAGAAAGACACTAGTCATTGCGACAAACACTTTGCCCTCAAACGGTAGATAGAAATAGTACCATTTAGTTTCCTTAGGATACCCCACAAGATAACATTTATCTGACTTGGGTTCCAGCTTGTCAGGCATATGACGTCTCACGTACGCCTCACAGTCCCAAATCTTGATGAAAGACATACTATGACGTTTCCCAGACCATATCTCATATGGTGTCTTTAGAATCATTTTCATTGGAGCACGATTTAGTGTAAAAATAACATTCTATAGAGTAAAACCCCAAAAGGAAACAGACAGATCTGCATGACTCATTATCGACCGTATCATGTCTAACAGAGTACGATTCCTCCGCTCAGACACACCATTATGCTGAGGTGTTCTGGCTAGAGTGAGCTGTGATACAATATCACACTCTTTCAAATGATCACGAAACTAATAACTTACGTATTCGCTACCTCGATCAGATCGAAGTGTTTTAACCCTCTTACTCCGCTGGTTCTCTACTCGATTCTTAAACTTTTTGAACTTTTCAAAGGTTTCGAATTTGCACTTCATAAGATACACGTATCGATATCTACTGAAATCATTAGTAAATGTAACAAAGTAGAAGTACCCACCTCTAGCCATAGAACTCATGGGTCCGCATACATCACTATGTATTATACCCAATAGATCACCAGTCCTCTCATTGAAACAAGTGAAAGGGATTTTAGTCATCTTGCCTAACAAACAGGATTCGCATCTCTCAAATGATTCATAATCAAATAAGTTCAGTAGTCCATCTTTATGGAGCTTGGATATGCGTTTCTCATTTATATGGCTCAAACGACAATGCCAAAGGTACGCAGGGTTTGAGTCATTTGTTTTTAGTCTTTTAGTATTTTATATATTATAGATCGGATGGTCTAAGTTCAAAACATATAAACCATTAAACATTTGGACTACACCATAACAAATATCATTCATAAAAATTGAATAACAATTGTTCTTAATTATAAACGAAAATCTTTTCATGTCAAGACATGATATAGATATAATGTTTCTAGTTATGAAAGAAACATAATAACAATTATCAAGTTCTATTACAAGCTCACTAAGCAAAGAAAGACGGTAAACTCATACGGCAACAACAACAACTCTTGTTTCATTGCCAACACGTAGGTTCACATCCCCTTTACTCAGCATTCTTCTCATTCACAGTTCTTGTACATTTATACAAATGTGAGAACCACATCTGGTATCCAATACACAGGATAAATGAGCAGAAAGGTTTATCTTTATAACATAAATACTTGAATCGAAAGTCATACCTCCCTTCATCTTCTGCAGACCCTCAATATAAGAAGGACAGTTCCTACTAAAATTATCAGTCTTGCCACAGTGGTGGCATTTCCCTTTTTTCGTCAATCCTTCTCTCTTCAGTATTGAAGACTTGGGCTCAAAAGATGACTTAGGTCCAACCTTAGTCTTCTTGAAACCCTTGGTCTTGCCCTTGCCTTTATGCACCATCAGTATAAGGTTAGTAGGTCTGACATTCTTCATATTGATTTCGGCAGTTCTTAATATGCCTAGGAGCTCGGGCAGTGTCTTGTCAATTTCATTCATATTGTAATTTAAGACAAACTCCTCGTAACTGTCCGGCAATGATTGCAGGATAAGGTCTGTAGTCAACTCTTGGCCCAGAGGAAAACCTAGTCTCTCAAGGTTCTCTATATACCCAATCATCTCGAGTACGTGAATCCCTACTAGGTCTTGAGCTCCCATCTTACACTGAAACAACGTCTTAGCGACGTCAAACCTCTCTTGTCGAGATTGCCCCGGAAACATATTCTTAAGGTGTTCATCAATATTTTTGCAACTCATGTTCTCATGTTGCTTCTGAAGCTCAGAGTTCATGGTTGTCAGCATGAGGCATTCGACATCGAAGAAGTCTTGATACTTCTTGTAAGCATCTTTATCAGCTCGGGACACATTCCTGGTTGGCTCTTCAGGGAAATCCTCTTCCAAGACATAGAGTTTACGCTCTTGCTTGAGAACTATTCTCAAATTTCTGTACCAGTGCAAATAATTTGTCTCACTCAGTTTCTCCTTCTCAAGGATAGCTCTGAAGGACAAGGTGGAATAAGATCCACTTGCTATGGAAATTCTACAAAGATTTGTGCAAAGAAAAACTCAGTACTATATTTCAAAATATATTTTTATTTATTTCAAATAGCACTTAAATTAAAATTACTCTCACTATTTTAATCAAACTAATAAGCCTCGATATCAATTCAGAGAATTTATGCGAGTCACTCTCTTAGTAGACAAGATCTATATTTCACCAACAGCATGAGTAAGTTTTGGCTTTTCTCTCACAATGTAGCAATTTAGGTATGCAACACTTGCCGATTGTATCATTATGCAACTCTTGTATGATTAGTGAATAACTTTTTATTCACATCCATCATATGGTGCATGTCAACCCTATATCTCAGGGCACTCAACCTTTGAAGTCATCCAGTTAAGTTTGACCCGATGTCGATAGTGGGATATCACAATTATCCGCTCGCACCTTTACCAAGATAGATTAATGCACCTTTCTTTGTCAAGCTCACACTTCATCGATCGAGGCAGGAAGAGTGTCACCCATCGGAAGGCATCCAACTACTTAATATTTCATAAGGGATTTTAAGATAGTTGATTAACACTTAATCATGGTTAACAATTAACCAATGTGCACATCCACAAGAAAAATTTACAGCATACATAATCCAAATACATCTCAGATGTGCACAAAGAAAAGTCATCAATACTTGACGAGTTGGGTTAAATCAGAACATCTAGAACCCTTCTAAATCTTCAGATTTACATGTACTGGACATTAGCAACACTTACTCCACTTACACAGTAGACAAGCTCGTATCTCTATGTGAGATTCAAAATCTAACACACTTGGTTTCACAAACCAACAAGAGGGACGACTACTGTTAAGGAAAAACAAAACACAAAGAAATCACATGTGTTCTTGGCGGGGTTCTAAAAATAGATTTGGGTATTTAGAACACTTCTAAATTTTAAGATCTACACGCAATAGATTTAGAAACTTTTGAAACAATGATCATCATTTAACCTCCCTCTGATACAACTGTTGGGTTTTTTTATATGTCACAACACTTGTGCGCAACAGAAGAAGGAAATAAGAAAAGTCCAAAAGAAATAGATCTTGCGATGAACATTGATCAAAAAATAAAGTGCTATAAATAAAATTTACTTTTGCGGGATTGAGTCTCTACTCAACCAAGATGCTCCAAGAAATTCGGCGGACACTAGCGGCTGGAGTTCCAAGCGCAGAAATGTATCCACGCTTCTACAGGTGATCCACACGAACGGGAGAACCCTTAGACTCTCATCGCACAAGATCTAGGTTGGAGGAAATCACTCTGCGTCTTAACAGACTGCTAGATCTGCTCCAGAAGAGGCGGCGGCGACGGGCGCCTGAAACGGGCTGAGCGACTGCGACGGGATCGGGACTTTCAGAAACGCTTTCCGTCGGCCTTTTCCTCTCGGTTTTCACGGCTCAGTTTTCGCTTTACGGCTAACCGCATTCAACTTAGTAACCCGTAAGGCATCTTCTATTTATACTCAAAGGAATAAACAGCAGAAAGTCATCGCTATCGGCAGACCCACAACATATGGAGCGTCGATTCGACGAATCAACATTTGACTCGACGAATCGTGAGTGGTCACAACGCACTCAATGCCTGGCAGCGGCCTCAGCACTTGACTCGACGAATCAACATTTGACTCGACGAATCGTCGAGTGGACACAACGCTTCGACGAATCAACAGTTGACTCGACGAAGCGTCGAGTGGTCTCAACACTCTCAACGTCTCGACGAATCAACACTTGACTCGACGAAGCGTCGAGTGATCTCGACGCACTCAACGCCTAACTCGACGAATCAACATTTGACTTTACGAATCGTCGAGTGGTCTCGACGCACTCAACGCCTAACTCAACCAATCAACACTTGACTCGACAAAACGTCGAGTAGTCTCGACGCACTCAACGCCTGGTTGTGCTTGGTCTCAACACACTCAACGTCTGCCAGTACTTGGTCCTACACTCATCACATGAGTAAGACCAACATAATTCATTCCTCAAAATTCTCCAAACGCTCTTATGTGCGACCCTGATAGGCCCATATTGCGTTGGCAGTGAGACTACATGCTTGATCACTTCCAGATCACAATGGTAACACCAACATTAGGATCGTTTGGAAATAACTAAACAAGTCTGCCAATCAATCTCCAGTAACTAGAGATGTCTAGAATATCTACATTTTCTTCTTTACTAATCTTATAGTTAGCTTAAATAGGAGTATCCATAGGTGCAAAACCCAGCATCCTAGTTTCCTCTAAAAGATCAAATTTTACTTTCGTTGAGGGAGGGGCAGACCAATAAAGACTTGGAATGAAAATGTAAGGAAAGACATGATGTACTTACGCATTAGTGAGATTATGACAAAAGATATGGCACAATGGCGACAAAGGATCCATATAGCCGACCCCACTATAATGGGATAAAGGCTTGAATGTTGAGAAATGAAAGTTCCTTGATTGGATCTTGCAAATTCAATTCCTAAGAAAATTATAATTTTCCTAGGTCTTTAAACTCAACTACTTGCACAAAAGAACATTTTAAATGGTGATCTCCTTGATCCCATCCTCTGTAATAACACTATCATCAATGTATACAATGAGAGCAGAAGCCCCTTTGTCGTGCCTCTTAATTCAGAAAATGTGTCAAGAGCGCCTATGTTTGCATCCAAATGAAGACATGGCTTTATCAAATCTTCCAAACCACACCCTGGGTGATTGTCTCAGATCGTGCAAAGACTTTTTTAGGCGGTATACACTTCCTTTTGACCTTTTTTGAGTGAATACATAGGAGTGGGGAATTTCATGTATACCTCTTCTTATAAATCTTCAAAAGACATTTTCACATCAAATTGTTGAAGTTCACATTCTGCACAGTACGCATGCCGCACAAGATAGAAATACAAGAATGGAGTCCATCTTTTCCGTTGGTGCTAAAGTTTCCAAATACTCTAGCCCTTAAGTTTGAGTATGTCCCTTAGCAACCAATCTTGCATTGTATAATTCCACCACTCCACTTTAATCTTGCTTAACGAGGAAGATTTACCTTGATCCAACTACCTTTTCTCCGGAAGTTGTGATGGTTCTCAGGCCTGTTTTTTAAGATAGTATTTCTTCTTCAATACCCTTTTTTCATTCTGGTGTGCAAATTGCATCTTGTCAATGCTTAGAAACAACAATCGGAGATAAAGAGGAGATAAACATGATAATTGAGGGTAAGAGCATGAAATTGAGATAGTTGGGAATATGGTGATCAGTGCAACCTTTTTTTACCTTTAAATGAGGTGATGAAAGGTGAAGCCATTTTCAAAATTTAGATCTCACCTAAACATTAGAAGAGGTTGAACCTTCCGGAGTTGTAGCTACTTTGTACGAGTATTTTTGCAATGATGGGATTTGAGAAGAAGAAGGTATAAGATTTCTTTATGATGTTATATATGTTGATGGAGACATATCAGCAATCAAATGTGGTTACTGTACGCAAGGTCTGTTGGAGTCTTTGTGATATAAAAGTGTTCGACGATTTAGTCTTGCTGCGAACGTAATATGAGCTTACGGGGTCACCCATAATAACGTGCGAGAAATTGGATAAATGATCGAGCTAACTCGACTCATATAGTATACGAGTCCAAAGGCAGATTTTGTGTCGGCTAAGTCATTTGTCGACTGAATGGTTTATCGGCTAGACAGACTTGTTGGCTAAACTGTCCAGCCGATGAAGTTGATATGTTGATATGCATGCAGCCGATACAGTCAATGCAGTCGATGCAGTCGACATGGCATGCAACCGATGCAGCTCATGCAGTCGATATTTCTGGAATAGCTCTTTGAAATCCTGCCGACTAGATCGTCCAACCGATGCAGCCGATAATTGTCTGCTTGGATTTAATTCTACGCCACATATCGTCCCGACGCGCCTTTCTACTGCCTTAAGCCCTGAATCTGCTTCGCTTTTCTTTCGGTTAATTTTTGTTAAAGTCAAACCCAGTTCACTGAACATTATATATAGATATAATTTCAGAGTTAGAAAAACAGTTTTTGCGGCTTTTCTCGAGCCCTAATTTCGGAAGAGTTCCGAGCGGCGAACACCCGATGGCGGGCCCCCCTTGCGAATCGGAGCCCTGGCGCCGACGATCCTCTCCTAGAAATGAATCTAGAAGTTCATGGAGACGAAGACCTTGATCTCCTCTTCCAGCCTGTCTTGTGTGACGACGGAGAGGTGTTTCTCCCGTTAGTGAGGAAATCTCGTAAAGGCACAGACGCTATTCTGTGCTCTCTGACTCTACAGAACAGGAAGATTTCTTGGGAGCTTGGATCGGCTTTGTCTCGATCCCACACAGGTATATTGCGTCTTCAGATTTATACTTCTTGATTAATGTTTCATCGCAAGATCCAGTTTCTCTTTAGGATTTTTCTAGAACTTTTCTCTGTTGTGCACATGTGATGTGTTGTTCTACTCACCGATAGAAAACCCTACAGTGGTATCAGAGTCGGGTTCACAATGACCGTTTTTCAGAAGTTTTTGAATCTAGTGCGTGTAAATCTGGAGATTTAGAAGTGTTCTAAATGCCCAGATTTATTCTTGTAACATCAAATGTTGATGTATTTTGAGGTGAAAATGGTGGTGGTTTTTCAAAATTGGTCGGGGCTCTGCCCCGCACCCCGCAAGGGCTCTGCCCCTTGACCCAGATGGTTGATCTGTCAGCGAGACCACTACCAGGGGCGCTGCCCCTTGGACCCCGTTAGGGGCAGAGCCCCCCTAAGACCCCGCCAGGAGCGCATGTGTTTTTGTTGTGTTTTTATGATATAGAAATGTTTCTCCTTAACAGTAACCATCTCTCTATTTTTTCTTGGACTTTGAATCCAACATTAAGAGACGAGCTTGCTTACTGCTTAAGTGGAGTTGCTTGTGTTTGTATCCAATGCATGTAAATTTGAAGATTTGGAAGAGTTTGGAATGTTCAAATTTAGCGTTTTTATCAAGTATTGATGATTTTATTTTGTGCACATGTGAGATGTATGTGGATTGTGAAAGGTGTAATTTATTTCATGATTATTTGTAAATGTGTGCACAGTGATTAAGTGTTAATCACAATTAATTGTTAATCAAGAATATCATGAAAATCCCTTAACATAATATTAAGTATTTTAAATGTGTTCTGATGGATGACACGCTTTCTGCCTCGATCGATGAAAAATGTGGGCTTGTCAAAGCAAAGTACATCAATCTATCTTGGTAAGGGTGTGAGCAGATAATTGTGATATGCCACTATTGACATCAGGTTTATCTTGACTAGATGACCTCAAAGGTTGAATGCCTAGAGACATAAGGTTGGCATGCACCATATGATGGATGCAAATAAAGAGTTATTCACAAATCATAAAAGAGTTGCATGTGGATGCAATTGACAAAGTTTGCCTACCTAAATAGCCACATTATGGGTGATCAGCCAAAGCTAACTTATGGTGTTGGTGAAATACGGATCTTATCCCCTAGAGAGTAGCTCGCATAAACTCTCTGAATTGATATTAGGAGTTATCAATTTGAATAAAATAGTTTGAGATTTTAATTAAAGTCAATATTAAAATAAAATGTTTTGAAATATAGTACTAAGTTTTCTTTGCAAAAATTCTTGTAGAATATCCATGGGAAGTGGTTCGCACTGCACCTTATCCCTGAGAGCTATCCTTGAGAAGGACAAGCTGAAAGGAACAAATTTCCTGAACTGGTATAGGAACCTGAGAATTGTTCTCAGGCAAGAGTGTAAGCTCTATGTCTTGGAAGAAAATCCCCCCGCGGAGCCAGCCGCAACTGCCCCTTAGGCAGATAAAGATGCTTACAAGAAGTATGGAGACGAATACTTAGATGCTGAATGTCTCATGTTTTCCACCATGAACTTTGAGCTTCAAAAGCAACATGAGAACATGCGTGCTTCTGAGATAATCGAGCACTTTAAGAAAATGTTTCAAGGACAAGCTCAGCAAGAGAGGTTTGATGTCTCTAAAGTATTGTTTCAGTGCAAGATGAGAGCTCGAGAACTAGTAGAGACTCAGGTACTCAAGATGATTAGGTATATCAAGAACCTTGAGAAACTGGGTTTCCTTTGGGTCAAGAGTTGGTCACTAATCTGATCCTACAATTATTGTCGGACAGTTATAAGCAATTTGTCATGAACTATAATATAAATGAAATTGACAAGACACTGTCCGAGATCCTAGACATGATGAGAACTGCCTGTTGGAACCGAGATTCAGTTCCACCTAGAGTTCGGACATAGGGGTGCAGCTCACACCTACTTCTCTCAAGCCGTCCCTTGGTGAGAGACCTGAATTTGGAAAATGGCCCTTGGCACTAGCGTGAAGGTCCCACCTCACACCCGGAAGACCTTTGAGATCTCCCCCTCCCTAGCCAATGCTGAGCTAGGTGTCTTGGAGGATGAAGGAAGAAGATGAAGATTAGTGAAAACGGATCCCTCTCCAAGGCACCCCAAGGGTCTATTTATAGATTTTTGGGATCTTGTTCCGCCAAAAGCATAATTCTGTTGTTCTAAAATTACTGAAATACCATGCGCTGGTCTGCTAACAGCCAAACTCCACTGTTTTGAATAACTATTCGCAACCCACCAGGGGCGAAATAGCAGACCCCGCCGCACCCGCCCCCTTGAGAAGGGGCCGGGGCGAGTGTCGGCCTCCCGTCGTACTCGCCCCCTAAAGAATAAGTCGGGGCGGGTGTCGGCCTCCCGCCGCACCCGCCCCCTTGAGAAGGGGCCAGGGCGAGTGCCAGCCTCCCGCCACACTCGCCCCCTAAAGAATAAGTCGCGGCGGGTGCCGGCCTCCCGCCGCACCCGTCCCCTTGAGAAGGGGCTGGGGCGAGTGTCGGCCTCCCGCCACACTCGCCCCCTAAAGAATAAGTCGGGGCGGGTGTCGACCTCCCGCCGCACCCGCCACCTTGAGAAGGGGCCGGGGCGAGTGCCGACCTCCGGCCGCACTCGCCCCCTAAAGAATAAGTTGGGGCGGGTGTCGGCCACCCGCCGCACCCGCCCAACTTGAGAAGGGGCCGGGGCGAGTGTCGGCCTCCCGCCGCACTCGCCCCCTAAAGAATAAGTCGGGGCGGGTGCCGGCATCCCGCCGCACCCGCCCCCTTTGCCCCTTTGGCCTTTGGGCTCACTTGTCTCGGACCATTTTCTGGATTACACCTTGCGCTTGCTTAGGGACAGCACTCCGCGAATACGGTGTTGTACACAATCCCCGCTCTTTTCGAGCGATTTCCACGCTCGGAAATAAACATCCAACCCAACGTATTCGCTGAGTGTAGCACTCTTGGAGCCGAAAATACCTGGCCTCTCCGAGGGGTCAACCTGTCATGCCAGCTAACGGGAGCCTGGGTGGCGAGATCCCCTCCGGGTAGAATTCACTTAGGGCCCATTTGGAGTAGCGTTTTTGTCCGTTTCCGTTTTTTAAAAACGCACAAGTTGCTTTTTTTTCATTTGTTTAGGCGTTATCCATTCCACCCGCAGCTGAAAACCCGCGGCTTGAAAAAACTGTGGGAGGAAACTGTGTGCTGCACCTCCATTTCCTCGCGTTTTTAGGTTGCGGGATTTTTTCCTCCGACATCGCCTTGCGGATCATCTTCTTCTCATCGATCGGCCACTGTGCGCTCGGCTCCAGCGACACGAAGAACTGCGCATCGCATCCGACAACTTCCCGCCTCCGGCACAGCTCTTCTTCTCTGACACCACCATCGGAAAGCTTCTCCGTCGCGATTTCCCTCCGGCTCAGGGATCACATCATTGGCCAACATCTTCGGCGCAGGTATGCTTCTCCGGCATCACTCTTATCCCTCTTGAAATTTCTCGATTTCTCTCCGGCTCAGGGATCACGTTCCCATTTGCTTGCACTGTGCAGATCCGTCATTTTTGTTTGTGTGGAGCAATCATCAGGAATCTCCAGCAGGTATACCTTCCCATTCCTCTCCAATTTTTTTTTGCTTATTATTTTGGATGAAATTTTTGTTTATTTCTCTAGCAAAGATGTGTAGTTGTGTTGTGTGTTGAGTGATGGGTTGTGTGATGAGTTCAGTAGCTACTACTGTGTGTGTTGATGCGTGTGTGCTGCTGTGTGTGCTGATGTTTGTGTGTTGCTGTGTGTGCTGATGTTTGTGTGTGTATGTGTGCAGTTGTGAGTGTGTGTGTGTGTTGCTGCTGTGTGTGTTGATGAGTGTTTATGGAATGTGTAATGTGTGTGTGATGTTGGAATGTGTAATGTGTGTGTTGTAATGTTTGTGTGCAGCTGCAGCTGTGTGTGTGCAGATGTATGTGTGTGTGTGCAGCTGTGAGTGTGTGTGTGAAGTTGTGTGTGTGTGTTGCAGCTGTATGTGTGTGATGCTGTGTGTGTATGTTGCTATGTGTGTGCGTGTGTTGCAGCTTTATGTGTGTGTTGTTGTGTGTGTGTGTGTGCTGCTGCTATGTGTGTGTGTGTGTGCTGCAGCTTTATGTGTGTGTTGCTGTGTGTGTGTGTGCGCAGATTTGTGTGTGTGTGTGTGCAGCCGTGAGTGTGTGTGTGTGTGTGCAGCCGTGAGTGTGTGTGTGTGTGTATTGTTGTGTGTGTTTGTGTGTTGCGAAACCTTTGTGTGTTGATGTGTGTTTGTGTGTGTGCTGCTGTGTGTGTGTGAGAGAGTGTTGTGTGTGCTTCTGTGTGTGTGTGAGTGCTGTGTGTGCAGCTGTGTGTGTGTGCAGCTGTGTCAATACCAAAAGTCCCTTTTACATATAAAAAATCCATTTTACAACACTCCAATGATCCTTACATATCATCAACATAAATAAACAAATATATAAAAGTTTCATCTGAAAAATTGTTGAAAATAAATGCAGTCATCAAATTGACTTACGACCATGTAAACATTTCTTCAACTTACAGACAAGTTGCTCATTTCCAGGAACAAAACATCTCTTGGGCTTCTCCATGAAAATTTCTTCTTCCAAATATTCATGTAGAAAGATGGTCTTAACATCAAGTTGCTCTAATTCCAAATCAAATAATGCAACCAAATCAAGTAAAACATGAATGGAGGTATGAAAAACAAATGAGAAAATCTCATTAAATTCAATACCTTCATTTTGGTTAATAGCTTTGACAACTAATTGTACTTTGCATCTAGGGTCTTAAACCTAGGAATGCCATATTTCTTCTTGTAAATTCAATTACATCCTCAATGTTTGCTCATCTTTGGGAAGCTTTGCCAAATCCCAGGTACTATTTTTGCGAGTCTTTCAATTTCTTCATTCATCGCCACTCTACTTTGTGTATGGACAGTAGATGTTTTATTTGAATTATGAACAGGTTCACCGTCACGATCATCAATTGAATTCATGTTTGTAATGACTGTGTGTGTTTGTATTGTGTGTGCCGAGTGTGTTTGTATTGGTGTGTTTTTGAGTGTGTGTGTTGGTGTGTGCAATGAGTGTGTGTTTTTGTGTGAGAGTGCTGTGTTGGCTGATGTGTGTGTGAGTGCTGTGTGTACGTTTAGTGTAGGGAATGAGTGTGTGCTGCTGTTTGTATGATTGTTTTTTTATTGAGTGTGAGTGTGTGTATGCTTTATTTATGAGTGTGTATTTGTGTGTTTGTATATGAGTGTGTGTTGGTGTGTAATGACTGTGTGTGTGTTTGTATTGTTGGTGTGATTTTTATATAATTTTGTTCTGACATTTGTAGGATTATGGGCAAACATAAAGAAGGTGGTGTGAGTGCAAACTGGGAGGCAAACGATGTTATGATTTTCTGCGACTTGTGCTTGAGGGAGATAGAGTTAGGTAATCGCCCAACTACACACTTCAGTAGGGATGGGTGGTCAAACCTAACCACTAATTTCTTTGCTCGAACGGGTAAATCGTATGATCGAAATCAAATGAAGAATAAATGGGATCAGTTGAAAAAGGATTGGAAGTTATGGCGAGTTCTTAAGGGCCGTGAGACGGGTTTGGGCTGGGATCCAATTCGCAAAACCATTGCTGCTTCGGAGGATTGGTGGAAAGAACGCCTAAAAGTATGTATTTCCAAAGATTAATTTCTAACTACACATTATTGTTACTATTAATGTTTTCCTAATACATATTTATTATTCATGTCAGGTTGTTCCAAATGCTAAAAAGTTTCAGTTTTTTGGAATAACTCCAGAGTTAGAAGAAAAATTACATATGATGTTTAGTCAAGTCGTAGCAGCTGGAAATCTTGCTTGGGCCCCAAATTCTAGAAATTTCGAACCAGAATCTATTGATGAACATGACCTGTCTACTGGAGATGGCACGCAAAATATTAACGAGTCCCCAAATTCTGTTGAAGCGAGGGGGAAACGGACAGAGAAGGGAAAAAGCAAGATGAGCAGCAAGAAAGCGAGGAGTTCGACTATGGACAAGATTGCTGAAACTTCACGCATAATTGGGCGTTGTATGATGGAGCCGCCGCGCATCCAGATATCGTCATCATTGTACACCATTCCTGAGGCTATTGCAGAGCTCGAAACTATTCCAAAGGTTATGGATGATTTGAACTACGACTTCTACCACTACTGCACCATGTTTTTGAGAGAGAAACAGAATCGCGAAACATTTATGAGCATTCGACAGGATCGACGTCTGAAGTGGTTGCAGTCTTGTTTTGACAAAAAGTCGGATTAGTTGATGGACATGTTTTATATCTTGTCGTAGTACTTGTTTTTAGTGATGTTTATGCTTTTTGGGACATGTATTATCATGGTGTGAGACTTATGTTGTTGATGAGTGTGGACATTTATTACTATTATGTTTTTACATCCGGAGTTGTTTTATTACAATGTTATCACATTGAATATCTTAATGCACATTTATTATTGTGTAATTATAAATAATGTTTTATGTATTTGCAGATAATAATGTCCTCCTCGGACAATATTGACAGTTCTGATGAGGAGACTCAACAACAATTGGTTGGCTCGTTTTATCGTAATAGAGCTATCAGTGGACATCACGCAATAGTTGCAATTAATTATCAATTAACCGAACCAAGTGGTTCTTCTACTACAGCTTGCATGACATCAAGCCAAACAGGAGCTCGATGGATTGCTGAACTTCTCTGTGGGCAGCCTAGCAGGTTTTTCAGCGCATTTAGAATGTCAAAGGTAATTTTTAATGATCTGCTAACAACCCTCACACAACAATATGGGTTACAAGGATCTAGAAGAACTTTACCGCGAGAAGTACTAACAATTACCTTGCACATATTAGGGCATAATGTATCAATGCAGCTTGCTAGTGAGCGATTTCATCACTCCATAGAAACTATCAGTAGATTTTTCGCAAGGGGTATCAAAGCAATGAAGAGACTATCTGTTGATGTCATTAAGCCATTAGATCAACTTTTCATTGATATACCCCCACAAATCTTAAATGATGCTCGATACATGCCATTCTTTAAAGACTGTATAGGAGCTATTGATGGAACACATGTTGATGCTCGAGTACCTGTTGAACAACAAGTTGCTTATATTGGTCGGCATGGCACAACTACGCAGAATGTCATGGCGGTTTGTGATTTCAACATGTGTTTCACGTTCATATTAGCAGGCTGGGAGGGTTCAACTCATGATAGCCGTATATTTCAGCGTGCACTTATGGACCCCAGTTATAATTTTCCATATCCGTCACCTGGTAAAAATATCTCGTGAGTCTTTGGTATAAGAAATTTTTAAGATTACTATGTTTATGGTTACAATTATTCACACATAATGTGCAATATCTAATTTTGCAGGCAAATATTACGTAGTAGATGTCGGATATCCACTACAACGTGGTTTTTTAAAACCATATTCAGGTACACGGTATCATTTATCAGATTTTAGGAGGGACAGCAGGCCGATACAAGGGCGCCGAGAGATCTTCAACCAAGCTCACTCATCCTTGCGCAGTGTCATAGAGCGTTCATTCGGAGTTTGGAAGAAGAAGTGGAAGATACTAAGGGATATGCCGCCATACAGCTTGACAAAGCAAAGAGATATTGTTATTGCAACGATAAGTTTGCATAATTATATTCGCAGACACCCATCACGCTCAGACACTCATTTTCGGGCTTGTGATGAAGACGAACATTTCATATATACGGCGGGCATTCAAAGAAGAACAGGACCGAGTAATGAAAACTCAGGTGGAGACCATGTTATAGGGATTCGGGTGGAGGTGGATGAGATGGTGGCATTGCGTGACTCAATTGCCGATCAATTGCACCGAGCTTGACCGCTTTTTTCATATTTTTAAAAAGTTTACATGTAATCTGGAATATCTATATATGTTTGAAGTGGACTTTACGGTAACGGTCAACGCAGAAGGTTAATAAAAAAGAATTTCTTTGTTCCTGTTTAATTTTTTTTAATGGTTTATAAGAAAAAAATTTCAACCACGGATATCCATTTCCAAACACAGTATTGCCAAACAGTTTTCAGTTTTGAACAGCTCTGCAAACGCAGACTAGCCAAACAGAACTCTGTTTGCATCATCCAGTTTCCAACAGCTCCATTTACAAACCTGCTTTTACAACAACTCCTTTTACAACCGCCACCGCTAAACCAAATGAACCCTTAACCTCCCTGAGGGGTCATCCTGTCATGTCAGCTAATGCGAGCCTGGTGGCGAGGTCCCCTCGGGGTTGGAACCATCTCTCCACCGAGGCACATTCGACTCATCCAGCTAGTAAGAGCCTAGGTGAGGAGATTCTCTCGGGGTTGGTTTCTTCTCTCCACCGAGGCACATTCGACTCATCCAGCTAGTGAGAGCCTGGGTGAGGAGATCATCTCGGCGTTGGTCCCTTCTTTCAACCGAGGCACATTCGACTCATCCAGCTAGTGAGAGCCTAAGTGAGGAGATCCTATCGGGGTTGGAACTTACTCTCCACCGAGGCACATTCGACCCATCCAGCTAGTGAGAGCCTAGGTGAGGAGATCCTCTCGGGGTTGGAACTTACTCTCCACCGAGGCACATTCGACTCATCCAACTAGTGAGAGCCTGGATGAGGAGATCCTCTCGGGGTAGGAACCTTCTCTCCACCGAGACACATTCGACCCATCCAGCTAGTGGGAGCCTGGGTGAGGATATCCTCTCGGGGTTAGAACCTTCTCTACAACGAGGCACATTCGACCCACCCAACTAGTGAGAGCCTGGGTGAGAAGATCCTCTCGGGGTTGGAACCTTCTCTCCACCGAGGCACATTCGACCCACCCAGCTAGTGAGAGCCTGGGTGAGGAGATCCTCTCGGAGTTGAAACCTTCTCTCCACCGAGGCACATTCAACCCATCCAGCTAGTGAGAGCCTGGGTGAGGAGATCCTCTCGGAGGTCGGTTCCTTCTCTCCACCGAGGCACATTCGACCCATCCAACTAGTGAGAGCCTGGGTGAAAATATCCTCTCGGGGTTGGAACCTTCTCTCCACCGAGGCACATTCGACCCACCCAGCTAATGAGAGCCTGGAAGGAGATCCTCTCGGGGTTGGAACCTTCTCTCCACCGAGGCACATTCGACCCAGCCAGCTAGTGAGAGCCTGGGTGAGGAAATCCTCTCGGGGGTCGGTTCCTTCTCTCCACCGAGACACATTCGACTCATCCATCTAGTGAGAACCAGGGTGAGGAGATCCTCTCAGGATTGGAAATTACTCTCCAACGAGCAAAATTCGACCCATCCAGCTAGTGAAAGTCTGGGTGAGGTGTAACAACCCGATTATTGTTATAAACTTATAATAATAATAATATTAATAACCTTGTCCCCCCCCCTAAATCCCTAACCCGAGCCAGCCCCCTTTTATTTCCTGCAACCCTGTTCTCCCGATATCCGCAAGTCGTAGCCCCGTCGGCCTAGGGCTTGCCGCAAACCCGTCTCCCGCATAGCCGCGATTTCTCCGTCTCTCGCGCTTGCTACCGTTTCCGCCTTGCTGCTCGCCGACGCCTCCTCCCGCTTCCTCCTGCTCCCATTTTTGCTAGAGCCTGCTTCTCCTCCTCCTGTAATGGCCGGCTGCTTCAGCCCATTCTCTGCAAGGGGCGGCAACATGCTGCTCCTTCTCCCTTCCTCCTAAGGCTTGTTACAGCCGCCTTCTTCTCCTCTCCAGAGCCAGAGGTTCTTCCTCTCCTAGGGCTGCAACATCAGCCCTTTTCTTCGTTGATTTGGCCATGGATTTCAAGAGAAATGCCTAGGGTTTGCTCTTTTTTTACCTCTACTCAGATTTTGGGCATGGATTTATTCTTCTGTGGGTAATATTCTCCCTCCTCTTCCTCTCTTTTCAGTTTACCTAATTTTCTTAGAAAGTATTTGTCTCCAAATTGTGTTAAATTGTGATTCTTGATTTTTTCCCCTCATAATCATCTAACTATTGTGTATATGTGTTCTCCGACATCGTCCGTCCCACCCTTTAACGGTTCGTGAAAGAAATCCCTCTCATAATTAGGGTTTCCCCAATCCAAGCGTCGCCAAGTCTCCGCTTCTACGAGGTAAATTTCTAAACTATGTTTTTGCTTGAGTCTTGCGATAGATATATTTGCATGTGTTAGCATGGTGATAATTTGTTGTTTCACTTTCATCGTTCTTGTACAAGTCCGATTAGGGTTTCTGATTTCGATTGCGCCGCTTAGCCGTCGTTGCCAATTTCAGCTTCTTTAAGGCAAGTAGAGATCCCCCTCTCTTGCAAGCATTGTGTTTAACTTATTGTATTTAACCTTTGATTTCATGTTTGCATCTCTGTATATAGTTGATATGCCAAATGATTTTAATTTATGAGCGTCGAACTGAATAAATTAATAGTGTAGGGTTTAGACTATTGGAATTGACATGCGATAGTGTAAGGAAGAAATTTTAATTGGATTCTCACTTTGATGAATTTTGTCTCTTTTGATGAACAATTTGAGAACAGTAAGTTTGAGCACGAACATTAATAGATTTGAATGATCATTGTTATGGCTCATGACTAGTGATTTAAAGATTATTGGGTTATGTCACGCTCGTATCGCACTTGTAACGAATTATGGATAACAAATATATATTTGGTGATTCGATATCATGCTCGGTAGTGAACGCATGTTTTTCTTGGAAGATAACTGTGCCCTAGAAATTGTTTAACCTAGGCGAGTTCTCGATATCTCCGATCTGACACCTGTCAACTTACCTCTGCAATTTACTCGATAAATCTTTTTGATATTTTTACCTTGATCTCTCGAACCCGCGAGGCTTAAACTCACTGTTTGGTTCCTTCTATGTCGTCGACCGCCGTCGATAGAAGAAGGTGGCGGAAACTCCGTACGTCTTGTTTTGTATGTCTGTCTGAGTAAAACCTATTCTTGGTCTGATCGCTCACTTTAAGTATTTTCGTTTCCGTTAAAAATCACTTAAGTATGAAGTTCGAAAACAAATCCGTAGTTGTAAGCAAATCCTTGAACTGTAGCGTCTAACTGGGCATCTGTCTGCCGTCAAGGTCACGGCAAGCAGGATTACTTTTCCGATAAGACTTGCACACAGATCTGATCGTGAGCCATGTGCGCCCGTTATAACACCTACACCCTTCATCGATCACGACTTACAACATATTACATGAATAATTTTAGACTATTCTCCGGAGTAGTCTATTAAACTAACTGGATTTGTTTAGCTCTTTTTTTTGCTTGTCTCGAATAGTTTTGCTTCATGAGAAACTGGTACTCATACTTTTCTGTTTCACTTACTGTTTTGTACTTTTACTTTGCTCACCTGTCTATCTCAATGTTCTGAGGCTTTTCCTTTGTGTTTTGGATTTGCCTTAGCTTTCGTGCTAGCGCCGCCAAGTTCCTGAGCCCGATCTGCATCAAGTTTCTGCTTTCCGATGATTGATTCTTCTAGCCGTGTCAGGTTTGATGTTTTTGATTCATTTCTTTACTGTCAGATGTCTTTTTTATGTGATAATTATGAACAGTAATATCTGGACAACTGCTAGACTATTAAATACTATATACTAAAATTTGATGTTAATGCATGTGCACCCTCTTTTGAATCATAATCGCATGAAGACTATAGTAGTAGTCTGTTAACACGAATTTTACAAAATTCATATGCATTTAAGATCCTGAAAGCTTCCGCATAACAAAAATCAAACCGTTTTTACTAAACTGTCTAAACATTAACTATTTTAAAACTATTTTAAGCATTTTCTGCATCCGGCTTAGCAGGCATAGTTTTCTTTCCGCCCATGTCTGTGGCATCACGGCCCGCCCAAAGCGCACTCTGACTTTTGTCGAGACGGGTCGTGACAGTTGGTATCAGAGGAAGGTTAGAGAGGTTTAGTCCTAAAGATGAAGTATTTTGAAATTATCAAATATTTTGAACCTTATTATATAAACATATGTACATGCATCATTTCTTCACTCAACTTGTCATTATTTGTTGTTCGCGGATGAAACACGCACACACTCACTCATAAGCATGAGTAGTATACACATGAATGTTAAGGGAGTATGGGCAAACTTAACATTTTTGTGCATATGAATTTCCACTAGGATATACACCGCTTGCGAATATTAAATTGTATGGGCGGTTTAATATTTTCAAGTGCGCTGACATAAGAGTCCTAATATGCATGACATGTTAAGTGATATGAGCGTTTAACATGACATGTGTATCCATTCATTTGCATTCATATCATAAATCATTACACAAGTGTGAAGCCAAGAACAACAATAATGATTGTACACACATGAATTTTCTATGTGCTTGATATTGCACATGATCTCGGAATTGCACTTGCATGATTATTACCTAGAGTTGTTCAATGAAAATATTGTAATTATGACATAATTTATGTACCTGATACTAGGAAATGCGTTAGAATTGCTAATTTCAGTCCCCGATATTTGTAATTTGTCTTCCTGTTTCGCGTGTCTGTCAATCTTATCTGGTTCTCCTGTATCTCTTTCTAAATAACTCCTTGGTGTCAGTGAAAAATGAGAGTCTTCTTGTAATTGCTCTGCTGAATTACTTCAGCGTTGTCTTGTGATTCTCAAACTCCAGTTTGACACGCTTTTGTCGATACCCAATCGTCATTCTGTTTCTTTTCCCCGTTGATGTTTTATCTTTGCTTCGTGCAAGATCTTTTCGCTCTCAAATCCTTGAGTCTTACCTTTCAATTTTGAGCTAACTGAGGCAATTCCTGTGCTCTCTGAAGTCGATCTTTTGTATCTGTCCAAACCCGCTAATTTTGAAGAGTTCTCTTGAGAACTTGAATCTGATCTTGGTAAGTCTCTTCGATTGTTCTTCCTTCTATGTCTTTATAATTCGCTTTCATGCCTTGATCTGCAAACCTTGTTGGAGTAAATGACATATGAATCTTCATAGTTTTTGACCCCACTCAAAGATTCTCAGAAAGTTTCGGGATGAAACTTCTTAAGTAGGGGAGAATGTAACAACCCGATTATTATAATAAACTTATAATAATAATAATATTAATAACCTTGTTCCCCCCCCCTCTTAAATCCCTAACCCGAGTCAGCCCCCTTTTATTTCCCGCAACCCTATTCTCCTGATTTCCGCAAGCCGCATCCCCGTCGGCCTAGGGTTTGCCGCAAACCCGTCTCCCGCATAGCCGCGATTCCTCCGTTTCACACGCCTGCTCCCATTTCCGCATTGCTGCTCGTCGATGCCTCCTCTCGCTTCCTCCTGCTCCCGTTTCTGCTGGAGCCTACTTCTCCTCCTCCTGTAATGGTCGGCTGCTTCAGCTCATTCTCTACAAGGGGCGACAACATGCTTCTCCTTCTTCTCCCTTCCTCCAAAGGCTTGTCGCAGCCGCCTTCTTCTCCTCTCCAGAGCCAGAGGTTCTTCCTCTCCTAGGGCTGCAACATCAGCCCTTTTCTTCGTCGATTTGGTCGTGGATTTCAATAGAAATGCCTAGGGTTTGCTCGTTTTTCGCCTCTACTAAGATTTTGGGCATGGATTTGTTCTTCTGTGGGTAATATTCTCCCTTCTTTCCCTCTCTTTTCAGTTCCCCTAATTTCCTTGGGAAGTATTTGTCTCTAAATTATGTTAAATTGTGATTCTTGATTTTTGCCCCTCGTAATAATCTAACTATTGTGTATTTGTGTTCTCCGACATCGTCCATCGCACCCTTTGACGGTTCGTGAAGGAAATCCCTCTCAGAATTAGGGTTTCCCCCATCCAAGCGTCGTCAAGTCTCCGTTTCTGCGAGGTAAATTTCTAAACTATGTTCTTGCTTGAGTCTTGCGATAGATATATTTGCCTGTGTTAGCATAGTGATAATTTGTTGTGTCGCTATCATCGTTCTTGTACAGGTCCGATTAGGGTTTCTGATTTCGCTTGCGCCGCTTAGCCGTCGCCGCCAATTTCAGTTTCTTTAAGACAAGTAGAGATCTCCCACTCTTGCAAGCATTGTGTTTAACTTATTGTATCTGTCATTTGATTTCATGTCTGCATCCCTGTATATAGTTGATATGCCAAATGATTTTAATTCATGAGCGTCGAACTGAAAAAATTAATAGTGTAGGGTTTAGACTATTGGAATTGACATGCGATAGTGTAAGGATAAAATTTTAATTGGATTCTCACTTTGATGAATTTTGCCTCTTTTGATGAACAATTTGAGGACAGTAAGTTTGAGCACGAGCATTAATAGATTTGAATGATCATTGTTATGGCTCCCGGCTAGTGATTTAAAGATTGTTGGGTTATGTCACGCTCATACCGTACACGCATCTGAATTGAAAAATCACACTTGTAACAAATTATGGATAACAAATATATATTTGGTGATTCGATATGATGCTCGGTAGTGAACGCATGTTTTTCTTGGAAGATAACAGTGCCCTAGAAATTGTTTAACCTAAGTGAGTTCTCGATATCTCCGATCTGACACCTGCCAACTTACCTCTGCAATTTACTCGATAAATCTTCTTGATATTTTGACATTGACCTCTCGAACCCGCGAGGCTTAAACTCACTGTTTGGTTCCTTCTGTGTCGTCGAGTCTTGTTTCGTATGTCTGCCTGAGTAAAACCTATTCTTGGTCCGATCGCTCACTTTAAGTATTTTCGTTTCCGTTAAAAATCACCTAATAAGTATGAAGTTCGAAAACAAATCCGTAGTTGTAAACAAATCCTTGAACTGTAGCGTCTAACTTGGCATCCGTCTGCCGTCATGGTCACGGCAAGCAGGATTACTTTTCCGACAAAACTTGCACGCAGATCTGATCGTGATTCATGTGTGCCCGCTATAGTACCTACACCATTCATCGATCACGACTTACAACATATTACATGAATAATTTTAGGCTATTCTCCGGAGTAGTCTATTAAACTAACTAGTTCTGTTTAGCTCTTTTGTTGGTTTGACTCGAATAGTTTTGCTTCATGAGAAACTGGTACTCATACTTTTCTGCTTCACTTACTGTTTTGTACTTTTACTTTGCTCACCTGTCTATCTAATTGTTCTGAGCCTTTTCCTTTGTGTTTTGGAATTGCCTTACCTTTCGTGTCAGCGCCGCCAGGTTCCTGAGCCGGATTTGCATCAAGCTTCTGCTTTCCGATGATTGATTCTTCTAGCCGTGTCAGGTTTGATGTTTTGATTCATTTCTTTTACTGTCAGATGTCTTCTTTATGTGATAATTATGAACAGTAATACATGGACAACTACTAGGCTATTAAATACTATATACTAGAATTTGATGTTAATGCATGTGCACCCTCTTTTGAATCATAATCGCATGAAGACTATAAGTAGTAGTCTGTTAAACATGAATTTTACAAAAATCATATGCATTTAAGATCCTGAAAGCTTCCGCATAACAAAAATCAAACCGTTTTTACTAAACATTAACTATTTTAAAATTATTTTCAGCATTCTCTGCATCCGCCTTAGCAGGCATAGTTTTCTTTCCGCCCATGCCTGTGGCATCACGGCCCGCCCGAAGCTCACTCTGACTTTTGTCGAGACGAGTCCTGACATGAGGAGATCCTCTCGGGGTTGGAACTTACTCTCCAGCGAGGCGCATTCGACCCCTCCAGCTAGTGAGAGCCTGGATGAGGAGATCCTCTCGGGATTGGAACCTTCTCTCCACCGAGGCACATTCGACCCTTCCAGCTAGTGGGAGCCTGGGTGAGGAGATCCTCTTGGGGTTGGAACCTTCTCTCCACTGAGGCACATTCGACCCACCGAGCTAGTGAGAGTCTGGGTGAGGAGATCCTCTCGGGTTTGGAACCTTCTCTCCACCGAGGCACATTCGACCTACCCAGCTAGTGAGAGCCTGGGTGAGGAGATCCTCTCGGGGTTAAAACCTTTCTCTCTACCGAAGCACATTCGACCCATCCAGCTAGTGAGAGCCTGGGTAAGGAGATCCTCTCAGGGGTGGGTTCCTTCTCTCCACCGAGGCACATTCGACTCATCTTGCTAGTGAGAGCCTGGGTAAGGAGATCCTCTCGGGGTTGGAACCTTCTCTCCACCGAGTCACATTCGACCCACCCAGCTAGTGAGAGTCTGGGTAAGGAGATCCTCTCGGGGTTAGAACCTTCTCTCCACTGAAGCGCATTCGACCCAGCAAGCTAGTGAGAGCCTGGGTGAGGAGATCCTCTCGGGGGTCGGTTCCTTCTCTCCACCGAGACACATTCGACCCATCCAGCTAGTGAGAGCCTAGGTGAGGAGATCCTTTCGGGGTTAGAACCTTCTTTCCACCGAGACACATTCGACTCATCCAGCTAGTGGGACCCTGGATGAGGAGATCCTCTCGGGGTGAGATTAGGCACGTCATTCGAACAATACTAAATTCAACATCCTCAAATGGGGAAATTTTCAGGATACATGACCTCCTGATTCAGCTGGTCAGGGGTAGAGCTCATTACATAAACATAAAAAGGGAAAAGACTTTACCAAAGCAAGGTTCCTTCAGGCTGTTTGGGCATGATGGCCGTCATTCGCCTCCTTCTCCTCTGATACTTCTATCCTGCTCAAGCTCTTCATGATCTTCTTCATCTCCACTGCCCTGGCTAGCCAGGAGATGGTGTTGACGGCCGTGAGTCGCACTGCCTTGCCATCCTGGGGTCTCCCCTGACCCTGACTTGGATCCCTCCAGTATTAAACTTTAGGCACTAGTGAAATGACGATGGCACACAACAGAAGTCGCTGATGAGGGGTCTTCCAAAGATGGCGTTGTAACTGCTTGGAGCGTCAACAATGACGAACTGGCAGTTCATTGAGGTCCCCCCAACTTCACCTGGAGTCCGACTCCACCTTCCACCTCCTTCCTTCTCGGTCCGTATGAGGCCAACACCCTCATTGGTTCCACCTTCATCTTGTCAAACGCCTTCTTAAAAACGACGTTGACGGAGCTCCTATTGTCAACCAAGATCCGGGAGATGGTGTAGCCTTCGATGACTGTCTGGATGACCATCGCATCGCAGAATGGATCCTCATGATTCGGCATGTCCTTCATTGAGAAGGTGATCTTCTCCTCTGGGGGTGGGGTATGGGATGTCGAAGCGACGCTCCGACGGTATACGACATAAAGGCTTGCCTTTCGAGTGGCCTCGATCCCCACTCCACCGTGGATCACTCATATACCTCCTCGGGGTACTACGTCGACCCGGTCCTCACATATGTCATCTCCCCCTACTCTGGGTATAACTTCTTCAATTCGTACCGGTGGCTGTTGCTGGGCTGGGCCTCTCGCCTCTCTCACTTCCAGGAATTCGGGGCAGGTAGCTGTGGCGTGACCCTCTACCTGGTGGAAGTCACAGTATGGCAACACTCTTCCTTCCCTTCTTCGACGGACTGGGCGATCTCTCTTGTTACCTCTTCCCCCTCTTCCTATCGACATGGCTTATTACGGTGAGGGTAGGAGCTGCCTAGGGGCTTGCCTCTGGAAGTTGAACCTCCCTTGGCCTCCATGGAAGTTCCTCCCGCCCTGGACGAGACCTCTCCCTGGACCCTGAATGGGCCCTCCCTGTTGCTCCAACCTGGCTTCGGACCTTCCTGAGGTCCCTAGAACCCTTGAGCTCTCTGCTCCTCTCTTTCGTCCCTCCTGATGCCTCGATCCACCTTGCTCCTTCGACTCTGCCTCTGTTAACCTTGTCAACTTCTTGACAAACGCCGGTTTGGCCGCCTCAGTTGCTATCTCATATGCCGCCCTTTCCATCAGCTCCTCAAAGGATAGGGGGGGCTTTTTGGGTCAGACTCATCTTGAAGAACCCCTCGCGTAATCCCACTGTAAACGCCATCTGGAGGGCATACCCAGGCATCTCCTGAATGTCCAGGATCTCTTCTTGGATCTTGTCCATATATTGGGCCAACGACTCCTCCGCCCTCTGTCTTATCAGGAAGATGGACTTGGGACTCTTCCTACTCTTTTTAGAAGTGGAGAAGCGAAGCTTAAAACTCCGGCTTAAGTCTTCGAACTCGTAGATCGATCCCGCTGGGAGTTGATGGAACCAATCTCTTGCTTTGTTTTTCAACGTGATCGCGAAGATGCGACACTTGAATGCATCCGTCATCGGCCTGATAGAGATCGTATCTTCGAACCACTACAGGTGCTGGACGGAGTCATCCTTCTCGGTATAGTAAGTCATGTCAGGCTCTCTGAACCCCTCGGGAACGGGAGCTGATACAATCAGCTCGCTGAAGGGTGATCCCCAACTTGGTGATCTCGCATGCTCCACTCGCGCGACCTGCTCGCCTGGGAGGCTAGCACTCGCCGGGCTGGGAAATAACTCCCGACCGGTAAGGTCTCGCTCGACCCCCTCTCCCATCCTTTTCTTTCCGGGCCGTCTTTCTAGTGCACTTTCTTCTACCCCTCCTGGGGTCATCTTGCCTAGACCCCTGAGAGTTGTCTCGCCGAGACCCCTGAGAGCTGTCTCGCTGAGACCCCTGAGAGCTGTCTCGCCGAGACCCCTGCGATTTCTCTCATCAAGACCACAGAGAGATAGTTCCTAGGGGTGGGAGTTGAGCAGTCACCCCGAGGAGCAATACTACACAGCATCTCCATGATGCCTTGGATGGATGTCATGAACTCTTCCCTCCCTACAAAGCGTACTAGGTTGGGGACCTCGTTGGAGTCATCACCACCTCCATGATCTCCCGCCATGGAACTTGCTCAGGAACTTCTGTATGAGTCGCGGTCCAAGCTCACCGCACCAAAAATGTTGAAACCGAGATTCGGTTTCACCTAAAGTTCGTACCGAGGGGTGCAACTCACACCTACTTCTCCCAAGACGTCCCTTGGCGAGAGACCTGGATTTCAAAAATGACCCTTGGCTCTAGCATGGAGGTCTCACCTCACACCCGGAAGACCTTTGAGAACTCTCACTCTCTAGCCAATGTTGAGCTAGGTGCCTTGGAGGATGAAGGAGGAAGATGAAGATTGGTGAAAACGGATCCCTCTCCAAGGCACCCCAAGAGTCTTATTTATAGATTTTTGGGATCTGGTCTACCAAAAGCGTAATTCCTCTGTTCTAAAATTACTAAAATACCTTGGGCTAGTCTGTCAACAGTCAAACTCCGTTGTTTTGAACAGCTATTCGTAGCCCACCAGGGGCGAAATAGCAGACCTCACCGCACCCGCCCCCTTGAGAAGGGGTCGGGGCGAGTGTCGGCCTCCCGCCGCACTCGCCCCCTAAAGAATAAGTCGGGGCGGGTGTCGGCCTCTCGCCGCACCCGCCCCCTTGAGAAGGGGTCGGGGCGAGTGCCGGCTTCCAGCCGCACTCGCCCCCTAAAGAATAAGTCGGGGCGGGTGCCGGCCTCCCGCCCACCCGCCCCCTTGAGAAGGGGTCGGGGCGAGTGTCGGCCTCTCGCTGCACTCGCCCCCTAAAGAATAAGCCGGGGCGGGTGCCGGCCTCCCGCCGCACCCGCCCCCTTAAGAAGGGGCCGAGGCGAATGTCGGCCTCCCGCCGCACTCGCCCCCTAAAGAATAAGCTGGGCGGGTGCCGACCTCCCGCCGCACCTGCCCCCCTTGAGAAGGGGCCGGGGCGAGTGTCGGCCTCCCGCCGCACTCGCCCCCTAAAGAATAAGCCGGGGCGGGTGTCGGCCTCCAGCCGCACCCGCCCCCATTGCCCCTTGGCCTTTGGGCTCACTTGTCCCGGACCATTTTTTGGATTACACCTTGCGCTTGTTTGGGGGCCCCACTCCGCGAATACGGGGTTGTACACTGCCGAAATCAACACGAAGAAATCCAAGTAGTCTAACCCCATATTGATAGTGCATCAAGGCAATGGCAAGGTCAAGGGATCCAAGAAGACTAAGGTAGGACATAAGTCATATTTTAATCTCAAGTCTTCAGCACTGAAAACGAAAGGCTTGGCGAAAGAAGGGAAGTGACAACCATTGTGGTAAGGCAAGGTACTGGAGGAGGAATTGTCCCCTCTATCTTGAGGATGTGTAGAAGAATGGAAGTGTGACTTCCGCTTCAGGTATTTTCGTTATAGAATTAAATCTTTCTGCTCATTCATCTTGAGTATTAGATAACGTATGTGGTTCTCACATTTGTACAAATGTGCAAGAGCTGCGTAGGAGAAGATTGTTGGGTAAAGAAGAGGTGGACCTGCGTGTTGGAAAAGGAGCAAGAGTTGTTGTCGTTGTCGTAAGAGTTTACTGTCTTTCTTTGCCTACTAGGTTTGTAATAGAATTAGATAATTGTTATTATGTTACAGTCATAACTCGAAACATTATATCTATTGCATGTATTGACATGAAAGGATTTTCATTTATTATTAAGAACATTTGTTGTTCTATTTATTTGAATGATATTTGTTATGGTGTAGGTCAATTGTTTAATGGTTTATGCGTTTTGAACTTAAACTGTCTGATCTATAACGTAAAAAATACAAAGAGATTAAAAACGAGTGACTCAAATCCTACATACCTTTGACATTGTTGTTTAGGCTCATATAAACGAGAAGCGCATATCCAAGCTCTATAAAGATGGATTGTTAGACCCATTTGATTATGAATCATTTAAGAGATGTGAGTCATGTTTATTAGTCAAGATAACTAAAGCTCCTTACATTGATCATATTGAGAGGGTTGATGATCCTTTGGGTACTGTACATAGTGATATATGCGAACCCATGAGTCTTATGACTAGAGGTGGTTTTCACTACTTTGTTATATTTACTAATGATTTCAGTAGATACGGATATGTGTTTTTTATGAAAAACAAATATGAAACTTTTGAAAAGTTCAAAAAGTTTAAGAATGAAGTAGAGAATCAACCGGGAAAGAGGATAAAAGCACTCTAATCTGATCGAGGTGGCGAATATCTGAGTTATGAATTTCGTGATCATCAGAAAATGTGTAGTAATGTATCACAACTCACTCCACTTGCAACACAACAGCATAATAGTATGTCTGAGAGGAGGAACCGTACTTTGTTAGATATGGTACGGTCGATGATAAGTCATGCAGATTTGTCGGTTTCCTTTTGGGGATTTATTTTATAGAATGTTGCTTTCACACTAAATCGTGTTTCAAGAAAAACGGTTTTAAAAACACCATATGAGATATGGACTGGGAAGCGTCTTAGTTTGTCTTTCATTAAGATTTGGTGTTGTAAGACATACGTGTGACGACAAATGTCTGATAAGCTGGAACTCAAATCAGATAAATGTTATCTTGTAGGGTATCCTAAAGAAACCAAATAGTATTATTTTTACCTACCATCCGAGGGCAAAGTATTTGTCACAAGGATTGACGTCTTTTTGGAGAAAGAGTTTTTATCCAGAAAGATTACAAAGGTAGAACTTGAAGAATTTCAAGAACCGCAAATTATAAATAAACCGGAATTGGAGCTTGAGCAAGTATTACAAGTTGTTGCAGCTAAAGAGTCTGCTCAAGAAACACAAATTTTACGTAGATCTGGTAGATCAAGATTTGAGCCGGAGGGATATGGATTTTTCACGTCTTAAATAGGTAGTGTGTTGCTTATGGGTCATGATGATGAGTCTGCAACCTACCAAGAGGCTATGAATGGATCGGACCCTGAGAAATGGCATGAGGCCATGAAATCTGAAATGAACTTCATGTACGCAAACCAGATTTGGACCTTGGTGGAACCACCTAAAGGGGTACGACCCACAGGGTGCAAGTGGGTCTTCAAGAAAAATACCGACATGGAAGGGAATGTACAGACATTCAAAGGGCGATTACTGGCTAAAGGTTTCAAACAAATTCATGATGTTGACTATGATGAGACCTTTTCCTCCATTGTTATGGTAAAGTCCATCAAAATTCTGCTTGTTATTGCTGTGTATTATGAATACGAGATCTAACAAATAGATGTCAAAACGACTTTCCTTAATGGAAATCTGCTTGAGGAAGTGTACATGACATAGCTTGAGGCTTTTGTATCTTCAGATGAAGTCACTAAAATTTGCAAGTTGCAAAGAACCATTTACGAATTGAAAAAAACTTCTCGAAGCTGGAATCTACGTTTTGATGAGAAAATCCAAAAGTTTGGTTTCGTCAAAAACAAAAATGAGTCTTGTGTTTATAAGAGAATTAATGAGAGCATTGTTGTTTTCCTAATTTTGTATGTAGATAACATACTTTTAATTAGGAATAACATTCCGACCCTACAATCTATTAAGAAAAGCTTATGGGATTGTTTTTCTATGAAAGACATGGGTGAAGCAACTTATATATTTGATATTAAGATCTATAAATATAGATCAAAAAAGTTACTGGGTTTGACCCAGAGTACATACATTGAGAATGTATTGAAACAGTTCAACATGATTGAATGCAAGAATGGATTCTTACTCATGTCTCATAGCGTGAGTCTTTCTAAGGACCAGTGTCCTAAATCTTTGGAAGATAAGGACCGCATGAAGTTGATTCCATATGCTTCGGCAATTGGATCAATCATGTATGCAATGTTGTATACTCTCCCCGATGCAAATTATGCTTTGAGCATGACTAGCAGATATTAGTCTGATCATAGTGATGGTCACAGGACAGTTGTCAAGAATATTCAAAATTACTTGAGAAGGAATAAGAATGTATTCTTGATATTTGGTGGATAGTAAGAGTGATGCGCGTTCAACAAGTGCACAGGTTGCTCAAGTAATATAAAATGGGAATAACTCCCCAGGTATTGATCTCTTGAGGAACGCAGAGTACGTGTGCGATTTGATTGTTCAGAAAATCAATTATAAAGATTTGAAACTAAAATCGAGGGGTTCGTTTGGTTTGCACTGAAAGAAAATTAACTACACTAGTGCGAGTTGCCAACACCGCTTCGCAAGGTGAAGGTGGAAATTGCAGGCCGCTATGTTTTGCTTTGGTATGCAAATGGACGAGTAGACTTGCGAGAGGACCAGTTAGCTAGGGCAGAGATGTTGAGGGTCGTAAGCACCTCTTTGCAAAGCACGCAACTAGCAATTGCTAGTGCGGCTAATACACGTATCGTGGTGAAAATGTGGTGGTGGTGTGACACTCCTCACAAGCATAAACTCAAATGAAACATTTCACATAGACATGAAATTAAACAAAAAAACAATGAGTTTACGCATAACATCCAATACATAACAAGATTCACTACCAAGTTCTACAAGGGAGAGAGGAAGGTAAGAGCACAACCGAAGGGCGGAGACTTGTCGGGAGTTCACGGATGGACTCAAAGGTTGTCAATCCTTGTCCGAGCTCGATTTCCAACTGTCGTCCCGGGGTACAGAAGAGTTGTCACTCTCTCCTAATTTATCTGTCTTCTCCGTCAATCTCATTCATCCACGAACTCGCCGGAGAAGTCTAACCCAAGAGAGAAATCTTTCAAAATGAACCTTGGAAGCTTGTGAACACTAGAGGAGGCCGAGAGGACCTCCTAGCTTGAGATTTCGCTCGAAATGGTGGTCGGAGGACCTCGGGATGATGGGTGGTGGTGGAGCAGCGAAGTGGCGCGAAAATGGAGCTCTAGGTGCGGAAATGAAGTGATGATCCATTTAGGGCGGAATCTTGCGGCTTAAATAGCACCCAGTAAAAAATAAGGAACGCACGGTTGAACGCACGACCGTGCGCACATCGTGTGTTAGTAACACCACAGGAATGCCTAGCCAAGAAGACGACTGGCTCTTGTGTTTATGACCACGCACAGGCAACCAGCTCGTGCGAGAACAAAACGCACTAGCGGAGTCAGATCACAAATTTCTCAGGCAAAACAAGAGAGTGTGTGTTTTCCTTCGCGCACGGTTGCATCCAACCGTGCATAAAGAAAACGCACGGGCAATAAATCCAAAAATTATTTTGACAAAAAGAGGCAGTCGTGCAATTTGTTCATGCACAGACAAAACAACCGTGCGTGAGCAAATCGCACGACCCAGGGCAGAGCACCAAAATGTTGTAGGTAGCGCACGATCGCAACAACCGTGCGTGAATATAAGCGCACGACCATGCAATTACTACAGGAAAGAACTCCACTGAAATAGGGCTCTGCCCACCTGCACAGGAAGAGCACAGCTGGGGCACAGGCCACCAACACTCACAGAAACATAACCATGCAAAGAAAAACAATGGGGAGTACCAAATGCTTACCCCCAACAATAAAGTGTGCAGTTGCACACTACAATGGGCATAAAAAGTCCACTTTGTGTGAAATACAATTCGCATCGAATATAAGCAATAATGATTGTAAAGTGTAGTGCACGTGTGTGAAAACTAACCATGATGAGTCTGAAAAACACTATAAATATCTGACTCATCACACCTCCAGACTTGACAATTTGCTCTTCTCGAGCAAATCATCTCTCAACGAAAATAAAAATAGTTAGCTGGCAAAGAAACTGCGAAAAAAGAATACCATGTGAAGTCGCATGTTCACGCGCACAGAAAAGTGATAGAAGAAATTTCTAAGTATACAAAGTAGTTTATAATTTCTAGGAGTGTATAAATATATTATTTCTACTCAAAATATGAATCACGGTGAATCATCGGGTCACGTGTAGGACAAAAGCAGGCAGACGATGGGGTGAGCATTGCCAAAGACCGGGTCTCGGGGAAACCTCCAAAGAAATCCATCAATGTCAATGGTCATACGCTCGCCCGTTCACACTCTCTCCACGGCACTATTTGACTCAAGCGCGCAAATCAATAGGACTTTAGATGTAAATTGAGGCTTGGGTTTCGGTGGGGTATACGAAGATAAACATGAAGGCTCACGCAATAAACCCAAATGAGCTCACGCACAAAAAAGCTATAGCACTACTACATGGAAGCGCGGGTGCACCACACCCCTAGATTTGGATTTTACTTTATGAGTGTCTATTCCAACAAAAATCTCAACAAAGATTACAAATAGAACTTTTCTACTTTTCTCAACATTTTTTTCACAACTTTCACTGTTTTTTTTTCTTTTCTCATTTCAATTCAATATATTCAGCAAATATTCACAGTAAAGCACAACCACATCTTCACAACCATAAACACCACATCACCACCAAACAAAACTGTGTGAAAACTAGAGCTCATTCTTGGGTGTATGATTAGGATCAGCAATGAGGCTTTGGTCAACTGAATTGGAGCTGAAATAAATGGATTGGTGGGCACAAAGTGGGCTAACAAAGGTAAATGTAAGGATTAGGCACAAAGCCCAACCGGTCCAAGAAGATGGCCAAAATCACTTTTGCGCACTTGACTAACCGTGTACTCATGCTTCGAGAGTAGCTTGGGGCAAGTTCTTAGCCATCGAATGAAATTAACATTCCTCCCGACTCGACCAATACAAGGCTTACGAACGCCTAAACACAATCCTACGTAACCATTTGATTCACACCAGATTCAAAGATTTTGAGTAGAATAAACAACGTTTACATTAATAGAAAAATATAAACTAAAAGCATTCAAAGAAATTAACTCTACACAAATCTCTAAGTGATTCACATTCCAAGGCCACCATGACGATTTTTAAATCGCGTTCGAAAGAATGAACAAGCTCGGCACATGCGAACGATCAAGCATGCGCTCGAGTGGGTGCAGTGGTGTGCGGTGAATATGAACAAACAAAATATAAAAACTGAAATAAAAAAACTGATACTTCTAGTATGTGGTCTCATGTGCACGTGCACAGGTAACAACGCAATGCACTTCCTCCCCCGGACTTAATCTAATCAATAAAAGCTAAAATGATAAAACAATAAGAATAAAACAAGAAAGGGGAGGAGTTACCCATGCTTAGAATTGAGCATACCAGAAGATTGGCGTTAATAAAATGTGACAAGTCCGCAACCATAAAAGAGATTCACATTCATCCACTCCACCTGTACAGGGAACAATGGCAGAATAATGCATTAGATAAAACAATAGCACATGGGTTGTCTCCAGGAAGCCCTTTTATTTACCGTCCTTAACGTAGACCAAATACCTGTATTAGCATTAAAATAATAATGTTCTCAGCAGAGTCTAATAGTACAACTAAAAGAAAACACATGGAGCTAAATACCATAGAAGCATCCAAAAAAACACCAGAAGGAACAAAATAGTCCAGGGAACCATCAACAATACGCCTCCTTGTGGTGGTTCTCCCCCGCCACGGGAGGTGGGCAGGAGGTGAAAGCTTTAGAGCCCAAGGGAAGCTTGCTCCCCTTGCCTCTAGCCTTCGCCTTCTCGCACCGGAGGGCATCAGAACGATTGGCGTGAACATGTATCTCTCGCTTCAGCTTCTCCACAGCGGGAAAGCGCCATCGAGCAACAACGATTTTATCAGAGTTAGCATTGTCTAAGAGAGGGGCAATAAGGGGCTTCATCTCTTCACCCTCCACGGGTGATAGATCCGCCCAATGAACCTGTTTAAAAAGTTTACTTAGCATCTTAAGTCCAACAAAATCAACTGACGAGCTCACGGGTAAGCCAACCTCATCAACCCATAACTTTGCGGCCTCTCCACCTTGCACATTTTCAACAACATCAGTCGGAACCTCCACAACAACTTCCAACTCTGCCTCCTCAGCACTCCTTACCTTTCCCTTCTCATCAGCTACAAACCTGCACTCTATATCACTTGAACACACATCAGTAGCAATAACAGATAAATCATAATCACTCACTGGGCCAGGGAGAACGTCGATTATTGCGGGCAAAAAACCATGGTGTGCTGCCTTGGAAGGCAAGGTAACACGACCATCGGCAATATGAAGGGTGGCGCCGCTCTCCTTCAAGAATGGGACAACTAAAATTGGAATGGATGTGTTCTCCATGGGTCCCAATACCTGAAAGGAAGTGACAACCATCGTGCCTTCCACAATAACCTCTACCTCCTTGACTTCACCCTCAGAAATCACTGCTGATCCGTTAGCGAGGACTAGAGATGTCCACTCATCAACATCAATTTCAAAGTTAAGCCTATCAACGTCTTGCAGGGAAAGTACGTTGCGAGATGAGCCTGAATCACATAATGCAGTGGTTTCAATATCATTAATCTTGCAATTCACAACAAGCTCGCCCTTACGGCTGCCCTCAGACTCCGCCAAGCTTTTCCCATGTTCCCTAGGATTCTTATCCGTAGTACTGGGGAGAGCACCATAAACACGCTCAGATAGCACTTGGGCCAATTGGCCCAGTTGCATCTCCAAGTTCCTCATGGAGGCGGTCTGGTTGGCCATGTTTGATTGGGCCACTTCGACAAACTTCTCCATCATTTCTTCCAACGCGCTTTTCCTTTGCACAGGGGCACCTTGAGCATAACCCGGATGCGGCGGCCTTAGCTGGCTCCTAGAGGCTTGAGCATCAAATTGATGTTGACCGGGTTGCCATCGTTGGCCAGCAACATTTTGATTCCAAGAGAAGTTTGTGTGGTTCCGCACACCCGGGTTATACGCATTGGAGAATGGTACATTGCGCCCTTGATTATTCACATAATTAACACTTTCTTCAACATTAAGCTGAGAAAAATCAGAAGATAACTCACAAGCGGGGCACTCAAACGCATGGTTCCTGGGGTTTCCACAACCTTGGCACGAAATGGCTAAGACCAGTGCAAGAGTAGAAGTAGGTCTTGTTAGCAATGTTACGTTCTCATACGGAGGTGGGTCAGCAGCAACCGAGGCAGCAGTAGTATTCACTTCGTAGAGTCCCCTTGAATTCCTCAGGTATTCTTCCTTATTGTCCAATAAGAGTTGTGAGTGGCAGTGATCTGAAGAATCCTGAGTGCCTCCTCAGGAGTGTGGTTCATTAGAGTCCCTCCAGCGGCAGCATGAATCATTGCATGATAATTCGGCTCTATTGCAAAGTAGAAATTTTCTACAAAGTGGTGTGGTTGAAATTCATGTTGGGGATATTTCCTCAACATCTCTGAGAACCTCTCCCAAGCTTCAGCTAGGTTTTCTTGTTCGTTATGACGGAAGGTAGCAATGTCTCTCCTCAAACACACAACCCTGTCTACTGGATGGAATTTGGTAAGGAAGAGTGGTGACAAGGCATCCCAGGTGGTGGTAGCACCCTGCAGAATAGTGTGGAGCCAAGTTTTGGCCTTGTCAAGTAGGGAGAATGGGAAGAGTCTCAGTTTCACCGTGTCATCAGGGATACCAGCATATCGGAACGTCCCGTAAATTTCAAAGAATTCAGCCACGTGGAGATAGGGGTCTTCACTTTCCATTCCAGAAAATTGGGCATTATTGTGGATAATGTTTAGAATAGCTGGCTTGATCTCGAAGTGATTATTTGTGATAGATGGGACAAAACCGAGGTACACACTCCCCACGGCGGGAGTGGTGTATTCACGCATTGTCCAGGGTCTTGGTCGGACCACGTCCTACTCATCAGCAAGATGACCGTTCAGGGCACATCTTTTCTCCCTTGATCATTCACATTGATTCTTAAATCATCCATCACGGCAGCGGCGCGGCAGCGGCGCGGCAGCGGCGCGGCAGCGGCGCGGCAGCGGCGCGGCAGCGGCGCGGCAGCGGCGCGGCAGCGGCGCGGCAGCGGCGCGGCAGCGGCGCGGCAGCGGCGCGGCAGCGGCGCGGCAGCGGCGCGGCAGCGGCGCGGCAGCGGCGCGGCAGCGGCGCGGCAGCGGCGCGGCAGCGGCGCGGCAGCGGCGCGGCAGCGGCGCGGCAGCGGCGCGGCAGCGGCGCGGCAGCGGCGCGGCAGCGGCGCGGCAGCGGCGCGGCAGCGGCGCGTGCAGCGTCCGCTCAACTTCAGGATGAAGCTCAGCTAATGCACCTAGACGACACCTCTGCATGCACTTCAACAATACAAAAAAAAAAATCAAAAGCAACAACCCTTATAAGAAATTTCCTTCCAGAAGATTCACGCAACGCCTGCGTTCCCCGGCAAGGGCGCCAAAAACTTGATGCGCGTTTGACAAGTGCACCGGTCGCTCAAGTAATATAAAATGGAAATAGCTCCCCAAGTATCGATCTCTTGAGGAACGCAGAGTACGTGCGCGATTCAATTGTTCAGAAAATCAATTATAAATATTTGGAAGTAAAATCTAGGGGTTAGTTTGGTTTGCACTGAAAGAAAACTAATTACACTAGTGCGGGTCGTCAGCACCGCTTCGCAAGGTGAAGGTGGAAATTGCAGGCCGTTATGCTCTGCTTCGGTGCGTGAACGAACGAGCGGGCTTGCGAGAGGACCAGCTAGCTAGGGCAGAAATGTTGAGAGTCGTAAGCACCTCTTCGCAAAGCACGCAACTAGCAATTGCTAGTGCGGCGAACACACGTGCCGTGGTGGAAATGTGGTGGTGGTACGACACTCCTCACAAGCATAAACTCAAATGAAACATTTCACATAGACATGAAATTAAAAAAACAATAATGAATTTACACATAGCATCCAATACATCACAAGATTCACTACCAAGTTCTACAAAGGAAAGAGGAAGGTAAGAGAACAACCGAAGGGCGGAGACTCATCGGGAGTTCACGGGTGGACTCAAGGGTTGTCAATCCTTATCCGAGCACGGTTTCCAACTGCCGTCCGGGATACATAAGAGTTGTCACTCTCTCCTAATTTACTCGTCTTCTCCGTCAATCTTCTTCAGTCACGAACTCGTCGGAGAACTCTAACCCAAGAGAGAAATCCTTCGAAATGAACCTTGGAAGCTACCGAATACTAAAGGAGGTCAAGAGAAATTCCTAGCTTGAGATTTGGCTCGAAATGGTGGTCGGAGGACCTCACGATGATGGGCGGTGGTGGAGCGGCGAAGTGGCACGAAAATGGAGCTCTGGGCGCGGAAATGAAGTGATGATCCATTTAGGGCGGAATCTTTCGGCTTAAATAACACCCAGTCAGAAAATAAGGAACGGACGTTCGAACGCATGACCGTGCGCACATCATGCGTTAATAACAGCATAGGAATGCCCAGCCAGGAAGACAACCCACCCATGTGTCTATGACCACACACGGGCAACCAGCCCGTGCGAGAACAAAATGCACGGCGGAGTCAGATCACAAATTTCTCAGGAAAAACAAGAGAGTGTGCATTTTCCTTCGCACACGGTTGAATCCAACCGTGCGTGAAAAAAACGCACGGGCAGTAAATCCAAAAATTATTTTGACAAAAAGAGACAGTCGTGTGATTTAGTCACGCACGGGCAAAATTCTGCACGAGCAGCACGACCCGGGGCAAAACAGAATGTTGTAGGTAGACGGTCGCAACAAGTGCATAATAGAAACGCACGTGTGATTGCTACAGGAAAGAACTCCTGAAATGGGGATATGCCCACCTCGCACAAGCCACCAGCACTCACAAAAACATAACCATGCAATAATCCAGTGCTTACCCCCCAATGAAGTGTACAATGCTAAAAAGTGACTGTGTGAAAAAACATTGAATATGAGCAATAATGACGTTAAATGTAGGGCAGAAAACTAAACCGGAAATCCAAAAAAAATTATTTTCAAAGACTTGTTTTAAAAAAGAGTTTTCAAACTGATGGGGAGTGAAACCGGGAACCGTGTGATCGAGATCCCAAAAGAGGGGTACCGCGTCACGCACGAACAATCTAGGCTAGAAAACGTAAGAGACAGACCCAAGGTCTCAGCGTGGAGGTCCCACCGCACGAGCAAACTCTTCCCCTCGCACGACTTGGCCCTTTGGAAGGGGCCGCAGGATCTCCAAATCCACTCCCTCTTAACTAAGCACCAGAATGCTCCTTACCCGCCCGTTGTAGGTATCGCACGGCCCAATTCGCAACTCTGCTGCCCAACTCAACAGGCCAACAGGGGTGCACCTCGGGGCTAATCACGAGCACACCAGCCCAAACAAAAAGGGTAAACCATACATCCACGACCGTGTGATTGCTACAGGAAAGAACTCCACGTCTCGACGAGCGGCGGCCAACGAAATGGGGCTAACTAAGCGGACCAAACACAATGCCCACCTGCACGAAAAGAACATAGTTAGGGCACAGGCCACCAGCACTCACAAAAACATAACCATGCAATAATGGGGAGCACCAAGTGCTTACCCCCAACAATGAAGTGTACAACGGACCTAAAAAGTGCACTGTGTGAAATCTTTGCCCACTGAATTGCAACAGGATCATCGACGAGGTGGATGTCTCCAAGAACACCAAAGTGAAGTTGATTTTTAAGAAGTTATCACGGCCTCCTGCAGCAGAAAACTGGTCGGGCTCTGTCCTTCGTGGCGGCAGGAGAGGAAGGGGAGGCGGGCTAGCCCTCTCAGCATGTGGAGGGAAGGAGTGAGGCGGACGCGTGCGTGAAAACTAAACGAGAGAGAGAGAGAGAGTGAGTCGGATGCCGAGAGGAAGAGAAAGTGCTGCTCCATCCATGAGGGAGAAGGCGGCCGGAAAGGGGCACACCCCCCTCCTCCCTCCTTCCTCCTCTCTTTTTCTTTCCCCTGCTCCCCCCTATAAATTTCCTTTTTTATTGGACTCATCAAAGTTATATAATATTATATAAAATAGCTTGTTTTAAAGGGTTAAACACCCGCGCGCCCGCACGAGCATCCGACGTCTTGAACTAGCTGCGCCAAAATGCCGCTCATGGCATGCCCCGAGCCCGCCACTTGGGGAGGATCCCGCTCGGCTGATACGGGGTTTTACAGGGACGACTCAAAGTCTCTGTCAGGTTTTGTGTTTTGTTTGAATGGAAGAGCTGTAAGTTGGAAGAGTTCCAAGCAGGAGACAGTTGCTGATTCTACAACTGAGGCCGAGTATATCGTCGCTGCAAATGTGGCGAATGAGGCTGCAGATTAGGAAATTCATTGGCGAGCTTGATGTAGTTCTTATCATTGTTGATCTAGTAGTTCTTTACTGTAACAACAACGGTGCAATTACGCATGCTAGGAACCTAGATCTCATCAGTGCTTCAAGTACATACTTCGACGGTTCCATCTTATTCGAGATATTGTCGATCGAGAATATATGAGCATATGCATAATACTGATTGAGAAAAATATTGCGGATCCACTGACAAATCCACTTGCACAAATAAATCATGATTGTCATATTAGATCAATGGGTATTAGATACCTGAATGATCAATTCTTCTTGTAAATTGTATATTTGTCGGTTATAATTTATATGATGAATAGAGTACTATGTATTTCATTTTTTGTTTATGTCAAGTTATTTTATTATGTCAATCTGTTTCTATGTGATAGATTAATTAACGTAATAAATTCCTTTATAATGTTTACTTCCATAGAAATTCAAGTGCGTGACATGAATGTGAGGGTCTATGTTTATAGAAAAAATCATTCTTAAATAGTCCTTGGTTAGCGTATCATATTAGAAATCAGGGCGAACATGATACATTAAGACTAGTATGTGCGTTGACTGATGACCGGTTCTCAAAGGTCATGATACTGTGATATCAAGTCATCAAATGAGTACTTGTTAAGAACAAGTTCTACTAGACAGACCCGCCCTGACACTACTTTGTAGATTGTTATATGAACGTGTCATAAGTAGGTCTCAAGTGATAATGATCTTTGTGGCCCTTTGATCTGAAGTCACAGCTTATATCAAGTGAGGACGAGCGTACTTTGATGTCATCTAAAACCTTCCTTGATAAAGGTTGATAGTAAGAGAGGTTATTGGGTGCGTTACGAATTATTTGAGTGTTTATGTGTAAGACCCCCTTTTTAACAACTTGTAAAAACCGGGGTCTTATGCCCAGAACCGCCGCTTTGCGGTGACACCTTCGCGCCCGGGAAGATCGTCACTACAAAACGCTGATTCTGCCGGCCTTATTGATCATAAAAGTAGCAGTACAAGAGTATAAGTATGTAAGTCCACAGCAAATCACATATAATAAAATCTCCACGAAGGGAGTGTCCACAGAATAGTAAAGAGTACAGAAATAAAGGGCTTGAAGCCTGGTACATCAATATCCTCCATACAGGTCTCTCATGCGGAAGCAAAATAAAACATCTACTACTAAAGATCGGGACTCACAGTCCCAGCTGGTTGTGCTCCTGAGCAAGACTGCCCTGTCTCCAATCGCACCGGTCTCCAGGGCTGCTCCTCCCTGCTGGGCTCCACGATCACCTAATATGATATGGTTCGAAAATCGTTAGTCTATAAAACTAAGTCCTATCGTCCCCCACCCCTTCCCCCATGCTCCTAAGCACCGAGCGGGGAGGAAGAAGGGAAAGGACATGAAAGTGGAGAGTAAAACAAACAGGTGACAGGGGGACCTAATTAGCAATTTAAAATCATGTTGTAATAGGTAAAGTAAGAAAAGAATTTAACCTTCACTTATGTGAGTACACATAAGCCAAGGGATCTTCTACAAAAGCTCCTATCGTATAAAATGTCTCATACCACATTATACGTTGGGGTGTCGGTTATCACGAGCAGTATATATATATTGAAATAACCTTAATTTATAAACTTGTTCACACAAGCTTATAGACCAAGGGGTCGTTTAGCAAGTCCTAATGTATAAGCGTCTCATTAAACTTATACATTAGGTGTCATAGGTTATTATGAATGATTATGATATGCATCTATATGGTGGGTTAATGATGTTCAAGCAGTGCAACTCACCACCCGACTTTGTGTACACAAACCTTTAATTTCCCCCTTTCGGAGTCGTTACCTCCCAGGATACCTCCGTAGTGGCAGACGGAAGCGGTGGATTGGGCCTCGCCCACCTCAAAACAAGTAATAGCACTATCGGTCTGACCTATCGTACGCCTCAACGCTTGGTGCACTAAGCGGACTACGCGTACTCTTTGCCGACAAGACCGTCGGGCTTAAGTTTGGCGAAGCGTAAAACCACACTTGCCGAGTCATCGTATTGGCGTCGGTGCAACGACCCTCCAACAATGAAGACCCACCACCTTAGATATTTCTTTTTATGCACATGCAATATTCTTAAAAGAAACTAACAAGTCAAGCTCCCGGACTAAACCGTCTGCAATAACCAACAACCGAGCCAAAGCTCCCCGGACTAACCCGTCCGGACTCAAATTCCAAACCTCATCCCTTTGAACACCGCGGGATGGCGCCCCTTTGAACACCTCGGAACGACTTAACCATTTCCCTCCAACTCTGCACGGGTGAGCAAGTAGTCAACAGACTCCAAGTCCCTCCAACCCGTCACGAGTGAGAAATAAACATATCAGCTCCTTCCAATTCAGCGCAGGTGATCAAGTAGCCAACAGGCTCCAAGTCCCTCCAACCCATCACGAGTGAGAACAGGTACAGTTTACCTAGCCTATTAGACTACTCTTGTCTACCGGTTATTACACCTTGTAATTTAGGGTTAATCCCAGGACTTCCCAGGGTATGCCCAATGAAGGGGTCTCGGGGGCACTAGGAACCAAGATAGAATTAAAAATCCAAAGTTCCCTTTCGCAAGGATAATAAGTTTTAGTTGATGTCTACCCATGACCCACAACCAACTCACATTATTACTCTTGGGCGATCTTAATTACTTAAGTTATTATCGGGAGGGCGACGGTCTTCCTGTCGGCCTCCACTCCCGTTGTTACCCAATGACTTGCATTTTTACTCTCGTCACTAAGACGACACTAACCACCAGGGTTATACTTCCAATCATGTTCTCTAGCTCAATTGTCGATCTATCCCCCGGTGGGCCTTATGGTATAACCTACTTTTACTGTGCGCAGCCCATGACCTAACACCACCCCGGAATCGAACTTCTAATTCCTTGGGCCATATGTCTCAAATTATTTATCCTATGGTGGTATGGACCTATATAATGACCATGAATGATTTTCATAATTTTCCAACTTAATTACATCCTTAAATTAATTTCTTCCATTAATTCTTCAGGTCATTTTACACATGAAGTATAATATATCATAATTCTACTGATGTAAGAAATTTTCCTGACCTATAATATGGTAGTCATAATTTTTCTTTAAGTATTTCTATTTATTCCTTAATTATCACAAAATCAACATATTTATCATTTTCCAAAAGAAGTATAAAGAATTCATAAATAAAAATTCTGAGAAAATTACAGAGTGTATGTATTGATAAGATAAGGCAAAATACAGAGTTTCACAAACTTCTAAAGTACAATAGCCCATCAATTCCATTTTCAAGTAATTTACCAAAATGCCATTATGGGGTTTTGAACATTACTGAGACATCCAAAAATATTGAAATAATTATACAAGGTTCTTTATACAATAATACATCTCTAGAAATTTCCCACAATATTTCTACCACATAATTCTATCAATTTCCAATTAAAAGTAAATAAGGGCAAAATGGTAAATCCACATAATTCCAGCTACAAAATTCATAAAACAGAGAAGTAAAATTTCTAGGGTTTCAATATGCCTTCTATGTGATCATGACAAAATTTGGGGATTTATTTCCATGCTAAACCATTTTCTCAATTTATTTATCAAAAGGCCCAATATTTCAAAAATTCAAATAATGGGATTTTTTTATCCCAAAAAAATCACTTAATTAATTTGAGGGGTGAACTTAACCCTAATGGACCTCTGGATTCCATTCCATGATTTTTTTTTGGGTGCCTTAACTGGGTTGAATACACCACATTTCATTTCTTGCTATTTGCAACCCCAAGGCTATATATAGTCAACACATGCAAGGGGATTCACCCAACTTGTTGTGGTCCATATGGGCTGAAAATTTAACCATGCCCTAACAATGTCCCCATGGACATGCCACCAAAAATTGGGGCCTTTTGGAGTTGAACTACTCCAAGAATCACCTAAACAAGCCTAGGGGTATTTTAGTAATTTCCCCCTAATTTTAATTCCAATTAATCCCATTTTTGGGCAGGGCCTAAATATGCCCTAAACCAGTTACTGACCAAAATCCCAGGTCATTTGGGTCTCTGGATGGGCTTGGGCATCTCTTCCAATTTCTGCATTTTTGTTATTTGCAGCCCAAGGCAATTCACCATTTCAGATCTTGCAAGTGAGATATCTCAACATGCAGAGGACTAAATTGACTAATTTTTCTACCATAGGTCTAACATACCCCTAAGGGCAGGCCACCAAAATTTGGGGTCAATTGGGGTTGGTATGCCCCAAAAATCAACATAATTTGATTTATCATATTTTAACTAAAACTATAGAATTATTTTCCCCAAAAATTCCCATTTTTGGGGAGGATCTAGATATGCCTAAATAAGCCACATGCCCAAAATTTCAGTCCATTTGGACTTAGGGTTTCGTCAGGGCACTCATTCTATTTTCTGACCTACCCTAGGACCAGCCCTAGGAAAATGGCTCTATAGGGCAGTAGACTTAACCAAAATTTATGTGTAACATATCAAATTAAAGGTAACTTCAAGACCTACAATATTCATGTTGAGCATATTTTATGAAAAGGGTTGTAAGTGCCCTACATTTTGACATGCAAAAATCTGTTATCTAAGGCGGAAAATAGAACTATTCATGAAATTAAATAAATTCGGGATTAATAACTTATGCATGGCACGGATCTTAAAGCAATCGGATGGCCATTGTATTTCTTCTCCAAATGGCCTGGAATCGAGCCGGCGCATGGTGGTGTTTTACGGGGCGGTTCCCGGCGGCTAGGGCGGCGCAACCCCCGGCAATCTTCTCCTCACACCTCACGGTGGTGGTGGCGAGCCTTTGTCGGCGGCTAGGGCGGCGGGAGACGGCGGCGCCACCCAACCCGAGAGCTCCAGGAACGCCATTAATGGAGAAAGTAAAACTGGGTTCGGGCTCATTCGAGCCCGAACCCTATCCCTAACATTCCTAAGATTTAATGCATGAGGAGAGAGGTGAGGGAGGACCTTCCCGGCGGCCTTGCGACGTGAGGAGCGGCGGACGACCATGGCGGCGGCAGTGGCGGCTTTTCTCTCGGGTTCACTGCCCAGCTCGGCTTCTCTCTCTCTCTCTGTGCTGCTCTCCTTGTTCTGAGGGTGAAGAGACCGAGGGGAGTGAGGGGAGGGAAGAGGAGATGAAGTATAGGGGGGCGATATTTCCTAAGTGAGGGGAGCGGGTTTGCATAGTTCTTGTCACCATGCATGCATGGGTGGGCCCCACTGCTCACACTCCCCCTAAATGAGTTAAAGGGGTCGGCCAGCCCATGTGTGGGCTGATGGCATGAGCCCAAGTGGCTCAATCCACTAACACCCTTAAATATACCCCTTTCTCTCTCCTAATTATCCTCCATTTTGAGATTCTCTCTCTCCTTGTCACTAGGTTGGCTAGTCAATCCTCTAGTCTATTGGCAGCCCACCCATGCATAAAATATTAAATGGGGGGGAATGATACCAAGGCTTGTTGGTGGAGAGAGAGGCCCTTGGTCATGAATATTCTTCCTCCAAATTTTCTCTCTCCTATTCTATTCAAATTCTCTCTCCCAGGGATAATTCTCAAATTATCCATGAATGAAACCCATTTTTCTCCTTCCTATGGGGTATGAGTTGTCTTTGACCCATTGGGTGGCATTGGGTTAGTTTGGGTGGACCCAACCCAAGGAATAGGGCTTAGGGTCATTTTTGGCTAATAAGGTCAAAGTGTTGACTAGGGTAAACATGGGTCCTAAGGTTGACCCTATGACCTACCCTAGGGTCCACTTAGGTTGGACTTACTTGGCCCTCCAATTCAAGGGTTTCTGGGTTTTACTATTTGCAGACCAAGCGACACTCAACTGAAACCCTAGGTTCACTTGGTCCTTCTTGGTTCTCTAAGGGTTTGTCCTGACCTAGTCAGGACAAAGTCATCCCTAGGGGTCTAGTTGGGAAATGGGATGTTACAAATCCCAATAAAAGTTAAGGCTGCGGTGTTTTTCTACCGGCAAAACTAAAGTGTAACATCTCATAAGTGAGTTGACATGTCTACTTGCTTAATAAAACAAGGGGTAGCCCCAATAAACAAAATGGATTAGTCTCTATCCTTTTAGATGATTCTACGAGTAAAAGCAATTAGGAAGAACGCTTAAACCACTTAAGGAGTTGCGAGGTATACCTGACTAAATAGCTCCGGATATCTTTCCTGCATCAGGTCTTGTGGCTCTCAAATATGCTCCTCTCGTCCGTGGTTCCTCCACGAGACTTTGACCAGCGGAATCTTCTTGCGGCGCAAGACTCGTATCCCCTGGTCGTCGATCTGTATCGGCTCCAAATGTACAGATCGATCCGAAGCTACCGGCCCATTAGTGGTCGTAATCTGCAACTCCGGGCGTAGTAGAGCCCTCCTGAGTGAGGACACGTGAAAAACGTCGTGCAAGCCGGCAAGCTCTGGTGGCATCTCCAGCCGGTAAGCTAGGGGACCGATCCGCTCCAGGATCCTGAACGGCCCCATGTACCTCGGGCTAAGCTTCTTCCGCCTGACCACGTACTCGTGAAACCCCATGCATCGGCCGGATCTTCAAGAACACCCGATCCCCTACCTGAAACTCCACTAGACGATGTCGAGCGTCATAATATTTCGCCTGCCTGCTCTGCGCCTCTAGCATTCTATCCCGTATCAGTCGTACCTGTGCCTCAGTATCCTCAATAAAGTCCGTGTCCATAATCTTCGGATCCTCGTCTTGTATCCAAGACAACGGAGTCTTACACTTCCGCCCATACAACGCCTCATACGGAGACAGACGTATACTGGACTGATGACTGTTATTGTACGAAAACTCCACTAGGGGCAACATCCTCTCCCAGGGTTCTCCACGGTCCACAATACACAGCCTCAGCAGGTCCTCCAGTGTCCGGTTGGTGCGCTCTGTCTGCCCATCTGTCTGGGGGTGGAAGGCCGTACTGAAAGTCAGTCGAGTACCCAAGTATATCTGTACGGACCTCCACTCCCTGGACGTGAATCGTCCATCTCGATCCGATACGATCGTCTTGGGCACCGCATGATATCGCACAAACTGCTCTATGAACTTCCGCGTCAGTACTCTGGCAGTATCCTCCTTCCCGATCGGGATTAACCTAGCCACCTTCGTCAGTCGGTCAACGATTACCCAGATAGAATCGTTTCCCGCCCGTGATCGAGGGAGGCCATGGATAAAGTCCATCGCGATATCCTCAAATTTCCACTCCGGCACCGGAAGTGGCTGCAATAAACCAGCGGGATGTCTGCACTCTGCCTTCACTAACTGGCACGCCTCGCAGTGGGTCACGAAGTAGGTGATGTCCTTCTTCATGCCCGGCCAATATAGAGTCTTCTTCAAATCCGCCGTCATCTTAGTGATCCCGGGATGTATAGAATATCTGCTATGATGAGCCTCGGCCATGATGTCCTCACGAATCTGGCCTCCATCCGGTATGTAAGTCTGACCACTGAAACATATCAGATAATCTCGTATCATGTAATCCCCAGCTGAGCCTGCCTCCAAGGCCCGGAAAATTGGCTCTAGCTTGGCATCCTGTCTCTGCCAATCTCTGACTCTGTCATATATATCATAGGTGGTGCTCGTAGCGGTCAGGTACTCCTCGTACAGCTCAGGGTCATCAGATGATACCAGAGTGATATGCATCTCTTAAAAAATCCGTAGTAGCTTCATGGACATAAGCTGGGGCCCTGCTCCAGAAGTGGCAGCTCTCCGGCTCAGTGCATCGGCCACAACGTTTGCCTTACCTGGATGGTAGTGCATCTCATACTGATAGTCCGCTAGAAACTCCACACATCTGCGTTGCCGGATATTCAGTTCCTTCTGCGTATCCACATATTTCAGATTTTTATGATCTGAAAATATGTCGCAGTGGACACCATAGAGATAGTGTCATCAGACCTTCAATGCAAATATAACTGCTCTCATCTTCAGATCGTGAACTAGGTAGTTCTGCTCATGTTTCTTTAGCTGGCGAGAGGCATAAGCGATCACATGTCCCTTCTGCATCAAAACTGCTCTCATGCCCTGGTAGGAGGCATCCGCATAAACCTGAAATCCTTCTCTCCCCGAGGGGAGGGAAAGTATCGGGGCCGAAGTGAGTCGACTTTTCAGCTCCTGGAACGCCGTCTCGCACTGTGGTGTCCAAACAAATGGTGTCTCCTTCCTCGTTAGAGAGGTAAGTGGGAGGGCAAGTCTAAAAAAACCCTCTACAAACTTCCGGTAGTAGCCGGCAAGTCCTAGGAAGCTCCGTACGTCCGTAGCTGTCTTCAACTATGGCCAATCCCGGACTGCCTGAATCTTGGTCGGATCTACTGCCAACCCTGCTCCATTAATAACATGTCCGAGGAAGGCCACCTCCTTCAGCCAGAACTGGCATTTGCTGAATTTGGCATATAATTGATGTTCCCGTAGCTTCTCCAAGGTCAGTGTCAGATGCCTCTTGTGCTCCTCCTCGGTTCTCGAGTAAATGAGGATGTCATCGATGAAAACGATGACAAACACATCTAGATATGTCTCGAAGACCCGGTTCATGAGAGTCATGAATGCTGACGGCGCGTTCGTGAGCCCGAAGGGAATCACGGTAAACTCGTAGAGTCCATACCTGCTACTAAAGGCAGTCTTCTGTATATCCTTCTCTCGGATCCGCAACTGATAATAGCCCGATCTCAAGTCCAACTTCGAGAAGAAGTGGGCTCCTTCCAGCTGGTCGAACAGCTCGTCTATCCTTGGCAGAGGATAGGTATTCCTAACTGTTAGCCGGTTCAACGCCCGGTAATCGATACACAACCTGAGTGTTCCGTCTTTCTTCTTGACGAACAACACGGGGGCTCCCCATGGCGAAGAGCTCGGCCGGACAAACCCGGCTTCCACCAACTCCTGCAGCTGACTCCGGAACTCTGTCAGCTCCCTTGGGGCCATGCGGTAGGGAGCTCTGGATGCCGGCTTAGCCCCTGGCATAAGCAATACTGGAAGTCCTGCTCTCTGTGCGGGGGTAGCCCTGGTAGTTTCTCCGGGAAGACGTCCGCAAAATCTCGCACTACGGGAACATCGGATACAGATCCCTTGACCTCCTCCATCTCGAAGAGAATCTGATAAATCTCATCGCCCTGCATGTGGGCCTTGACGGCCTGAATAGACGATATAGATATATGGGAGGTAGGTCTAATACCTTGAAAGATAACTTCTGTGTCTGTATGCCACAACCAGACTAGCCTCCGTGCACAATCGATCCTGGCGTAGTGGTACTCCAGCCACTTCATGCCCAAGATGAGATCAAACCCCGGCATTTCCAATACCGTTGCAGGGGTTTCGAAAATCTTCCCTCCAATGCATACTCCCAGGTCGCACTTCGCCGATGATGTCATCTCGGAGCCGTCTGGGAGGCGTACTCTCCGAGGGATTCCCGTGAAGTGATGTTCGGCTCCTATCTCCTTAGCAAAGTTTGCTGAAACAAATGAGTGCGTAGCGCCGGTGTCAAACAGGGTGTAGGCTGGCTTGCAGTTGGCTATGACTATGTCTGGGGGTAATCAAATGTCTTAGAAGTCTAACTATAGTTTTCATTTCTAGTTTGAAGTTTCTAAAGCAAAAGTCCAATTATTTATGAAAGCACATAAAATATTCTGGCGTACCTGTGATTACTTGTTCCGGGTTCCTGGGTTGAGCCAGGTCCAGTGCATAAATCTGTTGTCCTTCCGGCCTGCGGTATCTACCCTGATATCCACGTCGTTGGCCACGTCCTCGGCCTCCATAATGCTGAGCCGGTGGGGCAATCTGCGGTGCTGGTGGAGGCATCCCTCTCATGGGACAGTTTCTCTTGATGTGCCCCACCTGATGACAGTGGTAACATTCCGGCGGAGTGTAAGCCCCACCTCCCGGTCTCTGCATATCTCGCACCTGAATAGGCTGAGGGGCCAGTGTCATCTGCTCCCTCGGCTCCTGCCTCACCTCCTGTCGAGGCTGATCCTCCACCTTTAGTACCACTGGCGCACGACCTCGCCGCTGATCGTTCCGGGCTCCCCGGCTCTGATCCTCCGTTGGCCGCTTCCGGCCTCTGGTGGTGAGTCAATCTGCCTCTAACCTTTTTGTCATCTCCAGAATACGAGTAATAGGCCCGTCCGAAACAAAAAGAAGGGCATCCATCATGTCTTCCCGTAAACCTTTGTAGAACCTCTTGATGTACGCTGCCTCATCTAGCTGATAAGAGTCTACGAAACGGGCCAGATGGTTGAACTCTCGATGGTACTCCACCACCGTCCTGGTACCTTGCTTCAACTGCAAGAAGCGGTCCTCCAGCTCGTCTCGGGCCGACTGTGGAACAAAGTGCTCCAACAGCATGGGCCTGAACTCCTCCCACGTCACCTCGGCAGCCTCCTTACCAGCAAAGGTAGTCTCCAGAACTGTCTTCCACCACCGCTTGGCATGGGACTCCAAGCAGGAAATAACCAGTGGCACCCTTTCCTCCCAAGGGCTTCGTATCCCTGTCAGCATCTCCTCCATGATGTCTAGCCACTCCTCTGTCCGAACTACCGCCTCTGTCCCCAAGTAGGACGGGGGAGAGAGTCCTCGAAAGATGCTGAGCCAGTTGGCTCCTGGGATAGGCTGCGGAGCCGGGGCCTGTTGGTTCCTGAAGGCTTCCAAGATAGTCGTAAGAGTCTGTCCCATGTCAGACTGTAGGAACTGAGTGGGAACCGGCGGCGGTGGTGCAACTTCCGGAATCTGCAGGATTCCACCCGGTGGTGTAGGCAGTGCTGGAGGCTGCGCCACAAAATTTATCGTCAGAAATTTTTCAACCTTAACTAAAATGGACAATTATATATGTGATCCCCACATGGGCACACGACTGCTTCTGCTGCTTAGTTTGTCCGCAAACTAAACTCGTGCGGGGGTGGCCCAGGGTTTTAGTGGACAGCTACTTGATCGATCGAGGTTTGCCTCTAATACCAGTTTGTAAAACCCCCTTTTTAACAACTTGTAAAAACCGGGGTCTTTTGCCCAGAACCGCCGCTTTGCGGTGACACCTTCGCGCCCGGGAAGATCGTCACTACAAAACGCTGATTCTGCCGGCCTTATTGATCATAAAAGTAGCAGTACAAGAGTATAAGTATGTAAGTCCACAGCAAATCACATATAATAAAATCTCCACGAATGGAGTGTCAGCAGAATAGTAAAGAGTAAAGAAATGAAGGGCTTAAACCCGGTACATCAATATCCTCCCTACAGGTCTCTCATGCGGAAGCAAAATAAAACATCTACTACTAAAGATCGGGACTCACGGTCTCAGCTGGCTGTGCTCCTGAGCTAGACTGCCCTGTCTCCAATCGCACAGGTCTCCTGGGCTGCTCCTCCCTGCTGGGCTCCACGATCCCCTAATATGATATGGTTCGAAAATCGTTAGTCTATAAGACTAAGCCCTATCGTCCCCCACCCCTTCCTCCATGCTCCTAAGCACCGAGCGTGGAGGAAGAAGGGAAAGGACGTGAAAGTGGAGAGTAAAACAAACAGGTGACAGGGGGACCTAGTTAGCAATTTAAAATCATGTTGTAATAGGTAAAGTAAGAAAAGAATTTAACCTTTACTTATGTGAGTACACATAAGCCAAGGGATCTTCTACAAGGACTCCCATCGTATAAAATGTCTCATACAACTTTATACGTTGGGGTGTCGGTTATCACGAGCAGTATATATATATTGAAATAACCTTAATTTATAAACTTGCCCACACAAGCTTATAGACCAAGGGGTCGTTTAGCAAGTTCTAATGTATAAGCGTCCCATTAAACTTACACATTAGGTGTCATAGGTTATTATGAATGATTATGATATGCATCTATATGGTGGGTTAATGATGTTCAAGCAGTGCAACTCACCCACCCGACTTTGTGTACACAAACCTTTAGTTCCCCCTTTCGGAGCCGTTACCTCCCAGGATACCTCCGTAGTGGCAGACGGAAGCGGTGGATTGGGCCTCACCCACCTCAAAACCAGTAATAGCACTACCGGTCTGACCTATCGTACGCCACAACGCTTGGTGCACTAAGCGGACTACGCGTACTCTTTGCCGACAAGACCGTCGGGCTTAAGTTTGGCGAAGCGTAAAACCACACTTGCCGAGTCATCGTATTGGCGTCGGTGCAACGACCCTCCAACACCGAAGACCCACCACCTTAGATATTCTTTTTATGCACATGCAATATTCTTAAAAGAAACTAACAAGTCAAGCTCCCGGACTAAACCGTCCGTAATAACCAACAACCGAGCCAAAGCTCCCCGGACTAACCCGTTCGGCTCAAATTCCAAACCTCGTCCCTTTGAACACCGCGGGATGGCGCCCCTTTGAACACCTCGGAACGACTTAATCATTTCTCTCCAACTCTGCACGGGTGAGCAAGTAGTCAACAGACTCCAAGTCCCTCCAACCCGTCACGAGTGAGAAATAAACATATCAGCTCCTTCCAATTCAGCGCAGGTGATCAAGTAGCCAACAGGCTCCAAGTCCCTCCAACCTATCACGAGTGAGAACAGGTACAGTTTACCTAGCCTATTAGACTACTCTTGCCTACCGATTATTACACCTAGTATTTTAGAGTTAATCCCAGGACTGCCCAGGGTATGCCCAATGAAGGGGTCTCGGGGGCACTAGGAACCAAGATGGAATTAAAAATCCAAAGTTCCCTTTCGCAAGGATAATAAGTTTTAGTTGATGTCTACCCATGACCCACAACCAACTCTCATTATTACTCTTGGGCGATCATAATTACTTAAGTTATTATCGGGAGGGCGACGGTCTTCCGCCGGCCTCCACTCCCGTTGTTACCCAATGACTTGCACTTTTACTCTCGTCACTAAGACGACACCAAGGTTATCAGGATCGCGATCCGGATCTTAGGATCTTACGATCCTACGATCCAACTTTTGTAAATCGATCCGGATCTTACCTAGGATCTAAATATCTACGACTGGGATCGCGATCCGGATCTTAGGATCTTTAGGATCGCGAACCCCAATGTCCAAAGGTAACTAGAAACATGTCCAACTCTATCCTGACCCCATTCAATCGGTCTGACGTCCATAACCCATTGTTTAGCCTACCAATCCCGCTCTCATACCCCATCACAGAATCATATCATGTTGCTTTATCATATCCCAAGTGTTGATTGCCGACTGCAAACAGAGGCCAAAAACGGTTTCTTCGATCGCTTCCAGTCTAGATTTGTTTTTATTGTTAGTAAACATTGAGTGTCTTATCTGAAACTGAAATTGAACTTAATATGGTATTATCTTTTTGATTTAGTTATTCAAAAAATTTAATATAGTTATTCACATACTAATTAATTTATTGATTTTTTTATTAATTGAGCATGCAATTTAATGATACAAAATTCAATTTTATTTTATTTTAGTCTTAATTTATGAATGTTGTAGGATCTTGCGATCCTCGATCCGATCCTACGATCCGATCCGATCCAACCTCAAAACGATCCCATCTAGAATCTCGATCCTGACAACCTTGGACGACACTAACCACCAGGGTTATACTTCCAATCGTGTTCTCTAGCTCAATTGTCGATCTATCCCCCGGTGGGCCTTATGGTATAACCTACTTTTACTGTGCGCAGACCATGACCTAACACCACCCCGGAATCGAACTTCTAATTCCTTGGGTCATATGTCTCAAATTATTTATCCTAGGGTGGTATGGAGCTATATAATGACCATGATGATTTTCATAATTTTCAAACTTAATTATATCCTTAAATTAATTTCTTCCATTAATTCTTCAGGTCATTTTACACATGAAGTATAATATATCATAATTCTACTGATGTAAGAAATTTTCCTGACCTATAATATGGTGAAATATAACTGTCTTCCAAGAGTCATAATTTTTCTTTAAGTATTTCTATTTATTCCTTAATTATCACAAAATCAACATATTTATCATTTTCCAAAAGAAGTATAAAGAATTCATAAATAAAAATTCTGAGAAAATTACAGAGTGTATGTATTGATAAGATAAGGCTAAATACAGAGTTTCACAAACTTCTAAAGTACAATAGCCCTTCAATTCCATTTTCAAGTAATTTACCAAAATGTCATTATGGGGTTTTGAACATTACTGAGACATCCAAAAATATTGAAATAATTATACAAGGTTCTTTATACAATAATACATCTCTAGAAATTTCCCACAATATTTCTACCACATAATTCTATCAATTTCCAATTAAAAGTAAATAAGGGCAAAATGGTAAATCCACATAATTCAAGCTACAAAATTCATAAAATAGAGAAGTAAAATTTCTAGGGTTTAAATATGCCCTCTATGTGATCATGACAAAATTTGGGGATTTATTTCCATGCTAAACCATTTTCTCAATTTATTTATCAAAAGGCCTAATATTTCAAAAATTCAAAATAATGGGATTTTTTTATCCCAAAAAAATCCCTTAATTAATTTGAGGGGTGAACTTAACCCTAATGGACCTCTGGATTCCATTCCATGATTTTTTTTTGGGTGCCTTAATTGGGCTGAATACACCACATTTCATTTTTTGTTATTTGCAACCCCAAAGCTATATATAGTCAACACATGCAAGGAGATTCACCCAACTTGCTGTGGTCCATATGGGCTGAAAATTTAACAATGCCCTAACAATGTCCCCATGGGCATGCCACCAAAAATTGGGGCCTTTTGGAGTTGAACTACTCCAAGAATCACCTAAACAAGCCTAGGGGTATTTTAGTAATTTCCCCCTAATTTTAATTCCAATTAATCCCATTTTTGGGCAGGGCCTAAATATGCCCTAAACCAGTTACTGACCAAAATCCCAGGTCATTTGGGCCTCTGGATGGGCTTGGGCATCTCTTACAATTTCTGTACTTTTGTTATTTGCAGCCCAAGGCAATTCACCATTTCAGATCTTGCAAGTGAGATATCTCAACATGCAGAGAACTAAATTGACTAATTTTTCTACCATAGGTCTAACATACCCCTAAGGGCAGGCCACCAAAATTTGGGGTCAATTGGGGTTGGTATGCCCCAAAAATTAACATAATTTGATTTATCATATTTTAACTAAAACTATAGAATTATTTTCCCCAAAAATTCCCATTTTTGGGGAGGATCTAGATATGCCTAAATAAGCCACATGCCCAAAATTTCAGTCCATTTGGACTTAGGGTTTCGTCAGGGCACTCATTCTATTTTCTGACCTACCCTAGCACCAGCCCTAGGAAAATGGCTCTATAGGGCAGTAGACTTAACCAAAATTTATGTGTAACATATCAAATTAAAGGTAACTTCAAGACCTACAATATTCATGTTGAGCATATTTTATGAAAAGGGTTGTAAGTGCTCTACATTTTGACATGCAAAAACCTGTTATCTAAGGCAGAAAATGGCACTATTCATGAAATTAAATAAATCCGGGATTAATAACTTATGCATGGCACTGATCTTAAAGCAATCGGATGGCCATTGTATTTCTTCTCCAAATGGCCTGGAATCGAGCCGGCGCATGGTGGTGTTTCACGGGGCGGTTCCCGGCGGCTAGGGGCGGCGCAACCCCCGGCAATCTTCTCCTCACACCTCACGGTGGTGGTGGCGAGCCTTTGCCGGCGGCTAGGGCGGCGGGAGACGGTGGCGCCACCCAACCCGAGAGCTCCAGGAACGCCATTAATGGAGAAAGTAAAACTGGGTTCGGGCTCATTCGAGCCCGAACCCTACCCCTAACATTCCTAAGATCTAATGCATGAGGAGAGAGGTGAGGGAGGACCTTCCCGGCGGCCTTGCGAAGTGAGGAGCGGCGGACGACCATGGAGGCGGCGGTGGCGGCTTTTCTCTCGGGTTCACTACCCAGCTCGGCTTCTCTCTCTCTCTCTCTCTGTTGCTCTCCTTGTTCTGAGGGTGAAGAGACCGAGGGGAGTGAGGGGAGGGAAGAGGAGATGAAGTATAGGGGGGGCGATATTTCCTAAGTGAGGGGGGGCGGGTTTGCATAGTTCTTGTCACCATGCATGCATGGGTGGGCCCCACTGCTCACACTCCCCCTAAATGAGTTAAAGGGGTCGGCCAGCCCATGTGTGGGCTGATGGCATGAGCCCAAGTGGCTCAATCCACTAACACGCTTAAATATACCCCTTTCTCTCTCCTAATTATCCTCCATTTTGAGATTCTCTTTCTCCCCTTGTCACTAGGTTGGCTAGTCAATTCTCTAGTCTATTGGCAGCCCACCCATGCATAAAATATTAAATGGGGGGGGGGGGGAATGATACCAAGGCTTGTTGGTGGAGAGAGAGGCCCTTGGTCATGAATCTTCTTCCTCCAAATTTTCTCTCTCCTATTCTATTCAAATTCTCCCTCTCCCAGGGTAATTCTCAAATTATCCATGAATGAAACCCATTTTTCTCCTCCCTATGGGGTATGAGTTGTCTTTGACCCATTGGGTGGCATTGGGTTAGTTTGGGTGGACCCAACCCAAGGAATAGGGCTTAGGGTCATTTTTGGCTAATAAGGTCAAAGTGTTGACTGGGGTCAGCATGGGTCCTAAGGTTGACCCTATGACCTACCCTAGGGTCCACTTAGGTTGGACTTACTTGGCCCTCCAATTCTAGGGTTTCTGGGTTTTACTATTTGCAGACCAAGCGACACTCATCTGAAACCCTAGGTTCACTTGGTCCTTCTTGGTTCCCTAAGGGTTTGTCCTGACCTAGTCAGGACAAAGTTATCCCTATGGGTCTAGTTGGGAAATGGGATGTTACATTATGTGTGGACAGAAATGAAATTTGTCCTCCTATATGACATGAGTTGCAACCATGGACTCCTTGATGGAATGGGACTAAGAAATGAATAGTCATGCTTGGTTGAGTCAATATATGATATTGGATTCATCAATTTCTGATAGTTCATTCTAGATCAAAAAACTGAGATTGAATTATTAAGGGGATGATATGGTTCATGCCTCGAGTTCAATCTAGATGTAAAGGACAAAAGGACATGACAGCACTAAAACAATAGTCGCATTAAGTTCATTGAGTTGCGAACTCTTGTATTACTTGGGTAGCAATGATGCATTGCTAGATGTCGTTCATTGTTTGTGAGACTATAATTAATACTGTGTAGATCAAGTGGGAGACTGTTAGAGATTTTGCGATCAAGAAGTAGTCAGCGAGTTAGTTTTGCTGTCAACATAATATGAGCTTACGAGGTCGCATATAATAACGTACGAGAAATTGGATAATTGATCGAGGTGGCTCGACTCATATAGGATATGAGTCCAAAGGCAGATTTTGTGTCGGCTAAGTCATTTATCGACTGGATGGTTTATCGGCTAGAAAGACTTGTAGGCTGGATTGTCCAGCCGATGCAGTCGATATGCATGCAGCCGATGCAGTCGATACAGTCGACATGGCATGCTGCTGATGCAGTCGATATTTCTGGAATAGCTGTTTGACAGCTTACCGACTGGATGGTCCAGCCGATGCAGTCGATAAGATTGTCTGCTTGGATTTAATTCTAAGTCAAATATCGGGTCTGACGTGCCTTTCTACTGCCTTAAGCCCTGAACCCGGTTCAGCTTTTCTTTGGGTAATTCCTGTTAAATTCAAATCTGATTCATTGAACATCATATATAGATATAATTTCAAGGTTAGGAAAAACAGTTTTTGCGGCTTTTTCTCGAGCCTTAATTTCGAAAGAGTTCCGAGCGGCGAGCACTAGACGGAGGCCTCCCCTTGGGAATCGGAGCCCTAGCGCCGATGATTCTCTCCTGAAAACGAACCTAGCAGTTCATGGAGATTAAGGCCTCGATCTCCTCTTCCAGCCTGCCTCGTGTGACGACGGAGAGGTGTTTCTCCCGTTAGTGTGAAAATCTTGTAAAGGCGCAGACGCTATTCTGTACTCTCGGACTCTACAAAACAGGAAGATTTCCTTGGAGCATCTGGATCGGCTTTGTCTCGATCCCACACAGGTATATTCCGCTTTCAGATTCATAATTCTTGATTAATGTTTCATCGCAAGATCAAGCTTCTCTTTAGGGTTTTTCTAGAATGTTTTTTGATGCGCACATGTGATGTGTTGTTCCACTCACCCATAGAAAACCCTACAAGGTCATCTCACACTAACTATCCATGACGATATCATGAGTCTGGCGAGAGAGTGTGACTTCCCCTCAAAAAGTTGCATACATAGTGCAAAAGAAACATTAAGATGGAGGATGGTAAAAATGATACACTTTAGCAATGGATGATAACCAACAAAAACACAAATAAGGGTATGAGAATACAATTTGTCATGGTGTGTTTGATGAATATGAACAAAACATATGAAATACAAGGAAGAGGTGGTATGTGAGCTAGACATTAGGATGGGAGGAGGGCATTATGTGTGACAACAAATGGCCCTTGAAGGGGTATTCTTAATAAGGTGGGTTGCAATTAAAACAACCTCATGACAACTTGACTTGGGAAGATGCAAGGCAACAAGCAAGTAGTGTGCAACCTCGAGAAGATGTTTAGCATTCCATTCAGTAACATCATTCTAAGTGGAGATGTACACATATGTAGTTTCATAAATAATATAATGATCGGTAAAATAAGTCCTAAACACCCCCTCATCATCATGCATTCCCTCATTTTCACTATGAAGGACTCTAATAACACATACAAATTTTGTCAACCATTTTATGAAAAATTTAAAATAAGGAAAAAACTTCATTGTTAGCTAATAAACTCAAGTGGTATGAGAAAATCAATCAATAAAGGTAACAAACCAACGAAAATCACTTAAAAAAATGTGAGGAGGGGCCCTATGTATCAGAATGAATGAGAAAAACAGGTGTACTATGTAAAAAAAATTCTATTTGGACAATGGGGAACATGCTTAGATAGTTCACAAGCATCACAAAAGAAATATGAAACAAAGTACCAAAAACAGGAGAAAGTGGATTTAAGGTGAGGATGGATTTGTGAAGCGCAGGTGCCAACATCAAATGTCAATTATGGTGAGAACTGTGTGGATGGAGAGGGCACAAGTGAACATCTCCTGCTCAAGGAAGTACGGTGCTCAAGGTTCTTAGCAATGTTCATATGTTGTTTACAAATCACAAAAAGACAAATTAGGCAAAATTACGAAACAATTCAGGGATCTTGTACGATAATTAACATAAAATAGATAATGAGAAAATGAGGAACACGCAAGGTAGAGGAAAGAGAGAAAGCATGAGTACATGAAATTATTTCATTTACCTACTGTAGAAAAGAACGAAAAAGAGAAACAAAAGAAATAATTTTTATTTCATTTCATTCTCAAAGTATTTGTACACTTATACAGAAAGAGAAGGGGGAAAACAAATCTCATTCTAAGATGTGAGACTAAAGAGTAAGGAGGAAGTGGACTCCAGATGGGCCTTGCTATTGGGCTTTGTACATAGTATATTCAGCAGTCCCCCGCAAGCTGGAGCATAAAGATTATAGAAACAAAACTTGGACAGGAACTGATAATATAGCGGACATGGTAAGACCTTAGTGAGAATATTAGCTACTTGTCTAGGAGTACGAACATGTTTTAATTCCAGTTTCTTCAATTGAACCTTCACCAGAATGAAGTGACAGTCAACTATGATGTGTTTGGTACGTTCATGAAATACGGGATTCCTGGAGATATGTATGGCAGCTTGACTGTCATAGTAAAGAGTAGTCGGTAAGGGAAGTTTCACACCAAGGTCACTTAGAAGGCTTTCCAACCAAGTGAGTTCGGACACAATAGAGGTCATTGAACGATACTCAGTTTTGGATGATGAGCGAACAACCACAAACTGCTTCTTGCTGCGCTAGGTGATAAGGTGTGCACCAAAGTATGTACGAAATTCACTTGTGGAGCGACTATCATCCAGGGACTCAACATAGTCAGCATCAGAGTAGGAAACAAGAGATAAGGGAGATGACAAAGGCTTGTATACAAGTCCTTGTCAAGGAACAATCTTTAAGTATCGAAGGATGCGCTCAACCGCCAAGAGATAAGAAGTTCATGGAGCATGCATCTATCGATTAACAACTCCAACAACAAAGGATATAACAGGTCTTGTAACTATAAGATAAATTAGCTTCCCTACAAAACAACGATAATATTTTTGATTCGGGAGGAGAGGATCAGAGTCAGAGGCATGGGCGCAGAGTTTGTGTTTGACATTCATTTGTGTATCAACAGCCTTGCATCCAGATTAATCAGCATCCTGAAGAAGTTCAAGACAGTACTTCCGTTGAGATAGGATAAGGCCATCAGAATGTCGTGCTACCTCGCGACCAAGTAAGTACCGCAGATTTCCTAGGTCTTTAGTTTGAAAAACAGAAGCCAGGTGCTATTTGATTATGTGTATTCCTTTGAGATCATCTCCGTAATCAAATTAACATTGACATACACCGAGAGAATCACTGTGTTAGTTGGACGATGATGAGTGAATAAAGAGAAGTAGGTCGAGCTTTGAGTGAACCCAACAACACGAACAACCTGACTAAATTTTTCAAACCATGCTCGAGGAAACTATTTGAGACCATAAAGAGATTTTTTCAAATAACATACAAGAGATTCCCCCGTGGTCTCAAACCTGCGAGGTTGTTGCATGTAGACAATCTCCTGCAAATCATCATTGAAAAAAGCATCTTTGACATCCAATTGATGCAACTGCCAGTGTCAATGAATAGTGAGGGAAAGCAAGACACAAATAGTATTTAGTTTTGCGATAAGAGAGAGGGTCTTGTTGTTGAGTGAAGCAACGAGCCACAAGACGAGCCATTAGACGTTGAACCGTCCCATCTGGACCATGTTTAATGGCAAAGACACACTTACAGCAAACATAGGTTTGGATGGGAGGAAGAGGAACAAGATCTCAAGTCTGATTTGCCCAAAGAGCAGATATTTTCTCATCTATGACCACCTGCCAACTCAGACGTTGAAGAGCCTTCTGCAAAGAATAAGGAGTGAAAATATAGGATAGGGAAGTGGCGAATTTGTAGAGTGCCTGAGATAGGCGATGGAAGGAAAAATAATTAGCCAAGGCATGAGCACTAGAGATGGGTGTTTGATCTTCGGGTCATGCGGTATCATTAGTATGGGCACCTGTTGAGACTTGAGAGCACCAAACCGAGGAGAGCGGCGAGTATACACACGAAGAAGGGGTTGTTTTTTGGTGATGGTTGTTGGTGTTGGTAGTAATGGTGGCAGGGTAGAAGTAACAGAAATAGTAGGACGCGATATTTGAGGAGGCATTGGAGACATGATTGTCAGGATCACGATCCGGATCATGGGATCTTACGATCCTACGATTAAGATTTTGTAAATCGATCTAGAATTTGTAAAACAATCCTCAATTCAATTCTACCATCTGATCTGATTCAACCTCAAAACGATCACATCTAGGATCTCGATCCTAACAACCTTGGTTGGAGAAACACTAGTAGAAAAATGAAACGGCTATTCTTCGAGAAATGTGACATCAGCAGAGGTAACAACCTTCCAATCACTAGGAGAGTAATATACATAGTCTTTCTGAGTGCGAGAATAGCCAACGAACATACATTTGGTAACACGAGGAGCAAGCTTGTCGATGTTCGGACCAAGAGTATAAAACTATAAACGTAACAGATGCAGCCGAAGATGCGAGGTGTGACTGGAAAGGGAGGTGTGGAGGGAAAAAGAAGGCTAAAGAAGGTCACAAAGTTGAGAATAGAGGAGGATATGTGGATAATGCAATAGCAAGTTGTAGACACCGCGAAATAACAATAAATCTTGGGAACCTGCATTTGAAATATAAGAGAGCGAGCGACCTCAAGGAGGTGATGATTCATGCTTTCAGTTGCATCATTTTGTTGGGGGGTATAAACACGAGCTTTGATGGATAATCCCAAACTCGGCATAGAGATTAGTAAACGCATAACTCATGTATTCGCGTGCAATGTCGGTGAAAAGTTTTTAAATTGTGGTGGAAAACTATGTACAAGTCTTTGTACTAAAATCATGAAACACACGAGTTAGTTCAGAGCGATCATAAATTAAATATAATCATGTCATACGAGAGTAATTATCAATGAAAGTAAGAAAGTAACGATAACCAAAGACATTTGTTGCTTTATAAGGTCCACAAATATTAGAATGTACAAAAAAAGGAGCATCGCTCTGAGTACAATAAGGTGAGAAAGAAGAACGATATTTGTTTGGCGAAGATACAAAACTCGCACATGAAGCCATTGAGGGATAGAGCAAGAAGAGCTTTCTTGAGAATTTGGAGAGGGGCATGTCCAAGACGTCGATGCCACTCAATAGAGCTAACTGAGGAGAGAACTGAGGGGGGATGTACAGAGTATAGTGCCCATTCGTCAGTTACCTTTACCAATGATAGTCTGCATTTGTCGATCTTGCACAATAAAAGAGGTGAAAGAAAAAGTTACATAGCAATCAAAATCTTGAGTAAAACGACTAATTGAGAGAAGATTGAAACGAGATCTCGGAACATGAAGAACCGAATGAAGAGAGATGGAGGAAGTAAGGGGCACGTTTGTTGATCCAAAAACCGGGGTGGTTTCTCTATTTTCCACAGTGATGTACTTGGAATGCACAAAATCCATGTATTGAGGAAGCTTTTGTGAAGTAATATGGCGGGTTGCACTGGAATCCATAATCAAAGTAGGACTATGGGAGAAACAAGAGATACCTCCATTGAAGATAGATGCAACAGAGTCGGGGGAACGACTGATAATCCCCTGAAGTTGCTAGACCTGGGTGTGCAAGGCATCAATATGCTTGTTTGAGGGTTCGTTGGAGCAATGATGGAAATAGAGGCAAGCGGGTGCGGTGGCACACCGCTCTTACGATAACTTGTGTCATCGAGATGATCGTCCCTACCGCAGTATATACACTTGGCGGGCGCGACTGTTTCAACCCTTACCCCGAGATAAGATGAGACCTCCGCGAGTAGATGGAGGAGTGTGGTGAGATTTAAAAGATTGTTGTATTAGAGCCGAAGAGAGAGCCACATGAGCATCGGGGGTGGGGTGATCTTTAAAATCATGGAGCACACATCTAAAAGAGATGGAATGGTGGAGGAAGACAAGATCTGAACCCAGATGTTGAGGAGGTGAGGCGGAACACGGGTCATCATTATGGGGATGCCAACAGTTTCTTTTTGAGCATGTTGGGCAGAAAGAACTGTTGTAGGCGGTTGATGTTGAATCCATGCCTCAACCAGAGTTTTGGATCACGCAATGAAGAAGTTTAAGTCCCCTGTCACTCTGGATCCAAGATATTGAAGGTTTGTGATGATGTCAAAGAGGTGTTGGAGGTTGTCCATGCCAGAATAGAGGGAGTGAAGTTCCTCCCACATGATCTTGGTCATCTCATGATACATGGTGATCCGATATAGTTCGCTATCCATAGAGTTTAGGATCCACGATTAGACACGATCATCATCACGAATCCATTGCTTGGTGGGCTAAGTAGGAGTTGTCTTTATCAGATGATGAAGGAGAACTTTGGTCTGTTGAACACGACGAACAGAGTGTACCCACTCAACAAAGTTCTTCTTCCTGCTAAGAGAGATAGTGGTAATTTGAAACTCATCACGGACATCGGGAAGGGAAGTCACCACACGGGCAGGAAGAGACGGGGCATCATTCAAATCCATGGAGGATGCAGCCACGCAGAGAGGAAGGAACAAGCAAAGCCGTCGTCAGGAGCTTGGCGAGGAGTGCAGCTAACATAGAGAAGTTGTGGTCGGGCAGTGAAGCTCAGCAGGAACAAGCACGGGTGAGCAGTTTTGGCTAACAGAATAGCTCGCGGCGAACAGGGCCACGATAAGGTGATCAGGCGGTCGGCAGAGGAGTCGGCGAGTAGGAGCACTGGTAGAAGAGCTCATGGTTAGTAACGCGGACGAGGAGGAATTCGTACGGATAAATTGAGTAAGACAAGTCGACGATCACTCGAAGGAGGCTAGGGCGCTAGGCAATCGAGCAAGAGACCGTGAGGGCTGAAGGTCACTATGAGCTGGTGAGGAAGCGATCGGCTACGGGCTAGCGTACTAGAGAGCTGCAAGGATGGAGTTAGCCGCGAGCTAGGCGGCCAGGGAGCTCGACAGACTCAGCAAGACTCACGTGTAGAGTTAGAAGAAGCTCGGCAGAAAGCTTCCGTGGCCAGGAAAAAAAATTGGCGGGAAGTTCGACAGGAGCGTCGATTCGGCAATGAACAGCTGCGATCAGGATCTTGGTAGAAGCAATAACCAGGGCAGACGGCATAAGAGACCGCGGGAGGCACCAACCTGGTAAGACCCAGTGAGGCAACAAGCGACGGCTATAAAACCAGCAGGTCAGAGGCAGTAGGCGAAGGCAACGCATGAGAGGAAAGTTATGGTCAAATGAAATGAGACCGCGTGAGAGGGCGAGGCTGCAGGAGCAGGGCCACAAGCCGAGCAAAAACGAACTTAGGATTCGAGTTTTTGCTTTGATACCATATAGAAAAGAACGAAAATGAGGAAATAAAAGAAATAATTTTTATTTCATTCCATTCTCAATGTAATACATACAACTTTTTTTACGCTTATATAGGAAGAGAAGGAGAACAAATCTCATTCTAAGATATGGGAATAAAGACAAAGGAGTAAGTGAGCTCTAAATGAGCTTTGTTATTGGGCTTTATACATAGTTTATTCAACTCCTACAATAGAGGATAAGGAGACATTGGTGGCAATGACTGTCATGGCCATACAGAGGAGTATATGAGACAAAATTAGAGGATGATCCAGTCATATAGTTCATAGTGATGGAGTCAATGATGAATTCATAGTGGGAGGTGGAGGCAGTATTTACATTTGGTATATAACAGTTGGCAAGGGCAGTGGAGGAGACAGTTTTGAAGAATCACCTTAAAAGCTTACGAGATGTCGAAGAGTGTCGAGCTTGTGAGTCGATAGGGAGCCAAATGGAAGAGCAGGGTTGTCGTGGAACTCAATAGTAAGAGCTGCAATTAAATAGCATGTTTTGGAGTTTCTTCTATTATCAAGGCCATCGCCACTGCCACTGCCATCAATGTCCTTGCCATGAAGAGCTAGATGAAGGTATAATCGGTAGCATAATGCAAGAGTTTGACCTTTCTTCACACAATGGACGCCCAAAGGCACAAGAGCACCAGAGGACGAAATCCAGTCAGAACAGAGTGGTCAGTCACTATTATAGAAGTGAAAGACAAGTAATGATCTTCATCACCCAAGACCATAATAAATTCCTATCATAGAGACAAAAGAGGGGCATGGTGTAAGACGTGGATTCACATGAGTGTCAAAAACATCCTCCTTTTTGAGCAATCTTATGGCATCTACATTGCATTATGAGTAAAACCCACAAGTAATCTAGCTCTTGATAATGATGGGAATCCATCGAATCATGCACCTGGAGGGGCTCGTCGCAAGGCGGGACCCACGTTCATTTATTCGCGCAGGAAGACTTGATCAAATCGTCGATCGGACTCCGCGGTTGCGTCTGGGGCGTCGCCGCGAGTCAAAACACTATATTAGTTTATATTTTTCTGTTTAATATTGATGTATTTTAAGGGCCGAACCCACCGGCTAATCATAGTCGTTGATGGGAAAACTCTAACTTTTCTTTTCTTATAAATAGGAGTCTAGAGGGCTGAAATGAACTATTGCAGAATTTGGAGAACACTCATTCCCGGATTCCAGCGATCCATCCCCAGTGTCGACGTCGTGGAACCCTAGGAGACGACTCCTAGGCCTCCGAACTCCTCCCCAAGGTAACTCCTACACCACCTTCGTTTTCCACCCTTCAAACCCCCATTCCCACCGCCGGATTACCTCCAACCCCCCCCCCCCCCCCGCACGACCGCCGGCCTGCAGGTTCCAGCAAGTCGCTCCCTCCTTTTCTTGTACCGCCGCCCAGCCAGCCCCCTACACCCCTGGTTCCGCCGCCCCCTTCCTCTCCAGCCCAGGTCGCCGACATCTTTGCCCTCACCCCAGCCCACCGCCGCTTCCCCTTCCAAAATCCGGCCACCCCAAGGGCCCCTTTGCCCTAGCCGACCACCCCCTCATTCCCCCTTTGTGGATCCACTACCCAAATAACCTCTATTCTCTAGATCACGATAGATCTGAGAATTTCAGCCCTCGTTCCGACGTTTACCTCCACCCTTGTTACCATTTTTGTCTGGATCTGTTCTTACACATTGGATCTGCCCTCCCCTGGCCCGGATCTACATATACGTGGCCGGAACCACCGTTTTATTGCCTGTTTTCACCGTCTACCGCCGAGGACAGCCACCACCACCGTCGCCTCGCCACCGGTCTCATCTCTGATCGCTGATCTACACATCCGGACCTCAAATTCTTCAGTTTCTCGGTTCAGCCCTCTACTCTATGAGCTTTTGTAGTAATGTATTACTTGATTCGACATTTTCATTTAGTGGTTTACCATATTTTGCTGCGATTCTTGTTTGTGAAAATTTATTTTGGTGCACTAATAATTTGCAGGAGGAGGCATTCGCCGCGCGCTTCACTTAGGGCCTCAAAGCGGAGGAAGCCATTAAAATTTGCCTAAATTTAAAAATCTGTTTTCTATTCAAATAACTGTGTGGTGCTAACAAAAATCACATTGCTTAATTTATTCGTCAAACATCGCTCTTTTCATAGCATGTAGATTTGGATTAGCGTGTCACCCTTGCACCATCACCTAGCGTCGTAGGTTTTGTGCACTCGTAGTCTACCCTAACATCATTTTAGTATCAGAGGTTAAGGTTTATGTCATTTGCATGTTCCGTAGTAGTAGGACCTTTAGAGAAAGCATGGTAGAGCTGCAAGTCACCGACTACCGCACGACGAGCTCGAATTCGGGTGCCGCTTTTGTTGAATTTCAACGCCTTATCCTAGATCGTTTTGACGCATTAGGTGCCCAGTTCAACGATGTGCGTCATGATCTTGTCGAGGTGAACCTTCGCTTAGACCACTTAGAGAATGTCAGGGACACTCCGACACAGCGTGACGAATCACTTGAGGACAACCCTGATGCTCCTCCACGCCAGGACCAACGTCCGAGGGATGGTCCGCCTCCAGCAGACCGCCACCGTCGTGATATTCCTCGGCGAGCCCCAATCCCGCCGATAAGGCGAAATCCTGATTTTACGATAGATCATAGGCAAGTTCCAGCGCGGGATAGGCTTTCCCATCAACGTAGTGAGTACCGTATTCCACGTCAGCCTCAACCTGACCCCAGAGATCGTATACCCCCACACGGTCGCCGTGACCATCACCACGATGAATATTATCCCCCGGGTCGGAGAGAGTGTGGTCCCCCACCCGCTCGATACGACTACGCCCATGATGATTATCCCGAGGATTATCCCGTCCCACGGAGAGGAGGCCACCACCATGACATCACTCGTCGCATCTGACTCGTCGCCCCTTCGTTCGATGGTCGCCTAGATCCGAAAGCCTTCAGCGATTGGCTCTTGGACATGGACCACTACTTCGAGTGGTATGATATGAGTGATGAGCGTTGTGTTCGCTTCGCAAAAATGAAGCTGATTGGACAAGCTAAGGTATTCTGGATTAGCGTCAAGAGAGCGTTGGAGCGAGATGGGTACTACCCCATCGCCAGATGGGATGAGATGAGGCAAAGGTTGAGCGAGAAATACCTCCCCGCCTCCTACCGAGACCGGTTATTTGAGCAGTTGCAGAACTTACGGTAGGGGTCACTTACTGTCGTTGAGTATATGTCTCGCTTCGATGAGCTAGTTGTTATGAGTGATATC
>CM077098.1:49280565-49604237 GCA_039513925.1 Platanthera zijinensis | reverse complement strand
AAATAAGGATTGGAGCCATCACATTCAACAAGGTAACCTATGTAAGAGGACTCAAGCATAACCTCATCTCCATAAGTTAATTATTTGATGAAGGATATCGGGTACACTTCAACGCAACTGCCTATATTAATTTCTAAGAAAGAAAAACAAACTGTTTAATGGGAATAGACAAGGAAACATAATATAGTTAATTTTCAATCTGCCATTCAGATATCTCTTACTTAACATTATACATAATCAGAATTATTTATGGCATAAAAGACTAGGGCATGTTAAATGAAAAACATTTCTAGGCTATCTAAAGACAACCTTGCGAGAGGTTACCTTCTGGCCCCTATAAGAAGGAAGGCCTTTGCAGGGCTTGTCACTAGGCAAGCAAACTAAATCTATTAGTAAATAAAAGTGATTCACCTAGGATATTGTACTTGCTACACATGGATCTCTTTGGACTCATAACTATACAAAGACTGGGAGGGAAATCCTACACCTTAGTCATAGTGGATTACTTCTCAGGTTTACTTGGTGTTCTTTCGAGATCTAAGTCAGATACCTTTAAGGTTCTTATAGATTTTCTCAAGACCATACAGATTGAGTACTCTACTCATGTAGCATTAATCAGAAGTTTATCATGGTACAGAGTTTGAGCCTCTTCTTATGTATAGAGTTCTGTTAGAAGGAAGGTATCAGGCACTGCTTCTCAGCTCCTAGAACTTCCCAACAAAATGAGGTTGCTGAAAGGAAAATAGGACACTTATTGAAGCTGCAGGAACATTACTTGTAGATGATTACATGCCCCTATCCTTTTGGCAGAGGTTGTAATCATAACAAACTATGTACTGAACAGAAGCCTGATACATAAACTAAAGAATAGGACTCCCTATGAATTACTTAAAGAGGAAACCTAAAATCACTTATTTTAAAGTATTTTGCTGTTATGTTATATACATAATAATGACAAGAGATATATAGAAATTTTGAAGCTAAGGCTGAAGAGGGAATTTTTCTAGGATATTCCCAAGTAAGACAAAGCTTATAGGATATTTAATAAATCATCCCTGAAATTGAGGAATCAGTTCATGTTACATTTGATGAGGCTAACATGTTTTACAAGGAGAAAAACATTTCTACCAATAGTACTTTGCAGGTATCAAAATTATGTGAAAATTTGGATGATCTAGACCTTACCCCCAAAGGCTGAATCACATCCTCCTCCCAAATCATAGCAAAAGCTGATAGTGTGACGAAATTGTGGAAAGTTTCAACTTCCCTCAACAGTTGATGCAATTCCACAAAAGGAATTAAATACAATAACTGTGCTAAACCAACTCCACCTAATGATCTTGTCATACTTAGAGATCACCCTAGATCCCATGTAATTGGAGACATAACACAGGTGTACAACAAGGCATCAACTCAACCAAGACTTGATGCATGCCTGTTTACTCTCTCAGTTGAACCTCAAACCATAAAAGATGCTGAGCAAGATCCCCAATGGATCATTACTATGCAAGAGGAACTCAACAGTTTTGAGAGATGTAGAGTTTGGGATTTGGTTCCAAGACCCAAGACTACCCATTATTGGAACCAAATGGGTATACAGAAACAAACGGGATGCCCAAGGTAAATTGTGAGAAATAAGGCTAGGCTTGTTGCTCAAGGTTATATGCAAGAAAAGGGAATAGACTATGACCAAGAATTTGCCCAGTTGCAAGATTGGAGTAATCAAATATTTCTTTCCTTTACTGCCTACAAGATTCAAAGTCTATCAGACGGATGTGAAGAGTGCCTTTCTGAATGGAGTGCTAAAAGGAAGAGTTTATGTTGAACAACCTTCAGGTTTCATCTCTCCAACTCATCCTTATCATGTTTTTTAAATTGCATAAAGCCCTCTATGGTCTAAAGCAAGCTCCAAGAGCATGTATGAGACTTTAGTTCGTTTTTTGATAGAGGCATAAATTCATTAGAGGCATTGTAGAAAAAATATTGCTCACTAGACATCATAAGATCAAACCTTGTTAGTACAAATATATGTGGATGACATTAATATTGGATCTACTGATCCAAATTATGCAAGAGGTTCTCTGACCTCATGCATTCAAAATTTGAGATGAGTAGTATGGGTGAGCTCTCCTACTTCCTTGGTCTCCAAGTGAAGTAGCTCCCTGATGCATCTTCATTTCCTAGGCTAAATATGCTAAGGAGCTTATTAAGAAGTTTGGATGGCAGATGCCTCAGCAAAGAAAACACTTAGGCTACAAATGCATAAAGACTCTGATACCCATGGGAAACCTGTGGATAGAAAATTATAGAAGGGAATTGTTGGATCCCTACTATATCTTACACTAGCAGACCTGATATCATGTTTGCCACATGCCTTTGTACGAGGTTCCAGGTGAACCCTAAAGAATTTCATCTAATTTTTCTAAAAAGATTTTAAGAATATATAAAGGGTTTTCCTAGTCTAGGTCTCTGGTATCCTACGGAGTCAGAGTTTGAGTTAACTGGATACTAAGATGCTGACTTTGCTGGATGCAGATGACAGAAAGAGTAACCTCAGGAACTATAAGTTTCTTGGTATGAGATTAGTGTCATTGTTTTAAGAAGCAATCATCTGTGTCCACATCAACTGCTGAAGCAGATATATTGCAGCTGGCAGTTGTTGTTCCCAGATGTTGTGGATTCAAAACCAACTCCTGACTATGGGTTAAACTTAATAATTCAACTCTACTATGTAATAACACAAGTGTTATTGCCATATCACAAAATCCAGTCCATCACAGTAGGACTAAACTATAGACATTAGGCATTATTTCATTAGAGAGTGTGTAGACAAAAACAAAATTAAACTTGTCTATATCTACACTGATTTGCACACAAGCTGATATTTTCACCAAGCCCTTGGATGAAAGAAATCACTTATTCTTTGTAAATCAGCTTGGAATGATCAATGGAGAAACTTAGTTTAATTTCTGTCTGCACCAAAGAAACTCTCAGATTTCATCGATCTGAGATCGACAAACTACCTGTTAGTAAAGTTAGTTTCGTCGACCTGAGATCGACGAACCTACTTCAGAAAACATTTGTCGAACGGAGCTCGGCGAAAAGTCTTCAACCCTTCAGGCTGAGATCAACAAATTTTCTAAATCCAAATTTTTTCATCGACCTCAGATCGAAGATCTATTTCTTTCTCGTGGAACGGAGTCTGTCAATTCATATTCCGGAAAACCTTATATTAAGGTTTTCTTCAACCTCTATCCCCACCTTTAGTTCTCTTGCACTTGATCCTCATTTTATCTTACAGGTGCTCTCATGGCGATTCCGGCAGGAACTCTAGGGGTGATGAAGTTTGATACTAGATTCGACCTGGACTTCGAATCTTTCCAGTACAAAGATCCCATCTTCCTAAATATTCTGCAGTTACTTGAAGAACAACAGTTGAAGACTCTGCTCTCCACTCGCATGAAGATATCAGGAATAGAGATCAGGGAATGGGTTTACACAGCTTTTACAGAGGAAAATATGATGTCTGGAACAATCGTTGGTACTAGTGTTTCTCTTACCCCGATGTTTTACTGAAATTTTTTGATTGAGGAAATGGTGATGAAGAATTAGATATAATTTCGGAGGAAATTGATATGATGCTTAGCTTGATGGGGTATTCGGGACAAACCCCCCAATAAATTCCTCAAGAAACATTTGTCTGCAGAGTACAAGTTTCTTGCTGACATTGTGGGGAAGGTACTGCTATGGAACACACTGCATGGAACCTATCACCAGGCCTATATCACCAGCATCAGTTCCTGGTCATGTGTGCCATAGTGAATAAAAGGATAGTGAATTAGGCACAGATCTTATTTGATCTGATTAGAAAGACGAACAACAAAAAGGAGGTTTTCTTTGGAAGGATCCTAGGGATCTTCCTCAAGGAGAAGGCTGCTGAATCACTGGTTTCCCCAACAATATTCATTAATGCTAGCAAGAGACTCACTTGTGCTCTGTTTAGCAAGTGGGAGAGGACAATCACTAAGCCAACCATGTCCCCTTCCTCTTCCACCAAAACTTCTGAAAGTACCATGCCTGTACCAGCCACTCCCCACCCCATTGAAGAGATCCCTTACACCCCTCCACCACCTCCAGCTACTCAGTTCTATCCCAACAAGCAACACAACCAACCCACCTTCCACTATCATTACAGTCCCTACCTCTACACCTCCAGCATACTAACTTCCTACTCTCCAACAAACATTCCCTCCAATACTCCATCCCCTATCCTGATACATCTGTACCCTCACCACCCCAATCTCCTCTTCCACATCATCTTGCTAATATCCCCCAAAACCAACATATCATCCTCCAATCCTTCAAACTCTTATTATCCCCACTACACACTCCTCTCTCATAAAATGACTCTCCCCTACACACTCAAATCCCACCTCCACCTCCACCTCTAACTCCCCCACACCTACCATATCCACTCAACCAACCACTACCACAACATCTACCTCTCCACACTTGGATCCCTCCCTTATCTCCCCACTCATTACCCTCCTCACACCCCTCCTAAAAACACTCATAACAGAGCTATCTCTCCTCTTGTTGCCTCCATCTCCTCTCTTGCTGCTCAAATTACTGCTTTAACTACTACTCCATCTTTAATTCGGGGACTAGCTTCAGTTCCTCCTAAATCCAGGAAGGGGGAGATACTTGATGAAGAAGTAGCACCAGTTGTAGTAGAAGATATAGCAGTAACAGAATCAGATGATAAGGATATGGACACAATAGTTGTAACAGAAGATGTAGCAATAAAAGAAGTTATAGCAGAAGAAGTACAAAGAAGAAGTTATGGTAGAAGATGAACCAACAGGCAACACTAAGCCATCTATGGCTATAATTCTATATACCACACCAATTTGTCTCAAGGCTACTTTTGTAGCTCCTGAGCCTCTTCCCAGAGTTGCTTCCTCCACCATCTCATCCCCTATAGTACCAGTGTATATTATGGATGATTCTCCAATGCCTGAGCTATATGCATTGGTCATGGATGATATTGAGGATGAAAATAAATTAGCTGCTCAAAGCACTGATGTACAGAGTTCTCCTGTCCCCCCCCCAGTTCCTTCAAAGATAGAAAAGACAATAACTTCTGATGACACATTGAGAGAGATTGATGACATGTATGAAAATCCTCAGCCTTCTGATGATGATGATGATTCTGATGAGGACCCAAAGAAGAAAAAGTTTCAAAGAAAAGGAAAGTCCTCCACCTCCTGCCCCAAAACTCAATCCAGCAAATGACACACCCTATTACATTCTGCAGAACATAACTCCATACAATGGTGTGCAAGCTTGGATGTGATTGTCTAAAAATTAACAAAAGGCAAGGAAGAAGAGTAGAAGATATTCTCCTCCCCCACAAAAATTCAAGAGAGGTCCTCCTCCTCCTCCTGCTATTGCTGATGCCTCAGGAACTACTTCTCAAGGGACAGATTCACCTTCCAAGTCTACATCCTTAACCAGAACATATCAAAGACAGGAAAGGCCATCTAGACATCATTCTTAAGGAAGCAGCCAGCAAAGGAATGTCAGTTCTATAGAGCAAATAAAGGAGGTAGTTTATCATAAACCAGAGTTCTCACCTCCCAGACAACAAGCTCAACAAAGAAGGCACATAGAATTCCACAAGCCAAAAATAAAATATAGTGAGACTGCTCCTCTAATGTCTCTGTATACTCAGAGTGATGAAACCCAAAAAGTAACAAATTTCCAAGCACAGTACACTCAATTCAAGCCTGTTACCCTGCTACCCCCACAAGATGATCAATTATCTGTTAGTCAGGATATTGATCCTAACTTCAGGATGGCTAGGCTCTAAGAGTTGATTGGTCTGTCACAAATAAAGAAGGCCAGAGAAGAGGGTGAAGATCCAACAAAGTTCACAACTATGTCTTCATACAGAGAAAAAGAGCTGGATAAACTTCAAGTGAGCAAGAAAGTGTTTGATTCTGCAGAGTACATGGCTATACACCCAGAGGCTGTAGTACACAGAACCTCCACTCTGACAGTGATTGGAGCAGCAGATATGTACATGTCAAAGAAAGAAGCTGTTAATCCTGACAGGGAAATCATATTTACTCAGCCTGGAGATAAGAGCAAAGGAGCAGAGAAACCGAAAAAATATAATCTGAACTCCTATGTGTATGGTATATTTTGAAAAATTGTGCTCTATAATACAAATCTAACAGTATAAATATATCTGTTGTATATATATTATTTCATTCTCTGCCAGATATATATTTTCTTGCTTTATACATTTCCTTTTATCATTGAGTCTGTATTTAGTGACCTCACCAAAATATGGGGAGATTGTTGGATCCATAGTTGGATTTGGGCTAGGTTCACTAAGTTAGGATATGACCCAACATGTATAGCACGGGTCATGGTTGTGCCCTAGAGTCTAGGTTTAGTCTTTAAAGTTAACAATGCTAGGGACCAGCCTCCAACACTGCCAGAGACTCAAGACTTTGAGAAAATTCAAGACTTAGAAAAAGAGCTCTATGTTCGTCGATCTCAGGTCGACGAAAGTCGTGCTCATCTCGACAAACTAAGAGAAAATTCCCTGAGCTGAGCTCGACAAACTTTGTTCTCAGATCGACGAACTCTGGACAAAGTGACAACACTTCTAAGTCAAACTTCGGTCGACAAACTTAGAACATCAGCTGAACGAACTCTATTCTCTAATCTTAGATCGACTAATTTTGGATCAGATGTTTCAACACTCAAAACCAGAGAACATCACACTCAACGCCAAAATTATAATTCAACACTCAACGCCAGAGAACATCAAACTCAATGCCAAAATGATGTTTCAACACTCAACACCAGAGAACATCACACTAAACACCAAAATGATGTTTCAACACCCAGCACCAGAAAACAGTCTAAGTCCAGAATCAAAATTTAGGTCGACAATCTTGGACCTCAGCTAGACGAACTCAGTTATTAGGTCTAAGGTCAACGATCTTGGACATCAGATCGACGAACTTGGTGCATAGAATAGGAAAGTTGTCAAGCAGTAGTGAGCCATTCAGAGGTCGACGAACTTGGACCTCAACACGATGAACTATGGACTCAGGTTGATGAATCCAGACTTGGTTGTATCCCTCTTCTGTTCCTATTATCTTGCAATGATTCCTGAGTAATTAATGCTCTAATATTCTCTGAATATTACCGTTAGACAAGAGCATTAATTATGCTCTTCATCAGGATTATTTCCTGCCGTTTTCCAAAGGGACAGTTGGGTAAACTAATCAATGAAAATTTTCCAATGCCGTCTGCATTGATTACAGAAGGGATTTCAAAATTCAAATGGACTTTTATATCAAAAATATAAAAGTATAGATTCTTCTTCTTGAAAGAGATAGCAGACGATATACAACTGATACAGACACACACAAAACCAGTCAGGAAGAGTAGAACACCATCGTCTCTCAATAAGGATTTTCTCTGCTCTTGCTCTCTCTTGACAACAAAGCATTAGAAAGAAAGGACTGCTAGACCAGAAGAAAAATAGCTTTCAGAAGAAGAAGAACAACCATTTAAATCAAGAGTCTTCTTCTTTTGTCATCCTCTCAGGAACTTTCAAAGGACAACAACTACTGCATCTGTCAAAGAGTTCCTGAAGTTCTTCTAGTTGAAGTTGAAAGCTTGAAGGCCTATCACCCTGAAGCAAAGTTCCTTTCATCCTGAGTAAATTCAGTATTTCAGGGGGAGCTTTTGCCACCATCAAATCCACAGAGTCTTCTCAGTTGAATACTTGAGAAATAGAAGACATCATCACTCTCTCACGCCCTCGGTATAAAGGGTTCTCTACTCCCTTCAAAAGTGATTCCTGGTTGCAAGTCTCCTAACCAAATGACTTGAGGTTTGGTTTTTGAGCACCTTACCAAAAGCTCCTTGGTGGAAGTCACCTGAAAAAAAAACCTGAGTGGATTCCTACATGGGTAGTAGAAGAGTGGATGTACCCAGGTTGGGGAACCACTATAAAATTCTTGTGTTGTCTGGTTGCCTTTTTCTTTTGTCCTTGTTATGGCTGTGATAGTTAGGATTCTCTGATTTTTATTAGTTTAATCTACTGTGTTGTGATATAGCATATGAGTTTAGAAACAAGTTATTCTCTTCAGCAAAAGAATTTAATTACTCACAAATACTCTATTCACCCCCCTCTAGAGTATATTAGATCTAACCCTCACTTTTAGGTTTCGATATGGTATCATAGTACTTTGGTATTAATATGTAACTCCGCTGACTGTCCGTTGAATATGGCGTGGGGTCCCGGTCGCACCTTCTGTTATATCCTATGTGACGGGTGGGAGTGCTACAATTTAGTATCAAACTATGGTGTCGGTCTTACTTTGGGGAATTCGTGGACGAATTCTTTCTAAGGGGTGGTGAGCACAGTCATGTGCGTCATCGTTATAACATGAAAAGAACCCATGAATGTTCACTTAGGAATGAAAATACACATGTTTGAGGAACTTGAGTGTTCCTATGATTTCCTTTTGCAATTTTTTGTCACCTAATTGAGTGTTTCCCGATTATATGTGATTAGGAGTGGTGTAGTGCAGACATAATGTCAGCACTCAGTGGAGAGATGAGCGCTTAATGACATGCCTATGACCCCTCCTTCTACTGAAACAATTCGAATGGTAGCGGAAGTAGTGCTCTCTATGATCAATGCCCAACATGGAAGGCATGTGCAACCCCCTATCCCTAGGGTTGCTTCAATACCGGTTGGTGCTCTAGAGCAAGTGGAAATTAGAAGATCAGTGGATCAGCAGTTGAACTTTCTTTTGATGCAAGTGACGTACTCTGTTGACGAGTATTTGCATGTGTTTGTCACGATAAGGCGCTAGTCAGATTTTGAGTTTGAGGATGAGCATACTATGGTAAACAGGTTTTATAGCTGTCTGTGTGATTATTTACGGCTTCTATTGGTAGGACCAAAGTTATTAGGATTTCGAGCGTTGGTGGACTCAGTAAGATCATTGGAAGTAGATTTGGGAAAAGTCCACCAGATGTCAGTTTGCAAGGTACCGAACACCGCAGTTCCTGCAAAGTCTGAACACATTAGGAGTTTGCATAAGAGGTCTAGAATCTTTGCTGGTAAGGCTCCTTATGCTTGCCATACTTATGGCAAGTCAGGACACCTTACCCACGATTGTCGTGCTGATGCCCCAAAGACAAAGAAAGATAAGTCAAGAGAAACAGCAGGGCTAGTCCCACTTACTTGTTATACCTGTGGCAAGCCGGGACATATAGCTCGTGACTGTTGGGGTAGGTTTCCGAAGACAAAGGAAAAGGCAGAAGTCCATAAGCAAAGGGACGAGATGACATGTATGGTTTAGCTTATAGCTTTTATACCTACGACTTGTTTAGTTATTATCTTATTATTTGTGTTAGTGGGCTTTGTCCCACTCTTGGTGGTGGAGAGTACTGTTCATTGTGGGACTTCTCGCTCCTTAGCATCCAACATTTCCTTGTGGTCCATATTATTGCTTTCCGATATATCGATTATGTATATACAAACCAAACGAAAACATGGTCGTTAAAGATTGTTAGTGGTGTAGCCCTAAGGTGGTCATACTAGGACTAAACACCGAAGGTGAAACTAAGTTAGACGTTATTATGGAGGGGCGGAGTTGTTCTTAACTAGAGACTAAGAATCCCGAACCTGGGGTGGTCAGTGTTTCGTTGGTGTTGGAGCTTGCCGATATCTTCCCCGAAAGTGTCCCTAGATCCCCACACCGGAGAGATATCGAGTTCAACATTGAGTTGAATTCTAGTGCACAGCCGGTGTCGCTGTCTCCTTACCGCTTAGCACCATGGGAGATGGAGTCTTTGAAGGCGCAGCTTGAAGAATTGATAGAGCAAGGGTTTGTGCATCTAAGTTTGTCACCTTAAAATGCCTTGGTTCTCTTCATGGTAAATAAGGATGGAAGTCTATGGCTTTGTATCGATTTACGGGAACTAGATAAGCTAATAGAGAAGAATAGATATCCGATCCTGAGGATTGATGATCTATTCGATCAGCTGGTCGGGTCAACTGCGTACTCGAAGCTAGATTTGAAATTCGGGTACTATCAGTTGAGAATTAAGGGAAGTGATATTCCCAAGATAGTTTTCAACACACGTTATAGGCATTATGAGTTCACCGTCATGCTGTTTGGGTTGACGAATGCGCAATCAGTGTTTATGGATATTGGTGTAGGGTTGTCAGTGAAATGAGAGAAACTAAATAAGAAATTTCAAGTTCAGATTTAAGCAAGCGATAGCATTAAAATTCCGTAAGAAACACCAGTTCCAATCTCCACAAAAACTATTAGAAGAAACACACAAGATGGAGGGGAAGAAAGAGGTTACCCAACCCAAATATAGGATGCACACAAGATAGATGTGGGAGAATCGCTCTCTCCATGGTTCCACCGGCATCGCACCGAATGGGGAAGCAGCCCTTCATCCTTGGAGTCACACCGAGGAAGGAGCTCACGCAGGAGAAGAGGCCACGCCTTGGCCTAACTCTTCAATGGAGGGAGCAAGGGAGCGGCGTCAAGGAGGGTTCTCCCTTTGTAGAAATCTGATTTTAGGGTTATAATCTTCTTGTCTTTCCAAAATAAAGGGCTCCTATATATAGGAGGCCCACACAACATCCAAACATCCAGATTTGAGATGAAATCTCATCATCCGGATGGTTATTAATACACCCTAAAATAGTCTATTAGCACACCAAAGCAAAAATATAAAATATTACATTGGCCAACATAAAAGAAAAGAAAGCTTTGAAAATAATGAAGAGGCTTCACGTGCGCCGTGGACAAAGATTGTACCGGTGCCTTCCGGTAGCTAGTGCGGAGTGGTCAAAAGTCGCCTTCCGTTGACGAAAATCTTTATGTTGTTGGAGCACTTCCGCAACCGAGTCATCATCAAGTGGAGGCGGAGGGGCCACTGCATCAATCCTCCACCGCTCAAAATCACGTATCACCGAGACGTGGTCCTGGAGGTAGCGGTGAAGAAGATTGGCATCCAAACGTAGAAGCTCCGGCTCGAGGATCCAAGAATTGTCTGAAGGGGGGCGGTCACGCAAACGGATAAGGAAGCGGCGGGTAGCTCCATCGGCAGAGGCAAGGGGCTCGTCAGCTAAAATCCATTCTGGAAAACAAAAGGTTTTGGGAAACCTTGGAAACATGTTAGCCGAAGGAAGAAAAGTGTGCAACTCACCATCCGATGAGGAAGCAATGGGAATTGAAAGAGAGAGCTCATCGAGCTACCATGTCCCAAACCCGTAGAGAGATCTGTGGATTGAGAAGACAACATAGAAGTCAACTCAAGTGGAGGTGAAACAAACGGCGTTAAATCTGAAACATTAAAAATGGGGGAAATACCCCAATTGACAGGCAAATCAAAAACAAAAGCATTCTCACCGAGTTTCTTCAGAATTCGAAAAGGGCCGGCTTGCTTAGGCTCCAATTTCTTCACAGTACCGGAAGGCAAATGCGTGGAAACTAAATGAACTAGGTCTTGATCGCCGACTTGAAAGTGGGATGCTCTCCTATATAAGTTAGCATGCGCTTGATATAATTCGTATTTACGGCCAAGGTTGCCCGGATACGAGCGTGTAAGTCATGGATGTGCTCGGCGAAGTATTGTGTGAACTGACTGGCCTTATAAGTTAGTGGTAAAGGAACCATGTGAAGGGGCACTAGTGCCTTATACCCGTGGTCAATCTCATTCGGCGACATTCCCGTGAATCTATTTTTAAAGTTGTTGTAGGCTAATTGAGCGTGGGGAAGGAGTAGGTCCCAAGTACCCTTATGATCACTCACAAGGAATCTTAAGAGGTTCCTCAAACTGCAATTAACCACTTCCGTCTGGCCATCTGTTTGAGGGTGATAGGCAGCAGAAAACAATAATTTAGTGCCCATTAGGATCCATAAGGTTTTCCAAAAAAAACAGGTGAATTTAACGTCACTGTCCAACACAATAGTTTTTGGCACCTCGCGGTGGCTAACTACTTCCCGGAAATATAGATTGGCGATGTGTGAAGCGTCATTAGTCTTATTACACGGAACGAAGTAAGCCATCTTAGAAAACCGGTCCACTACAACAAGAATGGAATCGTGGCGGCGTAGTGTGGGGGGAAGGCCTAATACGAAGTCCATACTAACGTCTTCCCACGGTATCAAAGGGATAGGCAACGGCATATACAATCCTACATTGGTCTTACTACCCTTCGAAACCTGACATGCACGACAACTACTCACAACCCTCCCGACGGTATCCTTTAATTTAGGCCAATAAAATTTATCCGCAACTAGCGTGATCGTCTTATCACATCCAAAGTGTCCACTCAACCAACCACTATGCAACTCCCAAACAATATGGATCCGTAAGGAGGAGCGCGGGATACACAACTTGTCGGGTCGAAACAGATACCCATCCGAGATAACGTAAGCCATTATAGTCGTAGGGGAATCATCTTGGGCGGATAAATATGCCTCTTGAAAATCGGGGCAAGTGGCATATTCTTCCTTGACACGCTCGAAACCTACCACATGAACATGCATCGTAGACAACAAAAGAGTAAGGCGACTAAGGGCATCCGCTACTCGGTTGTCGGCCCCTTTAAGGTGCTTGAGGTTGAGCGTATACTCTTGCAAGAAAGCGATCCATTTGGCGTGACGCGGGCTGATTTTGTGTTGGCCATTAATAAAGCGCAAGGCATCATGGTCGGATAAGATCACGAACTCCTTGGATAGGTGGTAGTGCTGCCAATGATGCAGACAACGAACGACTGCGTAAAATTCCCTATCATAATTTGATTAGTTCAACTTAGCGCCTGCCAATTTTTCACTAAAATAACTTATAGGGTGCCCCTCTTGACTTAAGACGCCTCCTATCCCTGCCCCGAGCGCATCACATGTAAACTCGAAAACTTTGTCGAAGTCCGGTAAACGTAAAATGGGCGCTTCCGTCATAAGTTTCTTAATGCGTTGGAATGCGAGGGTGGCGGATTTCGTCCACGTGAACTATCCCTTCTTCATACAATCAGTAATGGGCGCCATGATACTACTAAAATCGCGTATGAAGCGACAGTAGAACGTGGCTAACCCGTGGAAGCTTCGTACCTCCCGCAGACTCGTCGGCTGGGGCCAATCCCTGATCACTTGTACTTTGGTGGGGTCAACTCTAATGCCCTCGGATCCAACAATATAGCCCAAAAATTCCACCTCCGACACGTATAAGGTGCACTTCTTAAAATTGATAAATAAGGTTTCTTTCCGTAGGGTGGAAAGAATCACCTTCAGGGGGGCGATGTGATTGGCGGTGGCGGTGCTGTATACGAGGATATCATCAAAATAAACAACAATAACAAACTTCCCTAAATATGGTTGGAAGACATGCGTCATCATCCGAGAGAAGGTGCGAGGGGCAATTGATAACCCAAAGGGCATCACTAGCCACTCGTATAACCTGTCCTTGATTTTAAAGGAAGTCTTCCACTCGTCCCCCTCGCGAACCCTAATCTGATGGTAGCAACTATGTAGATCCAACCTGGAGAAGAGGGTGGCACCAGCAAGGACATCAAGGAGGTCATATAATCGAGGAATCAGAAATCTATACTTGATGGTGATCTTGTTGATAGCTCGGCTATCAACACACATCATCTAGGTGCCATCCTTCTTGGGGGCAAGCAAGGCTGGCACGGCACATGGACTTAGACTAGTCCTAATGAACCCCTTATCCAATAAACCCTCTACTTGCGTCTGTAACTCCTTATGGTCATCAGGGTGGAGTCGATAATGAGGCTGATTCGGTAAGGACGATCTCGGGATGAGATCTATAGCATGCTGAATGTCCCCAAGAGGGGGTAATACCGATGGTAACTCATCCGGGTAGACATCCTTATATTCTCTCAATAGCTCCCGCAACTCTCGGGGTAGACCTTCTAGCGAGCCCGAATCAGTTTTCTCACTCAGGAGAACTAACGCATACATAACTCCATCAAGAAAAGGGTCCCTCAAAAAATCCTTCCTTCCCACTAAGCTTAAGGTCTTCCTCTCAGCCAGAACGGTGGTGTCCTTAGCCGGACCTATCGGCTCCTTCGGGGCAGTCGGCTGTAACGTGATAATTTTTCCATTAAACTTAAACTCATAGGTATTGGCTCTCTTGAAATGTGTCACGTCACGGTCATAGAGCAATGGGCGGCCCTACAATACATTACATGCATCCAACGGAATGAAATCACACCAAACCTAATCAGAGTAGGCTTTGAGAGCCAGGGGGTCTAGACAACACTTGGTGACCAAAATGCTAATCTTGTTTATCCAAGCAACCTGATAGGGTGTGGGGTGGGGCTCTGTGGTCAAAGCCATACGCGTGACAGCATTCTCCGAGATTACATTCACGCAGCTACCACTATCGATTATTAACTTACACAGTTTCTCACCGCTCTTAAAAATCAAGGAAAAGATACTCGACCTCTTCTAGTCGTCTAAAGGGCGGGGGGTGGTCAAAATGCAACGCATCACCATAAGGGGGTGATCGTCTTCGAGGTCACTTGGAACACCCTCGGGGTCACTATCGGTGGAAGCCTCATACACTATATCGGCGAGGTCTGTGGTCGACTCGAGGAGGGCCATGGTAGCCTTGGCCTTGGTCGGACATTCAAAGGCGTAGTGGCCTTGAATACCACAAACATAACACGTAGCGTTCACCTTACTAACCTTGCCTATCGGGACCCGCTCACTCTGTGGGTTTCTAGAGTTCCGTGCAGTGATCTCCACCGATTTAGAGTCAGTGGACCTAAATTTTCCCTTATCCTGATATGTGGAGGTGGACGCACCTAGGGTGGAATTGCCCTTGGCTTGGGCGTAATGAGTGTGAGCCTTAGAGGCTAGATGTTTTTCATTGTCAAGGGCAGGATTGAAAGTGGCATTAATATTAGTGTGCCTATAGCGTAGGAGCTTCCGTTGTATATCCAGATGAAGCCCCTTGCAAAACCTAGACAGAGTAATCTCCTCAGCCTCCCTAAAAACACACCGCACCATGCGGTCCTTCAGGTCTCCCATGTATTCCGCCACGGAGTTCGAGCCTTGCCAGAGTGTGGTTAGCTCATCGAACATTTGGGTACGGTGGTAGGCGGGAACATACTGGTCAGATAGTAGGTTCTTCATAACAGCCCACCCAACTAATGGAACACCATGTCCAGTCCCTAACCTCCTCTCTTCGTTCAACCAATATGTCTTAGCACAGAGCGTTAATTTCATTCTGGCAACCTGGACCTTCTGGTGGTCCGTAAGATGATGACATTCGAAATAACACTCCATATCGACAACCCAAGTGAGGAAGATTTGGGGATCTCCCATACCATCGTAGGTGGGTGCGTTGATTTTAATGGCCCGAGTGATGTTAAAGTCATGATCACGGTGATGATGATGATGGGGCACTTGGGGAGAGTGTCCCTCAGAATCAGAACCATCTTCCGACCAGCGGGGGTTGGGCATTTCATCATTAACCGGAGGCACTCCCTCTTTGTTTTGGGGTTGTTTGTCCCGTTGGTTCAACAACACTTGTCCTAATAAGGCTCGGATTTCATTCATCTCTCAACGAAGTCCCTCTATGGCCTCCGCATTCAGACCCCCTTGAGGATTCGCAGCCATTTTGGACGTAGACGTGTGCGCGTACTCCGTGCCTTGCCTTGTGCGCATACAGGTGTAAAAATTTTACGAAAGATTAATTTTCCTAGAGCTAGTAATAAGATGAAAATAATTTTTTTTATTTTCTCAGTGCTACAGTGACGTAGATGGTGCAGAATTTTTGTTTTCAAAATTTCGCTAAATAAATCAGATTTTAGGCCGCAATTGGCAGACCACCGAAAATAATTTTTTTTATTTCTATAGATCGGATCGACCAACAAGGAACGCAGCGAGGATGTTTGCAACGTGAAAGTTGAAACAACCACCTCTGATACCAAATTGGTGTAGGGTTATCCCGTTGGAGACCTATACGAGTGGAGACTCAAACTCACCATTCTACCTGTCCATAAACTACCGCTCCTACACAGGCATCTAATGCACTCTTCAACGGAATCATTTCGAGCACAAATACATAACACAACAAGGGGAGAAACGACTTTAAAACAACGATTAAAACAAGCCGAATGTTTCCCAAAATAACGCAAAGGTTGCCAACACTTTTCAAGAGTGAAATCTATGGCTAGAGGCCAAGATTTGCTAAAGCAAAATGGATCCACCCGATCCGAAATGAGAGAAACTCAATAAGAAATTTCAAGTTCAGATTTAAGCAAGCGATAACATTAACTTTCTGAAAGAAATACCGGTTCCAATCTCCACCAAAACTATTAGAATAAACACACAAGATGGAGGGGAAGAAAGAGGTTACCCAACCCAAATATGGGATGCACACAAGATAGATGTGGGAGAATGGCTCTCTCCACGGTTCCACTAGCGTCGCACCGAATGGGGAAGCATCCCTTCGTCCTTGAAGTCACACTGAGGAAGAAGCTCATGCCGGAGAAGAGGCCACTCCTTGTCCGAACTCTTCAATGGAGGGAGCAAGGGGGCGGCGACAAGGAGGGTTCTCCCTTGGTAGAAATCTGATTTTAGGGTTATAATCTTCTTGTCTTTCCAAAATAAAAGGCTCCTATATATAGGAGGTCCACAAAACATCCAACCATCAAGATTTGAGATGAAATCTCATCATCCGGATGGTTATTAACACACCCTCAAATAGTCTATTAGTACACCCAAGCAAAAATATAAAATATTACATTGGCCAACATAAAAGAAAAGAAAGCTTGGAAAATAATGAAGAAGCTTCACGTGCGCCGTGGATGAAGATTGTAGCGGCGCCTTCTGGTAGCTAGTGCGAAGTCGTCAAACGTCGCCTTCTGTTGACAAAAATCTTTATGTTGTTGGAGCACTTCCGCAATCGGGTCATCATCAAGTGGAGGCGGAGGGGCCACTGCATCAGATTTGATGAACATGAAATTCAGAGAGTATTTGGACCAGTTCATGATAGTCTTCATCGATGATATACTAGTGTACTCACAGTGCGAATCATTTCAAGCATCTACATATGGTATTGGAGATGTTGAGGAGGAACCAACTGTATGCCAAGTTCTCCAAATGTGAGTTTTGGTTGTCCGTGGTAGCATTCCTTGGTCATGTAGTTAGTAGAGAAGGTATTGCGGTGGATCCTACAGAGATAGTTGCGATACAGGAGTGGCCTGCATTGTCTACTGTGGCGGAAGTCCGGAGTTTTCTGAGGCTTGCCGGCTATTACAGGCACTTCTTGGAAAACTTCTCGCGGATAGCATTGCCCCACACTAGTTTGACAAGGAAGGATCAGAAGTTTGTTTGGTCGTTAGAGTGCGCTCAAGCATTCGAAGAACTAAAGTGTCGCTTAACCACGACACCTGTCTTTTGTTCGCCTTGTGGTTCGGAGGGCTTTGAGATTTACTGTGATGCCTATGGGAGTGGATTAGGCAGTTTTCTGCTTCAGCACAGGAAGGTGATAGCCTATGGATGGAATCAGTTGAAGGTGCATGAGAGGAATTACGCAGTCCATGATTTGGAATAAGCGGCCATGGTATTCGCTCTCATGCTTTTGAGGAATTATTTGTATGGGGTTAAGGTAGATATTGTAACACCCCTATCTATCACATGGCATAGATAAGTAGGTCCGGCCGGGGCCCGACGCCATATACTACGGACAGACTGGTTGGTTATGCATTGAAACCATTCAACCAATCACAACGTCCTACATAGCACCTAGTGGAAGCAATTATTAAGTTGCACGGTTAAGAACCTTGCTAGCATGAATGTCCACTGAACCAAAACATAGGAATGTTGAATACACAAAACAACAACATTAAGTTTGCTTAATAAAACATGTCTTTCAAACCTCGGCACGCAGGCCGGCCATACATGAGATAAATGAAAAACATAAAAAGTTAGGCCTTCGAGAGCCGGCACAGCATCATGGGTTTTAGCCCGCTATTTCCCGCTCGGCTCCGCAGCACCTGCAAGCCACAATCCACCACCCGATGGTAAACAAAATAACAGTCAGCTATGTTGACCAAATTATAACGATCCCGCCCCCAAAATAGGGGCGGTGATGCTCTTTCCCTGCACTTTATTAATATAAGCATCAAAGTAGTGTAAACACACTTCATTACAGGCGCAGGCTCGCACGGCCGCACGCCCTGTGCACTCAGGGCACATTCACGGCGGACCGGCCAACGTCACGTCAATTAAAGCCATAGACGTTCTTGTTCCACCACCGCCCCTTGGACGGCCAACCATATGAGAATTTTGCCTTCCTGGCCTTGGTCACGACAATTTAAGCCATAGACCGCCGAAGACCCTCATCCATGCCAACGGTTCCACCGAACGACATAGATCGGGTACGGTTCCTCCTGACCCGTGCTCACACCGCAACAGCAATTTAAGCCATATGCGCAGGTCAAGACTCACCGAGTCCCGTTTCCACAACAATAATCACATAACCCGGTTATGTTCACAATAGCTCCCCGGCCACCATGTTGGCAAAGCACGCTTTATCCTTGTTTTCCGGGTGCACCTTGGAGTTATTCTCTAATGCTCCCTGTTGCAATCTACCGCGTAGAAAACCCGAAAATGCCCAAACACCCGGAGTCTTCCCCAGTTCAAATGCAATGCAACATCACCGATCCAGACCAACATGTCCGGATAGGCTTCACACACAATGTCTATGCCCGTTTATGCATACGGACTCTACACAAGGGGGACTTTACATATCTACCCCAAGGAATGCCTCAACTCTTCGCTCACTCGCGAGAGAGGGCTTCCTATGCAAAGGAAAAGAGGGCTTCACATGCCTTAGGATGAGAATCGTTACCCTTGCGTTTTTCCTCGGCGCCATTGAAATCTACCCAGATGAAAAGCACTGCAATCTCCTTTCCTCCGCAGATCCGAAGACGGCTCGCGATTTGGAGCATTGAAGCTCCGCCGGTGACCGGATCTTGGTCTTCTTCCTCCTCCTTGCTCTCCCTTCTCTCTAGAACTTAGTGAGAGATGAACCCAAGTGAAATGAAGGCTTCTAAACCCTATTTCTGGATTTAAACCACCAGCACCAACTCCTCACCATCAGATCCCATCAAGAGAAAATGAACGGCCACGATCGGGGACAAAAATACAAAATCTAGGTCGAACACGGCCTGCGACACGCCCGTGTCCAGGGCCGTGTCGCCCATTCGCCGTCTTGACCGACGCAATAACAAGCACATGACATTCGACACAGCCTCTGACACGCCAGTGTCGCATGCGACACGGCTGTGTCATGACCCGTGTCACGCCCCGTGTGCAACTACCAACACTTGTTTCCCGAGGAGGACACGGCCTGCGACACGGCACCCGACATGCCCGTGTCACATCTGACACGCCCGTGTCTATCCCCGTGTCATGGCCCGTGTACATGACACAGAAAACTCCCAAGCGTGACACGCCCTGGGACACGCCCGTGTCCCAGGCTGTGTGCCTCAACTCGACGATCGCCTATCGTCAAAACGTCGACCACATGACCCGTGGCCGAACACGCCCGTGACACGCCCGTGACACGCCTGTGACACGCCCGTGACACTCCCGTGACACCTGCTCCAAGTCCCAGGCTTGGCTTAAAACGTCACCCGTCCCTCTTTTGATTTTAGGGGTGTTACAACTCTCCCCCTCTTAAAAGAATTTCGCCCACAAAATTACTAAAGGAAAGAAAATGGAAAACTTTAAGCAGTACCATAAGCGGAATAACTCCGGGTACTCCTCCAGCAAAGCTTGCTCTCGCTCCCAAGAGACCTCCTCCCGAACGCAATTATCCCACCGGACCTTGACCATCTGGATCTCCTTGTTACGGAGTCTCTTAGTTCAAAAGTCTACAATACGAATGTGCTTGACCTTAGTCATCAACCCTTCGTCCACCGGTACTAGATCCACTGCGATCACCTGCAAAGGTTCTTGCACCGCCTTCCGCAACACAGAGATGTGGAATACATCGTGTAGTCTACTCAACTCCACCGATAGCTTCAAACGATAAGCCGCTTCGCCGACCCGCTCCAGAATCTCAAAGGGTCCAAGGTATCTTGGTCTCAGCTTCTTCAAGCGTCTCACCCGCGAAACACCCTTGAATGGCTTTATCTTCAAGTACACCAAATCGCCGACCCCGAACTCAACGTTCCGGTGTTTTGCATTGTAGTACTTAGCTTGCCTGTCCTGAGAGATCAGCAAACGCTCTCGAATGATCCGCACCAAAGAAGTAGCACTCTCCACCTCCTGCTTCTTGTACAACCTTGCCTCACCTGTTTCCAGCCACGATAACGACGTGCGACACTTCCTACCATATAGGGCCTGGAAGGGCACCATTTGAATACTCGTCTGGTAGCTGTTGTTGTACGCATACTCCACAAAATACAGGTGGTCTTCCCAATGCTTCCCGAAGTCTAGAACACACATGTGGAGCATGTATTCCAACATTCTGTTGACTCTCTCGGTTTGCCAATCCGTTTGCGGATGAAAGGCTGTGCTGAACTTCAATTTAGTCCCCAACATCTGTTGCACCAACCTCCAATCGTTGGACATAAAACGCCCATCCCAGTCACTCACGATGCTGCGCGGCACACCGTGTAATCTAACTATATTATCCACATATAGCTTTGCCAATTTTTCCACTGAGTCATCCTTCCTATGCGGAATAAAGTACGACACTTTTGTTAACCGGTCTACGATCACCAAGATTGCATCGTTCCCCTTCTGCGACCTTGGAAAGCTATGCACAAAATCCATCGATATGTCGTCAAACATCCACTCCGAAATATGCAAGGATTTCAAGAATCCTCCAGGCTTTTGACACTCCGCCTTTACCAAGGCGCAGGTTTGACACTTAGCCACAAACAGGGCCACATCCTTCTTGAGTCCTAGCCACCAAAACAGCTTCTTTAGGTCTTGGTACATCTTCGTGCTCCCTGGGTGGATTGATTACTTAGTATTATGGTCCTCGTACATCAACTCCGCCCGTAGATTTCCCTCGCTTGGGATGCACAAATGATGGTCCTTCCTTAGGAGCCCATCCACAACCGAAAACTGGGAATTTGACCCATCAAAAGCTTCATCCATAGGCTCCTTCATGACAGTATCCAACTCCAACGCCTGCCGAACGCGATCAGCCAGGTCATACTGAACTTTCGTCCAATTCAACAATGCTTTGGCGCTAGACTGCTTGTCCACACAACTGATCTCCAAAGCCTCCAATTCCCGTACTAGCCTCTCATCATGAACAGACAACCAGTTGGATTGGGCGGGAGCCCTGCGACTCAACGCATCCGCAACTGCATTGCCATTCCCGGGTACATAATGAATCTTGAATGTGTAGTCCCCCAGGAACTCAATCCATCTACACTGCCTCATGTTGAGATTCTTCTGATCCAACAGGTACTTCAGGCTTTTGTGGTCGGTATAGATATCGACCTTTACGCCGTACAAGTAGTGTCTCCACATCTTAAGCGCAAATATCACGGCCGCCAACTCCAAGTCGTGGACCGGATAATTCCTTTCGTGCACTTTGAGCTGACGCGATCCATACGTTATGACGCTCCCATGCTGAAGCAGCACGCAGCCCAAACCACTACGTGAGGCATCACTATAAATTTCGAAGCCCTCGGTCCCACTTGGCGAGCTTAACACTTGTGCCATGGTCAACCGTCCCTTCATCTCCTCAAATGCTTGCACACACTCCTGCGTCCACAAGAACTTCTGATCCTTCCTTGTCAACTTCGTGAGAGGTAATGATATCCGCGAGAAGTTCTCCACGAAGCGCCTGTAATAGCCAGCAAGCCCAAGAAAACTCCGAATTTCCGCTACCGAAGACAATACAGGCCACTCCCGTATTGCAACAATCTTGGCCGGATCCACCGATATACCTTCCCCACTGATAATGTGACCAAGGAATGCTACTGAGGGTAGCCAGAACTCGCATTTAGAGAATTTTGCATAGAGCTCGTTCCTCCTCAGTGTCTCCAACACCAAATGCAAGTGCTTGAAGTAGTCTTCCTCGCACTGCGAGTACACTAGTATGTCGTCAATAAAGACGGTCACAAAGCGGTCTAGAAAATCTCGGAATGTTCGGTTAATCAAATCCATAAACACCGATGGCGCATTCGTCAGTCCATACGGCATGACCGTGAACTCGAAATGCCCATACCTTGTGCTAAACGCTGTCTTTGGGATATCACACTCCCTTATCATCAGCTGATAATACCCAGACTTCAGATCCCACTTCGAATACACCGACGATCCGACTAACTGATCGAAGAGATCATCGATCCTTGGGATCGGGTATTTATTCTTCTCTGTTAGCTTGTTTAACTCCCTATAGTCGATACACAGCCGCAGACTCCCGTCCTTCTTCTTAACAAAGAGGATCGATGCGCTCCAAGGCGATGAGCTTGGACGCACATACCCTTGCTCTATAAACTCCTCCAGTTGAACCTTCAGCTCTGCCATCTCCTTTGGCGTTGCCCTATAAAGAGAACGCGACACAGGTTTAGCACCTGGCATGAGCTCGATTGTGAAGTCAATCTCTAACTGTGGTAGGGCTCCGGGATGATTATCCGGGAACACATCGGGGTATTCACAAACCATGGGGATACTATCCAAAGCGGACTTTGGCTCTACAACCCCCACTACCGCGAAGAACAGCTCTGCGCCAGCATGAACTGCCTTTACAGCCTGAAGAGCAGACATCAGCGTCCGGCTCGACCCCTTCAGTCCCGTGAATGTTGTCTCCCGCCCAAAACCCAGCTTGAACTCCTTACCATCGCAATCAATATAGGCCTTCTGCTCTGAAAGCCAATCCATCCCAAAGATAACGTCGAACTCTACTAGCGGCAGCAATGACGCTAGCAAGTCGAACTCTTGGTTTCCAAAAAGAACTTTTACGGCGCACACTCTGTCCACACGCATCGAACAACCATTCGGGAGCAGCACATCCAATTTGTCCTTCGCCATCGAACAAGGGACTCCGATGCGTGATACAAAGCTTTCGGACACAAAGGAGTGTGAGGCTCCCGTATCGAATAGTGCTCGTGTCGGACTATCGCCAATAAGAACAAAGCCTACACAAACAGTATAAGCTAACAAGCACTAGGTAATAGTATTTAAAGCTAACTTACTATAAATTAAACCGTACTTTTCACCACGTCGGCCTGCTTGATGGCCTCTTGCTGTCCCAAGTTGTAGACTTTTGGTTGAGTCGGAGCATAATGGGACACGGTTGACTCCACCGCTTCCCCCTTTTCTTCATAAGTGGCTCCTTGTTTTCTCTCGGACTTTGGACGTCCGCTCCAGCAATCACGGGCAAAGTGCCCCGTCTTTTCGTAAGTAAAATAAGCGCTTGGGGTTCAGTTGGTAGTCGTCCCAGAGGCACCTGAAGAAGGGGCTGGACCCAACGTCCTAGCCTTCTTGTAGAACCTGCGATAACCCGACTTCGACGTAGTCGGCACTTTGAACTCCGATTTCTTGCCACCGGATTCCTTCTTCGCTTGCACGTTCTTCATATCCTTTTCAAAGGACCGGGCCGTGTTGACCAAGGTTAGGAAACCCTGCGCCATAGGCCCCGACAGTAACAACCTCAGCTCATCTCTTAACCCTTCATAAAAGCGGTTCGTCTTGCGCTCCTCATCGGCAAAGGTAGCGCTAGCGTATCTTCCCAAATGAGTGAACTCGTGGAGGTACTCGTCCACGGTGTTGTCTCCTTGCACCAACTTTTGGAACTCATTTTCCAACGCGATCCTCTACGCTGAGGGGAGGTATCGAGCCATAAACAGCCTCGAGAATTCCCCCATAGAGACATCCGCCAACTGTCTTCCCCTCAGGTGGTGCAGCTCCAGCCCTTCCCACCATAGCCTCGCGTCCCCGTCCAACAAGAACGTTGCAATCGTTGTCTTATACCACTCTTCTGTCTCTGTTGTTGTCAGTACTCTATTGACTCTCGATAGCCAATCCTCTTCTTGAGTCGGGGTTCCTGTTCCCGAGAACACTGATGGGTGGAAGCCCATCACATGCTTAAGCTGTCTCTCAGTTGCTTTCTGAGGACCCTCCGGCTCCACCGCCACCTATTCCACCCTTCTAGGCTCCGCCGCTTGGAGCGGCACTTGCTCCACCGCAGGAGCAGGCTACTGCACCTACCTTGCTGGTTGCGCATTGATCATAGAAAAGACGACTTCTGCCACCAATCTAATGGTCTCGACAGACTGAGGTGTTGCAGGAGCATTGCTTGGTGCGCTGCTTGCCTCAGAACCTGGCCGTTCTGACAGTCCAACACCACTTCTGGTCACCTATAATCGTGCAAAACACAGATAAGCGACCCAATAATATTGCAAACAGCAATTATAGGAACACGCAGGTTCCTCAAACAAGTGTATTTTAATTCCTAAGTGGATATTCATAGGTTCTTTTCATGTTATAACGATGACGCACACACATTTGCTCACCACCCCTTAAAGTGAATTCGTCCACGAATTCATTTATGCTTGACCGAAATCGGTAGTCTGATACCAATTTGTAACACCCCTATTCGTCACATGCCATATAGCAGTAGGTCCAGTCGAGGCCCGATGCCATATAATACGGACAGACCGGTTGGTTACGCGTTGAAACCATTCAACCAATCACAACGTCCAACACAGCACCTAGCGGAAGCAATTATTAAGTTGCACAGTTAAGAACCTTGCTAACATGAATGTCCACTGAACCAAAACATAGGAATGTTGAATACACAAAACAACAACTGGCCTTAAGGCCTTACAATGTTTGCTTAATAAAATATGTCTTTCAAACCTCAGCACGCAGGCCGGCCATACATGAGATAAATGGAAAACATAAAAAGTTAGGCCTTCGAGGGCCGGCACAGCATCATGGGCTTTAGCCCGCTATTTCTCGCTCGGCTCCGCAACACCTGAGCCATAATCCACTGCCCGGTGGTAAACAAAATAACGGTCAGCTATGCTGACAAAATTATAACGATCCCGCCCCCAAAATCGGGGCGGCGATGCTCTTTCCCTGCACTTTATTAGTATAAGCATCAAAGTAGTGTAAACACACTTCATCACAGGCACAGGCTCGCATGGCCGCACGCCTCGTGCACTCAGGGCACATTCACGGCGGACCGGCCAAAGTCACGTCAATTCAAGCCATAGACGTTCCCGTTCCACCACCGCCCCTTGGACGGCTAACCATATGTGCATTTTACCTTCCTGGCCTTTGTCACGACAATTTAAGCCATAGACCGCCGAAGACCCTCATCCATGCCAACAGTTCCACCGTACGACATAGATCGGGTACGGTTCCTCCTGACCCGTGCTCACACCACAATGGCAATTTAAGCCATATGCGCAGGTCAAGACTCACCGAGTCCCATTTCCACCACAATAATCACATAACCCAGTTATGTTCATGTATGCTCCCCGGCCACCATGTTGGCAAAGCACACTTTTTCCCAGTTTTCTGGGTGCACCTTGGATTTAATCTCTAAGGATCCCTATTGCATTCTACCACGTAGAAAACCCGAAAAAGCCAAAACACCTGGAGTCTTCCCCGGTTTAAATGCAATGCAACATCACCGATCTAGACCAACTTGTCCGGATAGGCTTCAAACACAATTCCTATGCCCGTTTACGCATATGGACACTACACAAGGGGGACTTTACATATCTACCCAAAGGAACGCCTCAACTCTTCGCTCACTCGCGAGAGAGGGCTTCCTATGCAAAGGAAAAGAGGGCTTCACATGCCTTAGGATGAGAATCGTTACCCTTGCATTTTTCCTCGGTGCCATGGAAATCCACCCAGATGAAAAGCACCACAATCTCCTTGCCTCCGCGGATCCAAAGACGGCTCGCGATTTGGAGCTCCGAAGCTCCGTCGGTGACCGAATCTTGGCCTTCTTCCTCCTCCTTTCTCTCCCTTCTCTCTAGAACTTAAGGAGAGATGAAACCAAGTGAAATGAGGGCTTCTAAACCCTATTTACGGGTTTAAACCGCCAGCACCAACTCCCACCCGTCAGATCCCATCAAGAGAAAACGAACGGCCACGATCGGGGCCAAAAATACAAAATCTAGGCCGAACACGGCCTGCGACACGCCCGTGTCCAGGGCCGTGTCGCCCATTCGCCATCTCGACCGACGCGATAATCAGCACACGGCATTTGACACGGCCTCTGACACGTCTGTGTCGCATACGACACGGCCGTGTCACGACCCGTGTCACGCCCCGTGTGCAACTACCAACACTTTTTCCCGAGGAGGACACGGCCTGCGACACGACACCCGACACGCCCGTGTCACATGTTACACGCCCGTGTCTGTGCCTTTTTCATGGCCCGTGTACATGACTCAGAAAACTCCCTAGCGTGACACGCTCTGGGACACGCCCGTGTCCCAGGACGTGTGCCTCAACTCGCCGATCGCCGATCGTCAAAACGTCGACCACATGACCCGTGGCCGAACACGCCCGTGACACGCCCGTGACACCTGCTCCAAGTCCAAGACTTGGCTTAAAATGTCACCCATCCCTCTTTTGAGTTTTGGGGTGTTACAGATATCTATTCAGATCACAAGAGCCTGAAGTATCTAATGGATCATAAGCATTTGAACATGCGTCAACAAAGGTTGATGGAGTTCCTCCGGGATTACACCTACAAGATTCATCATATTCCTGGGAAGGGGAACGTTGTGGCAGATGATTTGAGCCGTAGGACCCCCCACTTGAGCCTATTGGTTACAGATGCACGATGAGTGGCTTATTCGGGATCTAGAGGCCTTGGAAATATCTTGTGTTGAAAAGGGTGTTAGTGCAAACGCATGTTTGGGTTGGACGGAGGTCCAATACGACCTCGCAAACAGGATTCGATGTGCCTTGGAGTTGGACGTGAGATTGAAACATCACTGGGCAGAAACCATTGATGGGTCTAATGATCAGTTCTCTATCGACGATGGCCTCTTATGTAAAGGTAGTCGATTGTGCGTCCCCAACATGGGGAACTTGCGAGAATAATTGATGTATGAGGCACACTTTACAAATTACTCGATTCACCCTGGGATCACCAAGATGTTCAAGGACATGAAGAAATTTTTTTGGTGGCCGGTTCTGAAGAAAGAATAACATTGTATGTGGCGAAATATCAAACCTGTGCCTTGGTGAAGGAAGAATGCCAGAAGCCTGGCAGATTCCTTAAGTACTTGCCTATACTGGAGTAGAAATTTGATGACATGTCCATGGATTTCATGCACGGTTTGTCGAGATCGCACAAGGGGAACGATGCCATTAGGGCGATCATTGATCGTTTAAAGAAGGTGTCATACTTCATACACAATAGGAAGGATGATTCTGTTGAGAAACTAGAGTAGCTTTTTGTTGATAACATAGTCTATTTGCACGACGTACCCTAGAGCATCGTTAGTGACCGATATGGTCGCTTCACATCTAATAATTGGAGGCTCATTCATCAGATGTTGGGTACCAAGTTGCATTTCAGCATGGCTTTTCACCCACAGAAGGATGGTCAGACTAAAAGGGAGAATAGGATGTTGGAAGATATGCTTCACATGTGTGCTTTAGATTTCGGGAAAAGGATGGAGCACCATCTTTTTATGGTTAAGTTCGCGTATAATAACAACTACCAAGCCAGTATTCAGATGGCTCCTTTTGAGGCTCTGTACGGAAGGAGGTGTCGTACGTCATTGGCTTGGGTAGAAATGGGAGAATCAAAGCTATACAAGCGAAGGGACATTGAAGATGCTACTTCAACGATACGGTTGATTCGATAACGGCTACTGATTGCTCAAGATAGGCAGTCCAAGTACTACAATGCCATGCATTAGAACATGGAGTTTGCGGTGGGCGATTGAATATACCTCAAGATAAAACCGTTAAAGTGTGTATCAAGGATTCGACACTTAAAGAAGCTTAGTCCGAGGTATGTTAGGCCTTTTGAGATCTTGGATCAGATTGGTGAAACCGCCTACCGTTTGGCTCTTTTAGTGGAGTTGAGCGGTTTGCACGATGTATTTCACATATCAGTGCTGTAGATGGCCATTCAAGAGCTACTAAAGTGATTGCTGTGGGTTAAGTTCTGGTCGATAATGAGTTGATGACAAAGGTCAAGCCCATTCAGATCGGGGACGTAGAGGTTAAGCAGCTGCGGAATAAGTCCATTAGAATGGTCAAGGTCCTTTAGGACAACTGTGGTAGAGAGGAGCTATCTTGGGAGCACGATCAAACTATTAGGGAGCAATTCCCTGAGCTATTTCTCTAAGGTAATCAGATGTAATGTTTACTTTTATATCTTCCCGTAACGTCAAATTTTGGGACGAAATTTCCTTAAGTGGGTAGATTTGTAATGCCCCAAATTTCTTGAGGAGTATGATTCTTCACTAGGATTGACCGCCCGATGGTAGCTAGTTACCGCACGGCGGTAGCTCTAGGGTGTGCGTCGAGCTCTCGATAAAGCGTCGAGCTCTTCGGTACTGCGCAGCGGTAGTGACAACCATGTGGCGGTAGCTCGGATCACTCAACCCTCTCAATGCTCTTAGCGCCTCAGCTCTTGCTAGTGCGCGGTGGTATAATTAGCGCTGGCGGTAGTTTTGGCGATTTATTTGGCCAAGTTCTCGGGATATTATCGCACGACGTTATACTTACCACGGAGCGATAGCAGAGTAGTTATGACGCCTCTACGTGTCAATGCCTGATTCAAGTTTAGGGGCGGTGGCGTCTGTAAGAAGCTAACCGAATAAGGAACCGCGGGGCAGTAACTTCTTACTGCACGGAGGTAGCACTCGTAAACTAATTTCTCATTTAAATCGTGGTCGTCCGCTTGTTTTGGTAAGGGATCCGATGGCGGGAGGTTATCCCTACGGGTATATGGTGGAGAGTGTAGGGTTTGCACCACATTTTCCTTTGGACCTTCTCTTTCTAAGGGTTAGAGAGAAGTGAGAGTGATGATGGAAGAAGAGGAAGGAGATCTTGCCATCGTTGAAGCTCTGGAGTTCCGATTTGCAAGCAAAGTCGTGATCTGTGGATGCAAGATCATTGCGGTTGCATTCATCTATCTTGGTCTTTGGCATGGAACCGAAGAGAGCGCAAAGGGTAATGATTCTCTACTTGGACATGTGAAGTCCTCTTCCATTTGCATAGGAAACCCTCTCTCGCGAGTGTGCGGTAAGCGTGAGGTATTCCTTCGGGTATATATGGATTATCCCCATAGTTTTGCATAAAGTGTTCAGAATCGAAGTACGGACATAGGCATGGTGTGTGAAGCCCATCCGGATTGGTTGGTCTGGGTTGGTGATTTTGTCATTATACATGTATTGCCGGAGAAGACTCCGTGCCATTTATTTTTCGGGTTTCTACGCGGTAGATTACAGAAGGGAACCTTGGGGACTAACCTCAAGGAGAACCCGAAAAATTGGGCAGAAACACATTTCTACCAGGTATCGCGCAACGTTAATGATACCGCCGGTGGTAGCTCTGTGAGAGAGCTATTGTGAGGCCTGTCTCGTGGAGACAAGTAGGCCAGTATGTGTGGCTAATAGCTCTAGGAGCCCAGCTTAGTGGCTTGAGAGCCAACCTTGTGCATAACCGGGTTATGTATTATTGTATGATTGATATATTGGTAATCGGGAGAGGCTGAACCACGCCGATGAATTAAATTGACATGGTGATGTGAGCAACGAGTTGAGCTGAACCATACCTATTCTATGTGGTTCGGTTAAAGAACCTAATGTACTTGACACTTACTAGGGGCATAGAGGGCAAGTCTTAGGCTTTGGTCGAAAAGAGTAAAATGCTCACGATGGTTGCCATCTTATGAACGGTGGTTGTCCCTTGTTTTTTTTCCGGACACCGAGAATGTGCCCTGTGTGCACGGGGTGTACGACCGTTTGTGCGCATGTGGTGATGTGTGCTTAAATTGCAGTTTCATTGCTATGTTTAGAATTGCTAATACACTACAGGGAAGGAGCACCGACCCCCTGAGTAAGGGGTGGGTTCGTTATAATTTGGTCAGCTTTAGGTAACCATTGCCTTGTTTTACCACCGTTCGGTGGATTGTTCTTGTGCAGGAACAGGTGAGCCAAGTGGAAAGTAGCGGGCTAAAGCCCTTGCTGTTGTGCTGGCCCTTGAAGGTCTAAGCTAAGTGTTTTCTTTTTTATGTTCATGAGTGGCCGGCCTGCGTTCCGAAGTATGTAAAACACTTATTGTCTAAGTAAACGGTTGTAAGGCCATAAGGCCAAGACTCTTTGTGTATTTATTCTTTCATTCTTTCTTTGGGTTATAGTGGATATTCATGTTCGTTGATGGGTTCTTCTAACTTACTTAAAATCTTCCGCTAAAATGCTCTGTGTTAGGTTTCGATATGGTATCATAGTACTTGATGAGTCCAAGTTATATACATATTTTTGGACTCATCTGGGCTAGTTTTATCGTTGATGCACTACAATAGAGCCATAATTGTTCATATTTATTATTATGTCCATTCCATGTTAAGTGCACTTTTGGCCCGTTTTCAGTATGATTTCGTAGTTATTGTACTTTTGCCCTATACTTGGTGTTTTTCTGTGTCTGGAGAATGTGGAATGCCCATTTCAGTGGCTCTTCTATTTTTATTGCAGGTACAAAGGTCGCGTGTGTGTTCCGGGATTGTTTGGGAATGTTTTTCACCTAAGGGCCACTGATCGTGCGTTTTTACACGTGCACGGTCAGTGGAATCCTTGGCGCACGACTGTTGGTCGTGCTCGGCTAGTTCATCGAACCCCAAATGGTACAGGAACACTGCGCACGATCATTGGATATATATCACATGACCACTAGTTGTGAGCCACTGATCGTACGCACTATTCTCCATTTTTCCAATTTCTGTCTAGGGCAATCACACGATCATTAGACATAGTGTGCATGACCTCTAGTCGTGCGCCGCTGCTCATGCGAGTTTATCTCATTTTTTTTATTTCTTTCATTGTTAATCGCACGATCATGGGATCCAGTGCGCACGACCACTGGTCATGCGCCATTGATCGTGCGTATATATATTAATTTTTTCTGTCCAACTACAGGTTTCTCTGGAGCAGTGCGCATGATCATCAACCGTCAATTCCCACGACCACTGGTTGTGCTACACTGATCGTGAACTCTAATTTTCTGCTGCCCATATTTAAGCCCGTCCTCCGCCAATTAGGTCAATGCTTTTCATTTTCTGCCAAGCTATTGTGCGCTAATCCTCCGTTTCTCACCCTCATAGGTCCTCCACTCATCTCCACCCTATGGGAAGCTTTCTCCAGCGATCCGAAGTCATCTTCAACACTTCAGAGAGTTTTTGGCCACCAGCAATGTGCAACAGAGATCTTCCGGTACTTTTCACTTTGGCAAATAGGGAGAAAAGACTGAATTCAAGGGAAGAAGACTGAGGAAGACAAGTGGATTGACAACCCATTTACCTCCGGACGCAAACACAGACCGAGTCGAGAAGTGGACTGAACCCACCGCTCCGGACAAGAACCACAGCTAGGATTTATCCCTTTCGGTTTCTTCTACCTCTCCTCCATAGTGAAGTTTATTCTAAAGGTTGTAATGAACCTAAACTTGCTTTTATTTGTCTATGAATGAAGTTTGATTTGGTTAGTTACACCCTTTGTTGTTAGCTGTGATGCACTCTCCTCCATTCATATCCACTCTACTCGTGCACTAAACCCACTCTAGCAAAGGCTAGTGTTGGTAGTTGAAGAGGTGATTACGACCCTCACTCTCCGCCCATGTGTTCACTCCATCCACTTGCTCTTCGTCCATTCGCCTAACGAAGCATGGCATAGCAGCTTGCACTAGTTCCATCCACCAAGGGAGTGATGCTTACGACCCGCATTAGTTTTCTTTTTGTCTTTTGTAGCATTTGAAAACAAAAGCCAACCTTATTGTTTCGTTTACCTCTTAGTAATGATCTTTCTATGACGCTATCACGATACCCATCCTACATTCCCTCGAGATCGACATTCGGGGAAGCTATTCCCAAAATTATTACTTGGCAGCGACCAGTGCACTTGCCGACGCATCAGTACTTTGGTATTAATATATAACTCTGCTGAATGTCCGTGAAATATGGCATGGGTCCCCGGCTGGACCTTCTGTTATATCCTATGTGATCGGTGGGGGTGTTACATCATGTAGGAGGGCAGGAAGTCTAGGGAGACAGGGCCTAATACGACGATACCCTTACTGTCGTCGGTTAGAGAGGTGTGAGATTTTTTAGAAACCTTTGTTGTAGCCTTCGGGTAGTTTGTTGTAATTTGATAGTAAAGGAACCGATGTAGTTTCTTATTATTCATGTACTACGCTTTGGACATTTACTTATTGCGATTCCTTGACTTTTTTTTGTCTTTATGTTAGGTTGGCATGGATGATATTTATGAGAGCCGACAGAATAGGCGTCTTATAGTACCAGTCAACCCGTGTGTTGATGCTACTGCAAGGCGGCTGTTCTGGACATATGACCCACTTCAGTCGTGTGTTGTGTTTCAGGAGGGTGGGTTCTTACAAATAGTATCAGCTTGCAACGATCCTGACCTAAAGAAGTCATTGTACAGTGGTGCCACCCCTGCTCGATTGGTCAATTTGAGGCCAAACTGACATACGGAAGCAGTGGTGTGCCCATGTGTAATTCACACTAAGTATGTCTAGTTGTTAACCTATGATTAGCCAAACTGACCTTAGATTTGTGCCTTTATACAAGGATCCTATCATGTACAGAGCCAGTATTAGGCACTCCTGCGCTTTCCATCCCTACTCAATTTTAGCAGTCAGAACTAGGACAATCCCTTAGGACAATCTTAGACATGTTAAGATCCCAGCAGGCCCCAGTGCAGCAAAAACTCCTCGGTTCCAACTGGTTGAGTGTATTTCGAGCCCTCTCCCCGCCTGATTACTATGAGATGGAGTCGGCTATTCGTATTGAGGAATGGCTAGATATTATACAAGAATTGATTGCCGTAATTAGGTGCCCAACAAACATGGTGGTTACTCTACCAGTGTCTGTCCTCGAAAAACATGCAAAGAGTTGGTGGATGTCCCTTATGGGCTCCACTTTCGAGGGACGTAATTACACAGACATAAGTTGGGATTAATTCTCAAATGTTTTCCTAGAGCATTTCATTCCTTCCATGACTCGTGATGAGCTTGAAGAAAGATTCTTGCAGTTGAAGTACAAATCCAAGTTAGTGGCAGAATATTAGTTGGAGTTTCAGTGTCTCGCAAGGTTTGCAGACTCCAATTGTTTGGATGATTGCGGGCAAGCAAAATGGTTTTAAAAAGGTTTGCGAGATCCCCTAAGGCAAGCACTTTTGTTTATAGCGGACTAGAGCCTGGAGAAGAAAATTGATATGGCAAAAAGGTTTGAGGCGGACCATTTGGGAGTCCAAGCCAGTGGTATGAGACCCGCAGAAGTCATGATGGAAGCGAGGCACAAATTTAGGAGGAGGCAGAATGCTCGTGGTAGAGGAGGAAATCAAGGGGGGGTGGTGATAACTTCACAAAAAGAAGTTATCTTCATCCATATTTTTACCATTTTTAGTCATGTTATGTGATATTTATACATGAAAAGTAGATAAAAATCCAATTGCCGCATGATTTGAAGTCAAAATAGTTGTTACTCTCATTTTTATATGTTTTTATGATAGGATTCAGGGAGAATTTAAGTCAAGGTTTGAAGGCTAAGCATTGTGGAAAAACTGGGAAAAATGTTGCAACATATTCTCAACAAATCTGGCAGGTCAAATTGTGCAGAAAGACAGAACCAGAAATTTTGCAACATATTCGTAACATTTCTGGCAGTTACAAGAAATTCAAATCCGAAATTACCAAGTTTTCAACAGTCACATCCTAAATTTTAGCATCCGTTCAGCATTTAAAAATGACTAGATGTGGGGCCCACTAGGAGGAGAAAAAGGAAAGTTTAAAAGAGGAATATTTCAGTCATTTAAAGGAAGATCTTCTTCATTATTTCGGCCATTAGAGAGGAGGGAAAAATCTGGGAAGAAATTCTGAAGGCAAAACCAGTCCAGTTCTCGGCATTCGGGCTGAAGGAAACACTTCCACGCCACTGGAGAAGGGAAGATTCGCATTTCTTTCGAGATGTTTAGTAAGATCTCTTCAGTTTTGTGTTATTTTCCCGCAATCATGAACTAAAACTCTCTAGTCTTGCATGATGAGAGTAGTATGTGTATTTTGATGATGAACATCTTTGATTTTGAGTTTGTCTTGTGATTATCTTTATTTGATCTTGTGATTTTTATGTTGAAATTGTTGGATCATGTCTTTTTATTATATTGCGCTGTGAGAATAGAGAGATGAGCGTCGTAATATTAATTTAAGGGCTAGTTTATCGCAGTGTGAGAATCGAGAGATGAGCAGTGTGAATCATTAACCAAAATTTCTTTATCTTTACGACGTTTCAAGAGTCGAGAGAGGAGAAACGTGCGTGCATCACAAGATCTCTTGAGTTTTGAAAAGTGAAAGAGATTTCCTTTTCATGCTAGCGAATTAGATTTTTTTTGCGCTTCATAATATTTCCGTTTCGCCTAAGTTAGAGATAACTAGGGTTGCGTAGATATTAAGACTTCTTGTATCGAGAGATAAAGATTTCTTCTTTAAAAATCATCGCAAGATAATTAAAAGTTAAACCAAATGAAATATTTATTTTATTATCATCATGTTATACATATGAAATCAGAAATGCAAGGCTATTTTCTCTAATTGCAAAGAAGTTACTTTAAGATCTAGTTAAATTAGTTTTAATATTTATCTAAACATTTCAATCTATTTTCAGAAAATCAATTAACCGTTTTACTTGGATTCATAGAAACGGTGTAGCTAGTAATTGTAAGCGCTAAACCCATCACTTCTCCGTGGGAATGATCTCACTCACTTTGTATTACTTGTACGACACGTATACTTGCGTTTTCAAGCTCTATTTTGCGTGTATCATGTTTTTGGCGCCGTTGTCGGGGAGGTGCAACGGATTTAGTGTTTTTCTTCTTACAATATTAGTGAACCTTAGTACGTGGAGGTCAAGTTTTATTTTCATTTGTTAGTTTATTGTATTTGTGTTATCATCTTTGTTAACTTATAGTGTATGTCCAGGTATCGATCCGTTGAAATAATCCCTCTAAATTCTGAAATCGAACGAACCTGTAGACGAAAGTGAAGGACTGGTTGAACTCATTACCTCATGAGTCCATTACTACTTGGGCTATTTTAACCGAAAAATTTTTATCCAAATATTTCCCTCCATCCAAAACTGCTAAGTTAATGCGGGATATTTCTACATTCATGCAAGCGAATGGAGAAACCTTATATGATGCGTGGGAACGATTTAAGGAATTACTTCGTAGATGTCCCCACCATGGGTTAGCCATTCACCAACAAGTATGGACGTTTTATAATGGCCTTCAGACATCTACAATGATCCATGTAGATGGAGCTGCAGGAGGTTCGCTGATGAACAAGTATCCTGAAGATACCTATGGTATTTTAGAAGATTTATCTTCTAATAATTACCACACGATTGAGCGTCAAGTACATCCTCCCACTACGGCAGGATTGTATCAAGTTGACCAATTAACGTCATTTACAGCCCAAATGACGTCCCAATTTAATAGCATTAACAAGAGATTAGATGCTTTGACGTTAAACCAAAATCAAATGAATCCTCAAGTCAATAACATTATTACTCCCATGGTTTCTCCTAACCCCACCTTAACAATTGAACAACTTGTAGGGGGTAATGAAGAAGTTAATTATTTAGGAGGGTATTATAAGCAAAATACAAACCCTAACCCAAACCACTATAATCCCGAATGGAGAAACCATCCTAATTTCTCCTGGAAGAACAACTCCGGTCCTACTCCACCACACTTATTTAATTCTAATGCTAATCCTCAACATCAAAATAATCATTCCAACCAAGCAGGACCATCAAGAAAGGTAACGGATGACTTTATCTTAGAATCAATGCAAAAGAATGAAGCCCGTTTCTCTAGCTTGGAAGGGTCAATGAGAATGATTGAATCACAATTAGGACAAATCGCCACCGCTTTAAGTATGCGACCGCAAGGCACACTCCCTACGGATACCACACCCAATCCCAAGGGAGATAATCATAATTGTAAGGCTGTCACATTACGAAGTGGGCGTGAGTTAATAGTTGGTCAAGACACTACTCCACATGAACAAAATAAAAATCAAGACCAAGATGAAGTCAAGGGTCCTAGTGAGCAAGTAATAATAGGAAGAAATGACGGCGATAAGAGTGAGGAGGAAGGAGTATTAACAGAAAGAAGTGGTAAGGAAATAGAAATAGGAAAAGAGGAAAGAAGGAAGGAGAGCCCACGAACCTATCCACCACCACCTTTCCCCCAAAGATTAAAAAAAAGCAAATTAGACCAACAATTTCAGAAATTCTTAGAAATCTTTAAGAAGTTGCAAATTAATATACCCTTCGCCGAAGCATTAGAACAGATGCCGAGTTACGTAAAGTTCATGAAAGACATCTTAAATAAAAAACGGAAGTTTGGCGTGAACGAAACGGTAACCCTTACACATGAATGTAGTGCAATTCTCCAAAGGAGATTGCCACCAAAACTAAAGGACCCCGGAAGCTTCACAATTCCGTGTTCTATTGGGCATCAATTCGAGGGAAAGGCTTTGTGCGATCTAGGGGCGAGCATAAATCTTATGCCACTTTCAATTTATAAGAAGTTAGGATTGGGGGAGATTTCCAAAACATCGCTCACATTACAATTAGCCGATAAATCTCTAACCTTTCCAAAGGGGATTGTAGAAGACGTCTTAGTCAAGGTAGAAAAGTTTATTTTTCCGACAGATTTTGTGGTATTAGATATGGAGGAAGACAAGGAAGTACCCATTATAGTGGGTAGGCCTTTCTTAGCCATGGGGAAAACTTTGATTGACGTTCACAAGGGTGAGTTAACCATGAGGGTTAACGACGAACAAGTGACTTTTAATGTATTAAAAGCCATGAAATTCCCTCGTTTGGAAGAAGATGACATCGAGGACGTTAAGAGTATGACCCTTTATGATTATAACTTAAGTGAGAATCTAGAAGAAGACGAAGAGGAGGGATCGGAAGAAGAGAAATCTGATTGTGAGACCGACATTCTAGAGTGCTTTGAAATAAGTGCACGTTCGTCGACATTCACTCGTAAGCCGGAGATTTTAGATATGACAGATAAGACATATACAAATAAACCTTCCATCATTAATCCACCCACACTTGAGTTGAAACCATTACCTGAACATCTGGCCTATGCATATCTAGGAGACAATGATACATTACCGGTCATTGTCAACTCAAAATTATCACCAAATCAACATCAACAACTCATAGATTTGCTGAAGAAATTTAAATTAGCCATAGGTTGGACGATCGCGGACATAAGAGGGATTAGTCCTTCGGTATGCATGCACAAGATTTTCCTAGAAGAATCTTACAAAGGTTCAATTGAGCCTCAACGCCGCCTCAGTCCACCTATGAAAGAGGTCGTAAAGAAAGAAATAATAAAATGGTTAGATGCAGGGATAATATACCCTATCTCCGATAGTTCTTGGGTCTCTCCGGTTCAATGTGTTCCGAAGAAAGGAGGGATGACCGTAATAAAAAATGATAAGAATGAATTAATATCGACTAGAACTATTACCGGATGGCGCATTTGCATGGATTATCGAAAACTTAACAAGGCTACTAGAAAAGACCACTTTCCATTGCCTTTTATCGATCAAGTTCTAGATAAGTTGTCCGGTAATGATTTCTTTTGCTTCTTAGACGGCTATTCCGGGTATAACCAAATCACGGTTGACCCGGAAGATCAAGAGAAAACTACTTTCACGTGCCCTTACGGAACATTCGCCTTTAGGAGAATGCCATTTGGTATATGCAACGCACCCGCCACGTTCCAACGGTGTATGATTGCTATATTTTCAGAAATTATGGATCATGGTATAGAGATCTTCATGGATGATTTCTCCATCTTTGGAAAATCATTTGGAGAGTGTTTGGAGTGCTTAGAAAGAGTGCTTGTGCGATGTATCGAAACTAACCTTGTGCTGAATTGGGAAAAGTGCCATTTCATGGTACGCGAAGGCATCGTTCTAGGTCATCATGTGTCAAGCAAGGGGTTAGAAGTAGATAAGGCCAAAATTGAGGTCATTGAGAAATTACCTCCTCCTAGGAATGTGAAAGAGTTAAGGAGTTTCCTAGGGCATGCGGGATTTTACCGAAGGTTTATCAAAGATTTTGCGAGGATTGCAAAACCTCTTAGTGGATTGTTGGAAAAGGATTCGAAATTTCATTTTGATGAAAATTGTTTGAGTGCATTTAATAAATTGAAGAAGAAATTAACCACGGCACCAATTGTGGTGGCACCCGACTGGGGTGAACCATTTGTGCTTATGTGTGATGCAAGTGACTATGCCGTGGGTGTAGTACTAGGTCAAGTTAGGGAGAAACTATTTCACACTGTAGCCTACGCGAGCAAAAATCTGATCGAAGCTCAAATCAATTACACCACGACTGAGAAGGAGTTGTTGGCAGTAGTCTACGCCTTCGAAAAGTTTCGATCTTATCTTTTATGCACTCAAGTCACTGTTTTTACTGATCATGCGGCCATCCGATATTTGATGGAAAAGAAAGATACAAAGCCAAGATTGATTCGTTGGGTATTATTATTGCAGGAATTCGATTTGGAGATTAAGCATAGAAAGGGTGTAGATAACCCTGTAGCAGACCATCTTTCTAGGATCGAACCAGTGGAATCTCATTATCATTCAGAGATTGAGGAGAGATTTCCTGATGAGCAAATCTTAGCTATATCCGAGGAGTTAGTGCCATGGTATGCCGACTACGTCAATTACCTCGTTAGTAATATCTTACCTTCAGATTTAAACTACCAACAACGAAAGAGGTTCTTACACCAAGTGCTGTCTTATCTTTGGGACCCACCTTATTTGTTTAAAATTGGTGCTGACGGAGTAGTGAGGAGATGTATCTCGGAAGTAGAAATGCATCCTATTTTAGAAAATTGTCATAGTTCTCCCTACGGAGGACACTTCAAGGGAAATAGGACAGCTATGAAAGTCTTAGAGGCCGGATTCTATTGGCCTACATTATTTCATGATTCTAGAGAACATGTGAAAAGGTGTGACCGATGTCAAAAGGAAGAAAATATTAAGAAGAATGAAGCTATGCCTATGAATCCAATTCTAGAAGTTGAGCTTTTTGATGTCTGGGGTATAGATTTTATGGGACCATTCGTTAATTCGAATGGTAATTTATTTATCCTCTTAGCCGTAGACTATGTATCGAAATGGGTCGAAGCCATAGCCACGACCAAAAATGATGCAAAAGTGGTGTTGTACTTCCTGAAAAACTTCATATTTAGTCGATTTGGGACACCCAAAGCTATTATAAGTGACGGGGGAAGTCACTTTTATAATCACCAATTTGCTGCATTATTGAAAAAGTACGGGGTTAGGCATAAGGTAGCATTGGCATACCACCCTCAAACAAATGGATTAGCGGAAGTATCTAATAAAGAGATCAAGAAAATCTTGGCTAAAACGGTTAGTGTAAATTGCAAAGATTGGTCTCAAAAGCTTAACGATGCCTTGTGGGCATATAGAACCGCTTTCAAGACCCCGATTGGTGTTACCCCGTATCGTTTAGTTTACGTCAAGGCTTATCACTTACCGTTAGAGTTGGAATATCGGGCATATTGGGCCATTAAGAAAATCAATTTTGACTTTCAAGAAGCGGGTAAATCTAGACTACTACAGTTAAATGAATTGGAGAAGATCCGGACGCAAGCATATGAAAGTGCAAGGGTTTATAAGGACCGTACTAAAATGTGGCATGACCGCCATCTTACGGAAAAACATTTACAACCCGGGAAACTAGTTCTATTATATAATTCACGGCTAAAGATTTTTCCTGGTAAATTAAAGTCTAGGTGGTCGGGCCCATTTCGGGTCAAGGAAGTGCTTCCTCATGGCGTCGTTACTATAATCAATGAAAAGGATCATTCGGACTTTAAAGTCAATGGCGGACGTCTTAAGGCTTATTTAGGAAACGAAAATGAACGAGTCATATCGTTCATACACTTGAAATAAAATTTTCGAGCCGCCGAATGTCCAGCCGGGACAATAACTAAGGCGCTTTCGGGGAGGCAACCCCAAAATGTTAATGATAAGTTCTTTTTATGTTATTGTTGTTTTTATTTAGTTAGTTTTTGTTTATCTCAAAGATTCGTAAAAAAAAAAATGATGCATGACTGAAACCTTATAGTCTCAAACACTTAAAATCACATTTCCTCTTCGCCTGGCTCTAGTAAAAGTTCGAAATTGGTTCAGAAAAAATGTTGTAACATTTTGTAAATGTTGTAACATTTTGTAAATGTTGTAACATTTTGTAAATGTTGTAACATTTCGTGTACTGTCTTTTCCTCTTAAAAAGACGAATTTTTTTCTTGTTACCGGCTGTTTGGGTCAGAAATTTTTGATTATTATTTTACCGGCTGTTTTGGTCAAATATTTTTGTTGACCGGTTGTCTGATAGTTCATTTGAACCGGCTATCTGCAGGATTAATTCCTTTTGACCATTTTAGCCGGTAACTACAAGAAAATCAACCGGATATTTATATATATATGGAGCCCGCTGACCGGGATAGACCGCTGACCGGGATTGAACCCGCTGCTTCCCCCATTTCCTCCGCTCCAGCAAACCCTAACCCCATTCTCCGCCCTTTTTGAACCATCCGCCGGCGGAGCAACCTTTCGACGGCCGCCGTGCGTACCCGTAATCCATCGCCGACCCCCTGGGAGTGCATCCGCCGGCGAAAGCTCCAAGAGCCGGCCACCGTATTTTATTGCCGAGCTTCAGGAAGAGTCATGGCCCCTAAGAAAGGTAGAGAGAAGGTGGTGGCAAATAAGCACACAAGATTTATTAATGAAGAAGCTAAGGCTCGCTACGAACTGCTGAAAGCAAAGCCCGTCATCTACGAAAGAGGGTTTCAACTGGAAGTTTGTGGTTGGAGTCAAGCCTATGTCAAGCAAATAGACAAGTTCGGCTGGTCGTCCTTCTGCCACCCCCGCACTGAAGCAGTACTACCATGGGTGTACGAATTCTACGCCAACGCCAAGTTCCATATGGACGGAAAAATTCATATTCGGGGAAGGGAAGTCGATTTCTCCATGGAAGGTATAAACTCCTACTTTGACTTAACAAATCTGGACAGCGATGTATTCGAATCTGTCAGGACTACTAACCCATTCGAAATCGCCACCGCATTGAGCCTCACTAAAAATATCACTTGGGTGAATGAATCTTCACATGTCTTACATTCCGCCCTTTTTACTCGTGAAGCTAAAGTTTGGTTTCTCTTCGTAAACTCAAGTATTATGCCAACAAAGCACCCAAACCATGTCTCCTTTGATAGGGCTTGCATCATTTATAGCATTATAAAAGGGATTCCAATTAATATAGGACATATAATCTCCGGTCAAATCCAGAAAAAGGTCAAAACGGAGGGGGGAACTCAGTTATGGTTTCCCACACTCATCACATCGTTGTGCCGTTATGCCGGGGTATCTCTCGCCGATACGGACACTACAACCATTGTAGGTCGACCAATAACATTCTCCGTCATTTCATCCTATATCAAGGTATCTTTAGATGAGACATCCCCCAAATCCGCCAAGAAACAAAGTTCTCCCGCATCTTCGCGCAAAACCACTCAACCTCCAATCCTGCCATGACTTTCCCCTAATCCTCCGGATTGGCCGATTATATTTAAATATTTGCAATCCACTGCCAAAAATCAACGTCAGTAACATCATCATCTAGTGTCACATTTAGACAATTTACATCACAATCGAGTCGAAATTCTGCGCCATTTGAACGTACCTGAGGAAAAGATAGCGGCCCGCGAGGTGAATCCTGCTTGGTATGAGTGCAAACCCTCTGATTCGAAGGGAAAGGAGGCTGCAACATCGCTGGATCCATGTGATGAAGCGGAAACGGTCGACGACGATGCAGGCTTGGGATCCGGCGATGACAACGAAATGGAAGAATGTTTGGACGATGACGACTCGGACGAGGTCGATGATGCTGACGACGATGAGGAGGATGGTTGATACTCCACTATTCAGAATCTCGGAAATTTACATTACTCTATTACTGCTGAAATGTTCGTGTTATTTTGGGTCATGACTGGTGAAAGATGTTTATTTTGGGCAGTGTTGGTTTTCTTTCTGCATGGATCTGTTACCTTTTGCATGCATTTACTTTGATTTTGTGGTGAAATGTTTGTCTTATTTTGAAATATTTCTGTGGTGCTATGCAAGAGTTGGTGAAAGGTTTGTTTATTTTATTTATTTACTCATTTTGAACAGCTATGAGTGGCAAATATTTGATGATTGCCAAAGGTTTGTTTTGATTAAACATTTTGGTGAAATTATTGTTTGTTTTGGGAAATGTATGGGTTGACTATTAATGTGAACTTGTGGAACTATATGCTAATAACTGAATGCTAAGTAACATTTACGATTCACTGTGGTATGCTAATAACAAGTTTTCTTTGGGGGGTGAAATGTTTGTTTTAACTGAACTGTATGCTTGGTATGTTAATAACTTGTTGACCTGGACGCTTGCTATTGTTTTTCATGAAGATTACTTGCTTATTTCTTTTCTAGCTTTAATCCTTATAACTGCAACTTGTCTCACTGTGGTTGATCACTTCTCTAGTTGAACCCTTCCTTTTCCTAAATAGTTGTTTCCATAAATTACTGTTATATATTTTAATGTAATGAAGTTTTCAATGTTTAATGAATAAACACACTGTTTAATGAGAACATTTTATTATAATCTGCTGCTTTGTGGGTTGGGACAGCCCGTCATATCTTATATCGCTTTGTTCCACTTCACACATGTTTATATACTGGCGATTGACATGTTAAAATTTCTTTTTATTCAACTTTTCTGATCTATGAAGTTCGCAATCGCATACATGGCTATTATATTTGCTAAAACTTCTTTACTAGGGACTAGTAAAGGTTCAAGTATGGGGGCATGTCCTTTTATACCTTGCATGACAAATCTTTTATGGGGTATATTTTAGAAATGTCTGCTCTTAATTTTGTTATTATTATTAATAAATCTATTCAAGTTTTTCAAATTAATTGTAAGGTTAGACGAGTCAGTCCTATGAGTCAGGCTATTAAATTGAAATTAGACTGATTAGTTAAAGCTCGATTAAGAAATCTATCTCACATTCATGTACTATAGTTCTTAAAAGAGTTTACGCCCTTTTAATTTATTTAATTAACTTCGGATCCTAATGAGATTAGATCGAGTATGTTCTAATTCAATGATAGTTGCCAATATATTGAGCGTACGTAGTTAACCTTGCTCCCACTTAAAGCCTTACCTTTGTTGCCATCACATATTACTTCTAAGCTTAAAGACTTGAGTATTCATTTCCCTATGTTCCTTAGCTAGTAGACTGACCACTTATGGGTGTTATAAAAAAAAATTGTATATCATAGTGACATGTGGCCTAAGTTAGCTCCGGCTTACTTAGAATGATCCCAACTATGATCAAAAAATTATATATATATATATATATATATATATATATATCATAGTGATATGTGGCCCAAGGATGTTCACGCATACTTGGAATGATCCCAACTATGAAAATATCAAAAAAAAATTGTTGTTAAAAGTTAAACCCCATAAGTTGGCAGGCTACTAAGTTAATCAATTAGAATCAATGGTTACCCACCTTTCCCAATTTCATCAAGTCGTTTTATTTGGCATCGGTTTCTATCAAACTCATATAGAGGTCATATCAAAGCCTTAGACTACTCTTGATCTATCTTATTGGTGACGAAGTTTATCGAAAATGAATTGTAAGGGAAGTAAACAGATTGTTAAGGGCATCACATATAACACTTGAATTCTTAATTGAGCCTTATCGTATATCTATCTGATGGATCTATGAAAGTTTGAATTCTTATGGATTAGAAAGTCTAACATCAGTTAATGAGAATTACTTGAAGCTATTTTGGTTACCTTATAATGAAGAGTAGAAGGGAATGAAATTATACTTTCATAAACCTTTATCATGTTATGGTTTTCAATGATTTACCTTTGCTAGGGACTAGCAAAGAACCAAGCATGGGGGTGTGATAACTTCACAAAAAGAAGTTATCTTCATCCATATTTTTACCATTTTTAGTCATGTTATGTGATATTTATACATGAAAAGTAGATAAAAATCCAATTGCCGCATGATTTGAAGTCAAAATAGTTGTTACTCTCATTTTTATATGTTTTTATGATAGGATTCAGGGAGAATTTAAGTCAAGGTTTGAAGGCTAAGCATTGTGGAAAAACTGGGAAAAATGTTGCAACATATTCTCAACAAATCTGGCAGGTCAAATTGTGCAGAAAGACAGAACCATAAATGTTGCAACATATTCGTAACATTTCTGGCAGTTACAAGAAATTCAAATCCGAAATTACCAAGTTTTCAACAGTCACATCCTAAATTATAGCATCCGTTCAGTATTTAAAAATGACTGGATGTGGGGTCCACTAGGATGAGAAAAAGGAAAGTTTAAAAGAGGAATATTTCAGCCATTTAAAGGAAGATCTTCTTCATTATTTCGGCCATTAGAGAGGAGGGAAAAATCTGGGAAGAAATTCTGAAGGCAAAACCAGTCCAGTTCTCGGCATTCGGGCTGAAGGAAACACTTCCACGCCACTGGAGAAGGGAAGATTCGCATTTCTTTCGAGATGTTTAGTAAGATCTCTTCAGTTTTGTGTTATTTTCCCACAATCATGAACTAAAACTCTCTAGTCTTGCATGATGAGAGTAGTATGTGTATTTTGATGATGAACATCTTTGATTTTGAGTTTGTCTTGTGATTATCTTTATTTGATCTTGTGATTTTTATGTTGAAATTGTTGGATCATGTCTTTTTATTATATTGCGCCGTGAGAATCGAGAGATGGGCGTCGTAATATTAATTTAAGGGCTAGTTTATCGCAGTGCGAGAATCGAGAGATGAGCAGTGTGAATCATAAACCAAAATTTCTTTATCTTTACGACATTTCAAGAGTCGAGAGAGGAGAAACGTGCGTGCATCACAAGATCTCTTGAGTTTTGAAAAGTGAAAGAGATTTCCTTTTCATGCTAGCGAATTAGATTTTTTTTGCGCTTCATAATATTTCCGTTTCGCCTAAGTTAGAGATAACTAGGGTTGCGTAGATATTAAGACATCTTGTATCGAGAGATAAAGATTTCTTCTTTAAAAATCATCGCAAGATAATTAAAAGTTAAACCAAATGAAATATTTATTTTATTATCATCATGTTATACATATGAAATCAGAAATGCAAGGCTATTTTCTCTAATTGCAAAGAAGTTACTTTAAGATCTAGTTAAATTAGTTTTAATATTTATCTAAAAATTTCAATCTATTTTCAGAAAATCAATTAACCGTTTTACTTGGATTCATGGAAACGGTGTAGCTAGTAATTGTAAGCGCTAAACCCATCACTTCTCCGTGGGAATGATCTCACTCACTTTGTATTACTTGTACGACACGTATACTTGCGTTTTCAAGCTCTATTTTGCGTGTATCAGGTGGTCTCTTCCATCAAAACTTTAGGATGGAGCACCCGACCCCACAGCCTGCGTTCCCTCCACCTCAGCAGATTCAATGGTATCAACAACCTCGGGAGAAGTTCGGGCGAGTTTGTTTCCAGTGTAATTAGTCGCGCCATATCCGACATTACTTCCTGCAGCTAGTTGGAGATGAAGAAGGACAAATTCGTGGTGGAGGACGAGGACCGCGGAAGAAATCTTAGACCTCTGCAGGAGCAAATGTTCGCACTAGATATGACGTAGGAACGGGACCCGCAGGATGTCATAGCAGGTATTTTATGCATAAGTATATTCCCTTACACATGCTTGAACTACGGAAAAATAGCAATATCATGGTTAAAATTTAGGCATGGTGACTATAAGTGGGAGGCCCTCCTATGCCCTGTTTGATATGGGTGCGACGCACACGATTTTCTCGTCGGATTTCGTGAAGGACCTAGAAGGGGTGCGACATTACACCGGAGCCAACCAGAGGGTTTGACTTCTCGACAGCTCCGTGATAAATGCATCCGCCAAATGCACCCTGTATGTATACAAATGAGGAAGACTTTTTGAAACCATGGCATTGGTGTTGCTCATACCCGAGTTCGATCATGTTTTAGGCATAACCAGGCTGGAGTGGACCTAGACCCGGATCAACTGTGCAGCAAAGGAGATTACATTGATGCTTGGGGTTCAGAGATCGTATTACATGGTATTAAATCCATACCCCATACATTAATATCTTCTATTTAGTCCAGTAAGGCCTATGTGCAGGGAGACAAGGTTTTTGCTATAAGCTTTGATATGAAGAAGGAAGTGGGCAGCATAGTGGATGTTTTCATAGTTCGGGAATTTCCGGATGTTTTTCTGGAGAAGCTACTAGGATTACCCCCACATAGAGAAGTGGATAATCTGATCAAACTAGTACCTGGTGCCAACCCGTCTCTCGAAACCCATACAGGATGTCCCCAAAGGAGCTAGCAGAGTTTTGGGTGAAGCTCCAGGAGTTGGTAGATTCTATGTTTGTTCTCCCCAGTTCATCATCATGGGGAGCTCCAGTGTTGTTCGTAAAGAAGAAGGATGGGTCACTTCGGTTGTGCATAGATTACCTGGAGCTTAATCGGTTGACCGTGCAAAACACTTACCCTTTGTTCCGGATCAACGAGCTTTTCGATCAGTTGGTGGGGGTGCACTGGTTCCAAGTTGGACTTACGATCGGGGTACCATCAGTTGAGAGTTAAGGAGGAAGTTAATCAGAAAATGTCCTTTTGCTCAACGTACGACCTGTATGAGTTCATGGTGATGTCGTTTGGACTCACAGAAGCCCCCTCCACATTCATGAGTTTGATGAATAGGGTGTTTGAGATTTATTTGGATATCTTCATCATCATCTTCATCAATGACATGTTGGTTTATTCAAAGATGGAGAAGTATCATGCGAAGCACTTGGTCATAGTGTTGGATAAGTTGAGAGAGCACTCCTTGTTTGCTAAGTTCAGCAAGTGCGAGTTTTGGATCTGAGAAGTTACCTTCTTGGGCCATGTTATTAGAGGTGTTAGATAAGCAGTAGACCCGACCAAGGTACGTGTAGTGAAGGAGTAGTCGCCTTTGAGGTCAGCTGCCAACGTGCGAAGTTTTCTTTGACTTGCAGGGTATTATGGCAAGTTTGTGGAAGAATTTTTAAATATCGCCCTCCCTTTCATTGCCCTGATAAAGATAGTGAAAGTTATTACTTAAGGGTTAATGATGCGTAAAAATCGTCTCACAGACAACAATCCGAATAGGCAAGTGTACCTATCGTTTTATAGTATAGTGATAAAAATATATCAAGGTCGTATAAAAACTCGGGGCAGGCAAGTATTATTACAAACAACGACTCTATTATCCTACCGAATGATTGATTGGGTTTTGAAAATAAAAAATAAACAAAACTTGGTTAAAAGAGAAATAAACTATTGCATTAGAGTGCTCGATCGACGATTCACCTTGAAATAAAATAACGGAATAAATTAGTTTAACATTTGCAATTTTATTAAGACCGTGATGGATCCGATATTAGGAAGTAATCTCGTTAGAGCATTAAGTCCCCTAACTTATAGACGTTTTGACCGAAATCTCTTTACAAGTCAAAATGACCTAAAGTCGCATTACCGAAGTGACCCGCACTATTGGATTTGACTCCAATCCAGAGGATTTACGTCATACTATCTCTAGGGTTGCATTCAACTCCTTCCTTCTTTGAGTGATCTTTCAAATCAATGATTCTCTCGACTTCTATGAAATGATATCAATTGCCTACTACCGTATACCGGAATATGGAGTCGACACAATAAAAATCAAAGAAGGATCAAAAATAGGAAAAATACAAATGCAAACATACAATTAAAGATGCGTTATTTTATCGCAAAGCCCATCGCGATCGGGCACAAAATATAATTAGCTAAGCATTAGAGAGAAAGAAAACAAAAAAAAAAGAAAATTGCATTTTCATTAAAATAGGAATGAGAGTACATAACAAGATGAAAAATACTAAACTATTGCTTGGAGAAATGGAAAAACAATAAGAAAATACAAATACTTGAAATGGAAGCTTGCTCTCTAAAATATTCTAACTCTCTACATTAGCACTCTACTTCTACATACCAAAACTTCTCTCTAAAAAAAATACTTTCTAACTCTTCCAGCTTCTTCTCCAAAATATGAGGCAAGGGGTGTAAGATCCGTACCCCGCTCTCCGAGGCTAACCCGGATCTTATGCCCAGAACCGCCGCCTTACGGTGGAACTAACTCACGGGTTAGTTGATGAGTCCCTATTTTATACCTTATTTTGGACTCATCTAGGCCTTTTTCCACAGCTTTGCACTATCTTTAAGCGCCATTAGTACTCCTTTTGGTTAGCTACGACATTCCACGCCCTGTGCACCTTTTTAGCCCATTTCTGTGCTTGTGTGCATTTACATTCTTGCTATGATTATTATTGTTTGCTGCGGCTGCCATGATCGATGTCCCGTGCAGTTTTCCTGCAGGTTTGGGGATCGTGAGGGCATTCGGGATAGGCGTTTCACTATTTTTGGCAAAGGAGTCAGTGGTCGTGCGTTTTTACCCACGCACGACCATCGACCTCCTGGCGCACGATCACTGATCATGCGCAGCCCGGACCCATTTGTGAAATCCCTGTCTTGAACCTTCCGCACGATCACTTGCCATACCGCGCACGACCACTGCTCGTGCGCCGCCGATCGTGCGCAGTCATACCCATTTTACAAAGTTCTGTCTGGCTATTTCCGCACGATCATCAGCATTGCCTCGCACGATCACTGATCGTGCGCTGCTGATCGTGCGCGACCATTGATTTTTTGATGCAGGTCTACAGGTTGCTCGCGCACGGGCACTAACCTTGGTCGCGCACGAGCACTGGTCGTGCGCTAGTGGTCGTGCGCCCTATTTATTCTGCAAGCTATAAAAAGCCCTGTTCCGCGAATTAGGGTACGGAGATTGTTACGAAACCTCCGCCAGTCCGCCGTTTCGCCCTCCAGCAGTTCCATTCGCCTCCACCTTCATCCCTACCATCGGGAGGACCTTCTCCGGAGATTCCAAAGCATTCCGCATCCTCCGGTGATCCTCCCGGCCATTGAAGTATTCTTCTCCGAGCTTTCCACCAAGGAAGAAGACGAAGCATACCTAGAGAATGGAATTACAGGCCCTCGAGGTGACAGCTCGGTGGTACCGGAAGCCCTCCTCGGACTGCGCTTGGAAGCGGATTGACAACCCGCACCTCCGGCCAACAACCGCGGTGGATCTTCAATCTCGTTGTTTTGCATTTTCTATCTTTTCTTGTTGCATGGAATGTTTATGCATGTAATGAACATAAATTTCTAGTGTTAATTTGATCATTTGTGTTTCATCTTACTTATGAGAATTATTCTTTGATGCGCCTCGCTCCATCTCGCTCCACTCCACACGTTCGTTTCACTCAATTTCACTCCACACAAATCACCTCACTCGCTAGACTTCCGTCCACTCACCAACCGAAGTACGGCATCGCGGCCACTACATCCATCTCGCCTTGAGAAGCGGTGATTGCGACCCGCATAGTTTACATTAGTGTAATCGGTCGTAAGACCACCAACCAAAGCCCCTTCTTTTTCTATTTATTTCAATTAACTCTCATAACAATAGTTTTAGAGTCTAAATCATTCGACGCTAATTGCATTCCTCAAGAGACCGACATCCGGGGATTTATTCCCAACTTTATTACTTGTACGACCGGTACGCTTGCTGTATTTTACGCGCATCAAGTTTTTGGCGCCGTTGCCGGGGAGTGCAACTGTTGAACGATTATGATTTCTGGAAGTATTGGTATAAGAGTTAGTGCTTTTTGATTTTTGATCCTTTGTTTTGTTGCTTCAGTGGATGCAGGGACGTGCTGCAAGAGATCTCGTTACTTATGATCCTGAGATCGAGCGAACTCTTCGTGTGCAAAGGCGTGCCGCTGCTATCAATCCAATCACAATGGGAGATCAGTTGAACAATGACAACGGAGTTCGTGTTGGAGGGAACCTCCATGATTACCGGAACGGGGATGAGAATGAGGTGAATCCGCCGCATGTCCGAACCATGAGAGACTACACCACTCCCACTGTAAGGAGCATTTACCCTGGGTTCGGACCGGCGATCGCAAACCAGCAGTTCGAGATCAAACCAGCAATTCTTAACATCATCTGGAACAATGCACAGTTCTCCGGAATGGCCACGGAGGATGCCCATCTTCACTTGGCAGACTTTTCAGAAATCTGTGCTACTTTCCGCTATGCTGGGATTCCTGATGATACGGTCAAGCTCCGTCTCTTCCCCTTCTCTCTACGTGACAAAGCCAAGTCATGGCTTCATGCCCTTCCTCCTGGAACTTCCATAACCTGGGAGGCTCTTACCACAAAGTTTCTAGCCAAATTCCATCCGGTCGACCGTATCGTGAGCTTGATACGGGCCATCGCTAATCTCAGGCAAAATGACCAAGAGAGCTTAGCAGAAGTTTGGGAGCGCTTCAATGAGTTGCTGCGGAAGTGCCCCAACCACGAATTCCAAACGTGGAATCTCGTGGAAAGCTTCTACTTCTCCATCGAACCTCAACACCGCGCCATGATTGATGCCGCCTCTGGTGGAACAATTATGAACCTTGCTCCTGAGGATGCTTTGAGAGTTTTGCAGGACACCGCCACGCACAGCGCCTTTTGGACCGCAGGAAGGAATACCCCCCGTGGGACAAGTGGAGTCTTTGCTGTGGAAGCATCAAGGCCCGCTGCTGCTTCTCCAGTGTTGGCCATTTCGTGTCAAGGATGCGGAGGAGCCGATCATCATAGCTTTGAGTGCCCTGGAGCGGAGGTAACGTATGACCCCGCCTTTTCCAATGAAACTGTTAATTTTATCGCGAATCAAAACAGGGGCGCGCCTTATGGAAATGCGTATAATCCGGGTGCGAGAAATCACCCGAACTTCTCGTGAAATCAAAACGCACCGGGCCAACGATGGCAACCGGGGCAGCCTCAAAATGATGCCTCCGCCTCCGGAAGCCAACCGCGGCTGCCTCACCCGAACTACCCCCAAGGGCCCCCCGCCGTAAAAACCAATTCATTGGCTGAAATGTTTGAAAAATTTGTTGAAGTTTCCCAGACGAACATGACAAACCAAGCCGCTTCAATGCGTAAGCTTGAGGCACAGTTGGGCCAATTGGCTCAAATGGTCTCCGAGCGCACTCATGGTACTCTCCCAAGCAACACCGAAAAAAATCCCCACATACAAGGGAAAAGCCTTGGGGAGGAAAGGCTGGGGAATAACAATGAACTCGTGATTAGCTGTATGATCAACATTGTTGAAACCACTGCTTTATGTGATTCCGGAGCATCTAGCAACATCCTCACTCTGCAGGATGTCGCGAAGATGCAATTGCAAATAAACACCGAAGACCGGAAATCACTTATTTTAGCTAATGGAAATGTGGTTGATACTGAAGGTGGTGTGAGGGAAGTTGAGATCGAGGTTAACGGCAAACATTTTACCACCGATTTTCAGGTCATGGGACCAAAAGAAAATGACTCCATTCCGATACTTGGTGTCCCATTCCTGACGGCAAGTGGCGCATCCCTGGATTTTTCCAAAGGACCCGTCACCTGGCCGGCCGATGATTTCGCCCTCGATGATACTTCCGTACACCCCTCTCTTGTTCAAAACAACGTTTTTCTGAGTAGTGCAGATTTCAAGGAAGATTCTGGAATCCAAGCTTTGAAGGCAACCCTTACGGATGAGAAAACAAAGGGAGGATTGACCGAGACGACTGATGAGAAGAATGACTTATTGACCACGAAGATGTTCGAGTGCACCAAAGACACGGCGACCGTGCCATTTCCCACCGGTGCTGTTGTTGAGCATGACATTCCTAGTTCCATGCGGGAGAAATCCCTAGACATTTATTCTTGTAATAATATTCATGACTGTGCTAAGCGTTCTGTCGCTTGGGCTGATCCGATTGCCGTCGCGGTGCCGGAAATGACGCCATCGATCATAAAATCTGGGAAAACTGTGGAATCCACTCCTTGGAAGTCTCCATCTGTTGAGAAGCTGAAGGAGGCCAAGCGCTTGCACGATAAGCGTTATTCTTCCTTCCGGCGCGAAGACACGCACCATCTGAGCAAGGGGAAATCCCCTTCTCAAGATGCTATGAAAAATTCTGCTTCTCCTTCGCTCTCCACCGGAAAGACTGACCACAAATCGGCATATAGCTGATTGCTTCTTTGCCGCTCTACCTCGCTTTTCCTGCTTATTTTCCTAATTGCTTTGGGACCTTATTTCGTAGCTTTTATTTTGCTGCAAAAACATTATATACAACTGCTAATACAGGTATTTGGTCCACCTTAAGGACAGTAAACAAAAGGGCTATTCGGGAGACAACCCAAGCTTGGACCTTTTGGTCCCCTCGTTTATGCTTTTTATTTTATGTTTTCTATTTTATGTATTTTCTGTTGTTCGGCCTAATTCGCAGGTTCAGCTTATCTTTTGTGCGAAGCAGCAACTCCCGCGAATCATCACGCAATCTTCTGGCATGCTCCCCTCTTTGGAGCATAGGTACTCTCTCTCGCTTCAGATTTCATTCCTTGGTTGAATGTCTATTTTACTTGCTTATGTTTTCATTCAAGTCTGGGGGGAAGAGCAGCTTGTGCACTCCACGAGCACATTTAATTTTGCATGCCAGTTGTTTTCCTTTTTGCTTCATTGTTTTAGACTCCTGCTGCATACACTTTGGCACCCACATGAGCGCGCACTTGATCACGCGTGCGGCTCGAGTGATGTATTATTTTGTGTAAACTTTAAGATGGTGGTGCTGACGTTGGATTTTGATTTAGAGTAGTTCGAAACTCGTGCAGTGCTCCTAATTGAGTGCTCACGTTGTGTAGAAATTGTATTGATTTAGTTTTTCTTTATGCTTGCAATTTATATTTTTTCTGCACTCGTAAATACTGTCTGTCCTACTCAAATCTATGAATCCGGAGTAATCACTCGGTAGTGTAGGAATTTGTGTAGGCGTCGCTACTTTGTATTGCTCGAGTCGGGAGGACGGATCACTTTTCTCGGTGACTAAGAACTTGCCCCAGGCTACTTTCGAAGCATTGGTGCACGGTTAGTCGAGCGTGAGCGTGACGTAGGCCATCACTTTGGCCCGGTTGAGCCTTGCACCCGTCCTAACATAGCCCTCGCTAGCTCCGTTGAGCCTACCTTCCTTTTGTTTCAGCTCCACACTCAATTTACCAATGCCTCAAGCCAATCCTAGTCGCACACCCGCGTCGAGCTCTAGTTCCAAGCATTTTCTCGTTGGGTTGTTGATGTGGGAAGTGGTTTTGTGAAAAATGTGGATTTGTCATCTTGTTATATTTGCTGAAATTCAAGAATTTGAAAAAGAAAAATTTATAAAAGCAAAAATTGTGAAAAAGAAACGAAAAAGAGAAAATAAAAAGTATAAATGAAAATCTATTTTTGAGAAATCTGTTTTGGGGTAGGCGGTGCACACACCCATGTTGTAAAAACCAGGTCTGGGGGTGTGGTGCACTCACATTCATTTTGCTAGTGGGAAATCTGTAATTGTGCGAGCTCCGTTGGGTTGTGCGTAGCCTTCGTTTTCATCTTTTTTATCCATACCTACGTCTACACCCAAGCCCCAACTCTTCACCTAAAGTCCTACGGATTTATGCTCGAGTCGAACTAGCATCGTGGAGAAAGTGTGAACGGGCAAGCATATGGTCCCCGACATTGGTGGATTCCTTTGGAGGTGATCACGAGCCCCGCTCTTTGGCAATGCTCCACCATCTGACTTGCCTATTTTCTTCCTACACATGACCGCGCGATTCTCCGGAAATTCAATCTTTGAGTAGTGACAGTATTTATTTACGTTTATCGAAAATTATAAATTGCATAACATGATTAAAAACTCCTTCTATTATATTTTCTATGCACTTGTGTTTCTCGATTTCTCTTCCTACTGTATTTTGAAATTACTACGTCAGCTAGCCATTTTTGGGTCCACAAGGTGATTATTTGCCCGGGACGTGCAAATGGTTAAGTCTGGGGGTGTGATGAGTCCCTATTTTATACCTTATTTTGGACTCATCTAGGCCTTTTTCCACAGCTTTGCACTATCTTTAAGCGCCATTAGTACTCCTTTTGGTTAGCTACAACATTCCACGCCCTGTGCACCTTTTTAGCCCATTTCTGTGCTTGTGTGCATTTACATTCTTGCTATGATTATTATTGTTTGCTGCGGCTGCCACGATCGATGACCCCTGCAGTTTTCCTGCAGGTTTGGGGATCGTGAGGGCATTCAGGATAGGCGTTTCACTATTTTTGGCAAAGGAGTCAGTGGTCGTGTGTTTTTACCCATGCACGACCATCGACCTCCTGGCGCACGATCACTGATCGTGCGCAGCCCGGACCTATTTGTGAAATCCCTGTCTTGAACCTTCTGCACGATCACTTGCCATACCGCGCACGACCACTGCTCGTGCGCCGCCGATCGTGCGCAGTCATACCCATTTTACAAAGTTCTGTCTGGCTATTTCCGCATGATCATCAGCATTGCCTCGCACGATCACTGATCGTGCGCTGCTGATCGTGCGCGACCATTGATTTTCTGATGCAGGTCTACAGGTTGCTCGCGCACGGGCGCTGACCTTGGTCGCGCACGACCACTGGTCGTGCGCCAGTGGTCGTGCGCCCTATTTATTCTGCAAGCTATAAAAAGCCCTGTTCCGCGAATTAGGGTACGGAGATTGTTACGAAACCTCCGCCAGTCCGCCGTTTCGCCCTCCATCAGTTCCATTCGCCTCCACCTTCATCCCTACCATCGAGAGGACCTTCTCCGGCAATTCCAAAGCATTCCGCATCCTCCGGTGATCCTCCTGGCCATTGAAGTATTCTTCTCCGAGCTTTCCACCAAGGAAGAAGACGAAGCATACCTAGAGAATGGAATTACAGGCCCTCGAGGTGACAGCTCGGTGGTACCGAAAGCCCTCCTCGGACTGCGCTTGGAAGCGGATTGACAACCCGCACCTCCGGCCAACAACCGCGGTGGATCTTCAATCTCGTGGTTTTGCATTTTCTATCTTTTCTTGTTGCATGGAATGTTTATGCATGTAATGAACATCAATTTCTAGTGTTAATTTGATCATTTGTGTTTCATCTTGCTTATGAGAATTATTCTTTGATGCGCCTCGCTCCATCTCGCTCCACTCCACACGTTCGTTTCACTCAATTTCACTCCGCACAAATCACCTCACTCGCTAGACTTCCATCCACTCACCAACCGAAGTACGGCATCGCGGCCGCTACATCCATCTCGCCTTGAGAAGCGGTGATTGCGACCCCCATACTTTACATTAGTGTAATCGGTCGTAAGACCACCAACCAAAGCCCCTTCTTTTTCTGTTTATTTCAATTAACTCTCATAACAATAGTTTTAGAGTCTAAATCGTTCGACACTAATTGCATTCCTCAATAGACCGACATCCGGGGATTTATTCCCAACTTTATTACTTGTGCGACCGGTACGCTTGCCGTATTTTACATGCATCATTAGTCGGAACCGCAAGACGCTGATCCTGCTGGCTAGTACGATCATAAACCTGTTCGGCCAATATGAGAAACAGAAGTAATATATAGCAGTAAAGAGAAACAACTATAGTCCATAGCCACCTGGTACATATCATACAAGTAAATGAAGGTACAGAAACATAGTACACAATGAGTACAACAATAAAAGAGAGATAAGGGCTTATGCCCATTACATTATATCACTAAATCTCTCCTCACAAAGCAAAGAGCGGAAGTCTAAACTATCACGGACATCTCGTCCCTCCTGAGGACGCAATGTAGTAATAATAGTAGTAGTAGTAGTAGGTGTCCGCATCTGCTCCTCAAGTCTTGCCTCCTCGACGTGCTGGTCCATCTCCTCGAGCTACTAAAATAATATGGTCACCGACCATTAGTAAAAAATACTAAGTCGTTTCCTCCACACCTCGCCCCGTCGCTCTTAGGCACCGAGCGGGAGGACGAAGCGGAGGACAACAAGGGGTAGCAAAGGGGGAAGCAGGTGACAAGAGTTAACTATCAGTTGTAATAGGTATTGTTATCCTACTCTAGTAGTTCTAAGTATGTAGTACAGGTAAGTAAGAGCAGTACCAGTAAAAGAAAAGAACTGAAAGTAAGAGCAGGAAGTAAGCTGAAATGTAAAGCTATCTATCATCACAGACGTACCTTAACTTATAAAAATGCCCATACAAATTTATAAGTTAAGGTTTCCAGGAATTGTAACTTATCATATAAAAGAGCCCATACTAATTTATATGATAAGGATCTATGAAGCGTATGCCCTAATATGAATGAATGTTATGATGCAATTTATGTAGTAGGCAAGTGCAACTCACACGCAACGACTCCGTGATCACAGACCTTTAGTTCCCACTTTTCGAGAGCTAGCATCACTCTCAGGTACCTCCGTTGTTGCTACGGCAGCAGCGGAATGGGCGCTTCCGCTTTCTAGGCAGGTATACACACTACCAGGCCAATACCTCTCATGTACGCCTCTGTACACCGACAAGTGCACTCTAGAGTCTTTGCGTACTATTGCTAGCTACCTGCTAGACTTTTAGGTCGGGCATACGTCTTTAGGGATTGTCTGCCTGACCGCAGTATGAAACAACATACTGGCCCTTCCACCCGTACACCTCACCCGAGTCACCGTACTACCATCGGTGTGACGATTGGCCTAGTACCACATGACCCATCACCATTTATGCACATGCAAGTATTTCATCTCGAGCCTTCAGCTCGTAGGACTAACCTATCCTGATTCCTCCAACCCTGCCTGGGTATGCAAGTAAACCAAACACTTCCTTCCAACTCTACACGGGTGAGCAAGTAGTCAACAGACTCCAAGTCCCTCCAACCCGACATGAGTGAATATATAACTCATCAATTCCCTCCAACTCTGCATGGGTGAGCAAGTAGTCAATAAACTCCAAGTCCCTCCAACCCGGCACGAGTGAGAACAAGTACAGTTTACCTAGCCTATAAGGCTACTCTTGCCTACCGGTTATTATACTTAGTGAATTAAGGTTAATCCCAGGACTGCCAAGGGTATGCCCAATGAAGGGGTCTCGGGGGCACTAGGAACCAAGATGGAATTAAAATCCAAAGTTCCCTTTCGCAAGCATAATTACTTTTAGTTGATGTCTACCCATAATCCACACACAACTCTCATTGTTACTCTTAGTTGACCCTAATGACTTAAGTTGTTATCGGGAGGGCGACGGTCTTCCGCCGACCTCCATTCCAGTGGTTACCCAATGACTTGCACTTTTACTCTCATCACTAAGACTATACTAACCACCAGGGTCATACTTCCAATCATGTTCTCTAGTTCAATTGTCGATCTATCCCCTGGTGGGCCTATAGTACAACCTACTTTTACTATGCGCAGCCCTTGACCTAACTCCACCCCGGAATCCAACTTCTAAATACTTGCCCCATATGTCTCAAATTATTTATCCTAGGGTGGTATGGACTTATATGATGACCATGATGATTTTCATAATTTTCCCAATTATTTATATCATTAAATTAATTTGTTCAAATAATTCTTCAAGTCATTTAACACATGAAGTATATCATATCATAATCCTAATGTTGTGATAAATTATCCTGACCTATAACATAGTGAAATATCACTGCCTTCCAAGATTTATAATTTTCTTTTAAGTATTTCTATTTATTCCTTAATTAATACAAAATCATCATAATTATCATTTTACAAAGGAAGTATAAGAAATTCAACTACCAAAATTCTAGGAAAATTACAGAGCATATAAGACATTAATTTAAGAATAGTGGAAGAGTTTCATCAACCTATATAGTGTAAGGGCCTAACAATTCCCATTCTTAAATATTTACCAAAATGCCATTATGTTAATTTTAAAATTATCGGTAAATCCATAAATTCTGAGATATTTATGCAAGACTATTAATACAATTATACAACACTAGGAATATTTCCAATTTTTTTGATTTGTATTTCCTTCAATTCATTAATAAATGTAATAAGGGTAAAATGGTCATTACAAGGTATTTTACTCCAGAAGTTCTCAAACAGAAAGATCAAATTTTCCTAAGTCAACTATGACCTTATTTTTAACTTGGCAAAGTTTGAGGATTTTTGCATGATCAAAACTATTTTCTTAATTTATTTTCAAATAAGGACTATATTTTCAAAATTCCAAATAATGGGATTTTTGATTCCACAAATCCCATAAATAAATTGAGGGGTTAAATTTGCCCTAATGATCCTCTGGCTTCAATTTCAAGATTTTTAGAAGCCTCAAAGAGGGTGAATACACAACATATCAAATTTTGCTATTTGCACCCTAAGGCTAAATCTAGCCTACACATGCAAGTGGGTTAACCCAACATACAGTGACCCAATTGCGCTGAAATCTCTATCATGCACTGATGATGTCCCCAAAGACCTGCCCCAAAAATTTGGGGCCATTTGGAGGCTTAACACTTCAATTATACCATTAATTTAATTTTTGATATTATGACAAAAACTATAGGAATTTTGTCTCCAAAAATTCCTAAACTTTGGCAAGAGCTAAATATGCCCAAATAAATCATCTAACCAAAATTCCATCCTATTTGGACTTCTAGTCAACCTGGGCTTCACTTTTAATTTATGCCCTAGCCTAGGACCAGTCCTAGTAAAAATTCCCTACAGGCCAGACCACTGGACCAAAACCCAAGTTTAGGGTGGCATTTTGAAGGTAACACACAGGGCTAAATTTTTCATTCAGGGTTAAGCTTATGTATATGTCTCTATGAACCCTAAATAGCACATGCAAATTGACTGTATATTTGTGACAGCAATACACTATTCATTTCATTTAATTTATATCATATTATTATATAACAGCACGAATCTTAAAGCCAAATGAATGGCATCTGGTTATCTTATCCAATGGTTCAATGGCCGAGATCGAGCCGACCTGGGGAATATTACGGGGTCGTTTCCGGCCAGCTGAGCCACCACCGCCGCCGGCGGATTTCGCCACCACCTTCACTGACGTGGGGGCTAGTGTTTCTCGGCGGGGAGGCCGCCGGAGTTGGCTCCTTCGGCGAACCTGAGCAAGAAGAAAAGCTCGGTAAATACGCACTTTCCTCTCATGGCATTGGGCTCAATTGAGCCTGATATCTCACCTAATAGATCTAAGAAGCTAATACAGAGAGAGGGGCGGCGAAACGGACCTGAATGGAGGCCCGGCGGCGAGCTTGGCGGAGGTTTGGCATGGCGGTGGTGCGCCGGTGAGCTCCTTCCCGTTTCCTGGATTCTCCAGCAAAAGCCCTGATCCAGCACTCGAATTCCACTCCTCTCGACCTTCTAAAGCTGATGGTGGGGTTAGCTGGGGCTGGGAAGGCTTATACATGGAGATAATTCCAAGGTGAGCTCGGGCTCACTTTGGATGCTTCACCATAGCCTCCACTTGGCCACCCCCAGCTGCAATTCTTTTGGAGCTTCTCTCCTCCTTCTCTCCTCCTTCTCTCTCTTTCCTTGGGTAAAATCTCAAAATTCCCCCTTGGATGTACTCTCTCCACAACCAGAGGGGTGTGGCTGGTCTTTGACCCTTTGGGCTTCCAATGGGCCATATTTGGTGGGCTTGGCCCAAGGGGAAAAAGGGCTTGGGCTAATTTCTTCTTTTAGGTCAAATTATTGACTTTGTTGACTTGGAGAGTTTACTTGGTCAACATGATGAGTGGGCTGACCCCACTTGATGGTCATGAACTCAATGGCACCACCCAACTTGAGTTGGGTCAAGGGGGTGCCCTACTTAGGCTAATTGGGCCTATGAGTGTTGTTTTGACCACTTTAGGCCCAAGGTTGACTTTAGTCAACTGGGGTCAAAGTGTTTACCTAGTGACCTGCCCTAGGGTCCACATAGATTGTTTTTAGGGTTAGGGCAATGTGGTGGGGTCATGGTGTGGTTAGGGTCCTTATTTAGGCTAGTTTGACCTAGTTTGACTTGGTCCTATAGTGGGACCCACATGGCTACAACCCACTACCTAGGGTCAAACCTAGCTAATTTCCTTAAAACCCACCCCATGCCTAACCCAATCTAAGTTAAGGTGTCTAGAAGTAACATGGGATGTTACAAATCCTATAAACAAAAAAAAATAATTTCGTCCCCGAAATTTAAGTTCGGGTCTACGGGGTTCTAATTGCAAGAATTTTAAGCAACTTTAAAACATAATTAAAAGTACCTGATAAAAATAGCTCCGGGTGTTGCTCCATCATCAGATCCCTCGGCTCCTAGGTGTGCTCTTCCCGTCCATGGTTGGACCACAACACCTTCACGAGAGGGTCCTTCTTCTTCCGCAACACTCGGACAGCTGTATCGCCAATCCGGGTCGGCTCCAATCTAACTGATCTGTCAGGCTCTACCGGTCCGGCTGTAGTAGTAATGTGCTGCTCCGGCCGAAGGAGTGCTCTTCGCAAGGAAGAGATATGGAAGACGTCATATAAGGTACTTAAATCCGGTGGCAGCTGCAGTCGGTAAGCCAAGGGGCCAATCCGCTCCAGGATCAAGTAAGGCCCCATGTATCTCGGACTGAGCTTCTTGTGCCTCCTCCCCTGAGAAACACTATGTACTGGACGTATCTTCAGGAAAACCCTGTCCCAAACCTGGAACTCCACCTTCCGGTGTCGAACATCATAGTACTTTTCCTGCCTGCTCTGTGCCTCCAATAGCCGATCCCTAATCAAATGAATCTGGGCCTCCGTATCTTCCACGAAATCTGATCCGAGAGCTCGAGTATCCATATCCTGAAACCATGATAGCAGTGTCCGGCACTTCCTCCCATAAAGTGCCTCATAAGGAGCCATCCCGATACTGGCCTGGTGGCTGTTGTTGTACGAGAACTCAATCAGTGGCAGTAGTCTCTCCCAAGGCATCCCCGTATCCAATATACATAGCCTGAGCAGGTCCTCCATAGTCCTATTAGTCAGCTCCGTCTGACCATCAGTCTGCGGATGGAAGGAAGTGCTAAAGGTGAGTCTTGAACCCCAAGTAATAATACACTGCCCTCCATTCCCTGGAGGTGAAGCGACCGTCTCGGTCCGAAACAATAGACCTGGGGACGCCATGGTATTTGATGAACTGCTCCACAAACACTCTCACCAACACATCAACTAGGGCATCCTTTCTGACCGGAATGAACCGCGCTACTTTGGTCAGTCTGTCTACAATAACCAAGATAGAATCGTGCCCAGAGTGGGAGCGAGGCAATCCGTGAACAAAATCCATGCTAATGTCCTCGAACTTCCACTCTGGGACTAGCAGTGGCTGTAATAGACCACCCGGGCTCTTGCACTCTGCCTTCACTCGCTGGAAGGTCTCGCAGTGTATCACAAAATAGATGATCTCCCTCTTCATCCCTGGCCAGTACATGGTCTTCTGTAAGTCTGCCCACATCTTGGTGATGCTGGGATGCACTGAGTATCTGGAGCAGTGTGCCTCTCTGAGAATGTCATACCGGATACCATCTCCTGCTGGAATGTATACTCGACCATGAAATCAAAGAAGATCGTCCTGCAGTGTGTAGTCCTCATACTTGCCCCTTTCCAAAGCGCCAAAAATAGGCTCTAAATCAGCATCCAATCTCTGATGTGTAACTATGCGCTCCCGGATATCATCATCGCCGACCAACGAGCTCAAGTACTCTCTGTGCACCACTGGCTCGGCCTCCGAAACCATGGTAATGTGCATATCTTCCATCATGCATAACAGCTCTATAGACATTACCCGAGGCTCCGGTCCAGAAGTGCCAGCTCTCCTGAACAAGGCATCCGCAATAGTGTTCGCCTTCCCCGGGTGATAATGTATCTCATAGTCATAATCGTAGAAGAACTCAAGCCATCTCCTCTAGCGCGGGTTTAGATCCTTCTGCGTGTCATTGTACTTGACATTCTTGTGATCTGAATAGATATCACAATGGATCCCATATAAATAGTGTCTCCATGTCTTGAGGGCGAATACCACAGCCCCAAACTCGAGATCATGTACTGGATAGTTATGCTCATGCTTCTTCAACTGTCGCAAAGCATAAGCGATAACGTGTCCATGCTACATCAGGACAACACCCATCCCCTGATAGGAGGCATCTGTATAAATCTAGAATCCTTCACTCCTAGATGGGAGTGCAAGGATGGGGGATGAAGTGAGTCGGTCCTTCAGCTCCTGAAAAGCCGCTTCACACTGCTCTGTCCAATCAAACACCGCATCCTTCTTCGTCAAGGACGTTAGGGGGAGGGCTATCCTCAAGAACCCCTCCACGAACTTGCGATAATAACCTGCTAAAACCAAGAAACTGCGGATGTCTGACGCTGTCTTTGGCCGTGGCCAATCCCGCACTGCCTCTTCTTTGGCTAGATCTACTACTAATCCATCCCCGCTGATAATATGCCCCAGGAAACCGACCTCTTGCATCCAAAACTGGCACTTCGAGAACTTGGCATATATCTGAAACTCCCTCAGTCTCTATAAAACCTGTGCCAAGTGCCCGGTATGCTTCTCCTGAGTCCGGGAGTAAATCAGGATGTCGTTGATGAATACTATGACAAAGCGATCCAAATAAGGTTCGAACACACGGTTCATGAGTGTCATAAATGTTGAGGGGGCATTTGTGAGCCCAAATGGCATGACCTTGAATTCGTATAATCCATAACGTGAGCTGAATACTGTCTTCGGTATATCTTCCTCCCGGATGCGCAACTGATAATAGTCGGATCGTAAATCTAGCTTAGAGAACCAGAAGGCTTCCTGAAGCTGATCAAATAACTAATCTATTCGGGGCAACGGGTAGGTGTTCCGAACCGTAAACCTGTTCAATTCCCTGTAATCTATACACAGTCGGAGGGATCCATCCTTCTTCTTCACAAATAAAACCGGTGCTCCCCACGACGACGAACTCGGCCACACAAATCCCGAATCCACTAACTCCTGAAGCTGCATCCTGAACTCTGCCAGCTCCCTGGGAGCCATCCTATAAGGTGCCCGGGAGACTGGTCTCGCTCCCGGCACTAGCTAAATTCTGAAGTCCAGATCTCGAGCCGGTGGTAGTCCGGGCAATTTCTCCGGGAATACGTCGGAGAAATCCCGGACCACCGAGATATCGGCTATGGAACTCTCTACTGTTGCCATCTCGAAGCATATGAGGTACACCTCCTCCCCCTGCTCGTAGGCCTTGACAGCCTGTACAGAAGATAAAGATAGATGGGGGATGGGACGGATACCATCGATGGTGACATAAGAATCTCCATGTCTGAGTGTAATCTTCTTCGCGGGGCAGTCAATCTGGGCATTGTTCCAATGGAGCCAGGTCATGCCCAAAATCAAGTCGAAGTCTTGTAACTTTAAGATAGCTGCCGGAGCTTCGAACGCCTTGCCTACGATCTCGGCCTCCATGTTGCAGTTAACCGTAGTCCGTATTTCCGAGCCATAAGGAAGAAGTACCCTCCTCTCTATGCCAGGGAACCTTTCCACTCCCTCTAGTCCTTCAATAAAGGTGTCTAACACAAAGGAGTGCGAAGCACCCGTGTCGAAGAGGGTATAAGCGGGCTTACCGCTGATCATAACTATGCCTGGGTTTTGTTTGAGTTCAAAGATAAAGATTATTTCTAAGGTTCTCAAGGTACTTATTAAAGTTGACATTTCTAAATCTTGCAATAATTAAAGTACCTGTAATCACTTCCTCAGGGTTCCTCTGCTCCGTGAGGTCTAACGCATACCCTTACTACCGGTCTCGGCCACGGCCGTAGTGTCATCGGCCTCGGCCTCGACCTCGTCCTCGTCCTCGGCCCTGGTGAGCTGGAGGGGCCACTGGAGGTGGAGGAGGAGGAGGGAGTGGGGTGGATCTGATGTGGGCACTGCGACCTGATGTGTACAGGCTGGCCGCATCCAAAGCACATGAGCTGTCTCTGGCCACGATCCTCCTGTCTCATCGGCCCGTGAGTCTGTAGAGGTGTGGGAGCTAGTAGTGGAGGAGGCCCCTGCTCCTGCCTGTAGTTGGGACGACGACGTGCCCCACCCCTCCTGTATGACGACCCCTCTAGCGGTCTCTTCCCTCTGCCTTGTACCATCAACTGGTTAGCCTCCAGCTTCTTCGCCATCTCAATGATCTGTGCAGTGGTGCCATGCGATATGAACAATAAGGGCTTCCTCAAGGTGACCCGGAGCCCATGGTAGAACCTCTTTGCATACTTCCGGTCATCCCAGTCATGGAATCCCGCGAACCTTGCCAAGTGTGAGAACTCTCTCTGATACTCGATCACGGATCGTCTTCCTTGTTGGAGGTTCAGAAATCTAGCTCCCAAGGCATCTCGGTCTGTGGAGGATACGTAGTGCTCCAAGAAGTCATCACTGAATTCCTCCCAAGTAATATCCATCAGCTCCCTATCAGCGTATGTAGAGTCTCGCACAGACTTCCACCACCTCTTCGCGTGAGCCTCCAATACTGAGGTGGCAAGAGGGATAGCCTGTCTTACGGGGCAGCTGATGCCAGCTAATAACTCCTGAATGGTCTCCAACCACTCCTCCGTCTTCACCGCATCTTCTGTCCCGCGGTACACTGGCGGAGACAGACTCTTAAAGGCATTCAACCAGTTCGACCCGGGGTTTAGCAGTTGTGTCGGGGCTTGCTGGGCTCTGAAGGCATCCAGTATAGCTGTTAGAGTTTGTCCCATCTCTGTCTGTATTAAGGGAATGAGAGCCGGAGGGGGAGGAACTGCATCCTGTGGAGGCTGCATAAAGGTAAGGTAAATGTCAAAATTGGCCTAACTCATTGTTTAATGGACTGTTTTATGTGACTTTTTGCACATGGGCACACCATTGCTTCCGCTGCATAGTTTGTCCGCAAACTAATGCTCGAGCGGGGTGTTCCAGTGTTGTGGACTTCTTTCTCACATGATCGTTTGTTCAAGTGATACCAGTTTGTAGGATCCATCAATTCATTAATAAATGTAATAAGGGTAAAATGGTCATTACAAGGTATTTTACTCCAGAAGTTCTCAAACAGAAAGATCAAATTTTCCTAAGTCAACTATGACCTTATTTTTGACTTGGCAAAGTTTGAGGATTTTTGCATGATCAAAACTATTTTCTCAATTTATTTTCAAATAAGGACTATATTTTCAAAATTCCAAATAAAGGTATTTTTGATTCCAAAAATCCCATAAATAAATTGAGGGGTTAAATTTGCCCTAATGATCCTCTAGCTTTAATTTCAAGATTTTTAGAAGCCTCAAAGAGGGTGAATACACAACAAAACAAATTTTGCTATTTGCACCCCAAGGCTAAATCTAGCCTACACATGCAAGTGGGTTAACCCAACATGCAGTTACCCAATTGTGCTTAAATTTCTATCATGCACTGATGATGTCCCCAAGGACTTGCCCCCAAAATTTGGGGCCATTTGGAGGCTTAACACTTCAATTATACCATTAATTTAATTTTTGATATTATGACCAAAACTATAGGAATTATTTCTCCAAAAATTCCTAAACTTTGGCAGGGGCTAAATATGCCCAAATAAATCACCTAACCAAAATTCCAGCCTATTTGGACTTTTGGTTTAACCTGGGCTTCACTTTTAATTTCTGCCCTAGCCTAGGACCAGTCCTAGTAAAAAGTACCTACAGGCCAGACCACTGGACCAAAACCCAAGTTTAGGGTGGCATTTTGAAGGTAACACACAGGGATACATTTTTAATTCAGGGTTCAGCTTATGGAGAGGTCTCTAAGTACCCTAAATAGCACATGAAAATTGACTGTATATTTGTGAGAGCAATACACTATTCATTTCATTTCATTTATGTCATATTATTATATAACAGCACGAATCTTAAAGCCAAACGAATGGTATCTGGTTATCTTATCCAATGGTTCAACGGCGGAGATCGAGCCGACCTGGGGAATATTGCGGGTCAGTTTCCGGCCAGCTGAGCCACCACCGCCGCCGGCGGATGTCGCCACCACCTTCATTGAGGTGGGGGCTAGTGTTTCTCGGTGGTGAGGCCGCCGGAGTTTGCTCCTCCAGAGAACCCGAGGTAGAAGAAAATCTCGGTAAATACGCACTTTCCTCACATGGCATCGGACTCAATTGAGCCCGATATCTCGCCTAATAGATCTAAGAAGCTAGTACAGAGAGAGGGGCGGCGAAACGGACCTGAATGGAGGCCCGGCGGCGAGCTTGGCGGCGGTTTGGCATGGAGGTGGTGTGCCGGCGAGTTCCTTCCAGTTTCCTGGATTCTCCAGCAAAAGCCCGGATCCAGCACTTGAATTCCACTCCTCTCGACCTTCTAAAGCTGATGGTGGGGTTAACTGGGGCTGGGAAGGCTTATACATGGAGATAATTCCAAGGTGAGCTCGGGCTCACTTTGGATGCTTCACCATAGCCTCCACTTGGCCACCCCCAGCTGCAATTCTTTTGGAATGATCCCCTGGGATCAGCCAGCAGGCCTTTGGGCAGGAGAAACCAGGCCAAGTGGTCTCCTTTCTCTTCTCTCCTCCTTCTCTCTCTTTCCTTGGGTAAAATCTCCAAAATGCCCCCTTGCATGTACTCTCTCTCCACAACCAGAGGGGTGTGGCTGGTCTTTGACCCTTTGGGCTGCCAATGGGCCATATTTGGTGGGCTTGGCCCAAGGGGAAAAAGGGCTTGGGCTAATTTCTTCTTTTAGGTCAAATTGTTGACTTTGTTGACTTGGAGAGTTGACTTTGAAAGTGAGGGTAAGATCTATCTCAAATCTAGAGGGGGGGGGGGGGTGAATAGAGTTTATTCAAATAAGTTTCACAGTTTTGAAAATATTAACACATATAAAATTTAATTTATACTATAGTGTAGAGTGCTAGAAAATAATTAAAGAAGCAAGAAACTAAGAGCACAGCACACAGCAACAATCAAACAAACAATCCAGAAGACACAAGGAAATATAGTGGTTCCCCAAAAACCTGGGTACATCCACTCTTCTACCACCCTTGGTAGGAATCCACTCAGGATGAGTTGATCAGGTGTCCTGACACCAATGAGCTTTTGTTAAGGTGCTCAAAAACCAAAACTGGATTTTTTGATAAGGTGTCTTGCCAACACTGAGTTTTGACAAGGTTCTCAGAACCAGACAGAACTTTTGAAGGGAGTTCAAGAACCCTTTTACAGCAGGAAAATGAAAAGAAAAGGAAATGAAGTTGTCTTCTCTGTTCTCAAATCAAATGAGAGAAGACTTTAGTGGATCTTTTGTCAAAGCTCCCCCTGAGATGTAGACTGGTTCAGGAAGGGAAGCTTTGCTCTAGGGTGATAGGTCTTCAGAACTTTGATCTCCAGCAAAAGATTGTTTCAGCAAGTAGACTGAGAGATGAGGTGTCTGGAGTTCTTGAGATGAAGTTGTGAACACTTTTCAGTAAGCAAGAAGATTTTTTATGTCATAGTTCTTCTGTTGTTCTTTTGCTATATGTGTTCTGTATATGATGTGTTCTTTGAAAAAGAACAGGAAGATCTTATTCTCTGAAAAATTCTTTGTCCAAAGTAGCCGTTGGCAGTCATAAATGTCTTCCATAAAGAGTCTTGTCTTCTAGAGGAAAGTCCAGCAAACATTCTCTGAATAATACCTTGAAACTTGCTCCAGAATAAAGACACACGGCTGGCAGATCTTCTTATCATAAATGCTGATAATATTCAAAAACATTCCAAAGAATAACAGCATTTGAATCCTTAAAAGCGTCGATCTCTCAGAAGAATCGTCGATTTGAGCTTTACGATCGTCGAACTGAGCTCAGAGATGAAATGAGATAAAACAGACAGAAAACGTCGAACTGAGCTCGAAGATCGTCGAACCGAGCTCAGCGACCTGAAGAATAACTGAAGAGAGATCGTCGATCTGAGCTCGAAGATCGTCGACCGGAGTTCGACGATTTATCAAGTTGAGCTCAGAGAGCGTCGAACCGAGTTCGACGTTTCATCGATCTGAGCTCGACGAGAATTGCCTTAGACTTGGCTCTATATCCTTGACATTGAAGAGGTCCTGGGGGCAGCTTCAAACCTAAGTTCTAAGCCCTACACTCATTCTAATGTTGACCTTTACAACTATACAACTAGGTCAACCTGGTTTCCTAAGACAACCATAGTGATCCTTACCCAAATTAGTAATAGGGTGTTCCAACAATCTCCCCCTATTTGGGTTAGGATTACTATTTACAAATAACATTAGAAAATGAATAAGCATTCATACAAAAACAAGAGCTAACCAAGCAAAGATATAGCAGCAAGCAGATCACAGATAAAATAGCAGCAATATCCAGATGAGGATGAAAGTTCAGCTTACACAATTTACTTCTTCTCAGTTCCCTTTCTAAACAAAATTTCTCTGTTAGGATTCAGGGTTTCTTTCTTTGATCTTCTGTCATCCTCTGCACCTAGAGAAGTTTGAGATCTTGGCCTTGGAACTACAGCCTCTGGGTGCAGCTTCATGTACTCTTCTGGGTTGAAAAACTTTCTAGAAGCATATATTTCCAATTCTTTCTTCCTTTGATCTGATAAAGTTTTTATATTGGAGATGTCCATGCCTTGCTCTCTGGCTTTCTTTAGTTGATCAAGAGCAACTAGCTCTTTCATTCTTGCTGTCCAGGATAGAGGCTTGTTCTCAGGATCCTCAAAAGGAACAGGAGGTTCATACCTGTTGAGAGATTCAGAAGTAGGAGGAGTCCTGGAAACAACTGTGTCTTTCAGCCTGTAAGGGAAAGGACCTGAAGAAGAGTCAGTGTGGCCTTGTCCTTCCCTTTGATAAGATCTTTGTCCTCTCTGATTTCCTCTGTAATGACCCCTTTTGGATTGATATCCTCTTTGATGTTGTCCCCTTTGATAGTATCTTGGATAAGATTGGGAGGAGCTTTGCCTTGAAGCTGGAGCTTGAGGGGCTGAGCCTGATCCAGAATCTGGAGGAGGAGGAGGAGAAGGCTGATATTGTGAAGATCCTTTTTCATATTTATCAAGCTTCCTTCTCTTCTTCATAGCTTTCAGTTGATTCTTGGAGTATTGCATCCATGGCTCAGAAATGGGGCAATCATGCAGAATGTAGTAGGGAATATCACTGGAGTCTTTTGCTTTAGCTGGAGGAACTGACATCATGGCTTTGCTTCTAGCTTTCCTCTTCTTGGCAATGGTATTGTCAGAGTCATCTGATTCAGTCTGGAATTGGTCACTATCTGAGCTTTGTGGTCTGTCATACAGATCATCAATGCTTTTCAAGTACTTTTCTTGTAGCTTTAACTGATCAGAAGTCAGAGCAGGAGCAACAGCAGCAGCAGACACTTGAGCAGGAGCAGGCATAGCAGCAGGTGTGGGATCTTCTAGGTAGGAAGCAAGTTCTTCATCATCAACAGTTACTGGAATCATCTCTATATCTTCAGCAGCAGCAGCAGTTTCAACAACAGGAGGCACAATGGCCTTAGTAGCAGCATCAGGAATATCCACAGCCTTCCAGGAATTGATATAGGATTCAATGTGGCTGGGATCACAAACAGATACAGGCACAATGGCCTTAGACAGATCTTCAGTGAGAGGTACTGGCAGAAAGCTGAAATGGACTGTATCAAATTGAGATAGCAGGCTCTGAAGATTTAGTGCAAAAGCACATCCACTGCTTTCTGAGTGAGCAGGAGCTTGAGCAAAAACAGGAGCATCCACTGGCACATCCACTTCTTCATAAAGCATCTCCCCCTGCCTTGGTTCAAGGAGAGCTGAACCAAGGCACCCAGTAGAAGGGATTGCCTGGGAGGAGGAAAAGGAGGAAAGCTTGGTAGACAGCTCCTGAACTAGTTTCAGGAGTGGAGCCAGGGAAGTCTCCAACAGAGATGTCAGCCTGGGAGCTAGCAACTCATAAAGTCTGTCTGCTAACCTTGGATGATCTATATGCTCAAGTGGGGCTTGAGCAGAGGTAGGAGTAAAGATAGATGTAGGGATGTTGGCTGGAGCTGAAGGTGTGGAGGTAGGTGGAGTAGGAATGGATGGCTCTGAGGATGGAATTGTGGAGATAGAAAAGGTGGAGGTGGAGATAGGTGAAGCAAGAGAGGGGGTGAAGGATGGTTGGGAAAGAATGTCATTAAGCATTTGTTGAAAAGCGGAGGTAGAGGGTGGCTCGGGAGGAGTGGAGGGAGAATCATCCATGAAGGAATCATCTACAAGGGAAAAGGATGGTAGGGTGAAGGTTGAATAAGAGAAGAGAGGATGGAATTCCTCTGAGGTGGATACTGGAGGGGATGAAACTGGTGAGGAAATGGTAATTGGGGATGATATGGTTATGGTTGTGACTGGTGGTGAGGAGGAAATGGGTGGGGTAGATACAGCTGGAGGAGGAAGAGAGGCAGGCAACACTTCTGCTGGTGGAGTGACAGAAGCAGTCCTTGTGCCTGAAGGAAGTGGTGCAGTAGCTCTTGTAGGGTTGATGATTTGCCTGTCCCATTTGCTGAATAGGGCACAGAAGAGCCTCTTGGATGCATTGATGAACATCCCAGAGGAGGTTAACAGGTCAGGGCATCTGTAGTGCAGATAGACCCTTAAGATTCTCCCAAAACTCACAGCAGTCTTATTGATCTTCTTCTTAATTAAGTTGAAGAAGATGGATCCCCAATCAAGGTGTTTCTTATCGACTAAAGCTCCCATCAAGCAAAGTTGATATCTAGAGATGGTGTCATGAGCTGAGTGCTTGGCCAACAGCACTTTCGCAACTACATCAGCCAGGAATTGATATTCCAGAGACAGATTTTTCTTTAAAAGTTTGTTAGGGTTGACATCATTGTGACCCATTCGATTAAGCATTGAATCATAATCTTCTCCAGATAATTCAATAGAATCTTCTCCAGTACTAAGTTGAAAGACATCTGTTAAGAGAGCCGGTGATAGATGTACCTGAGTCCCTTTAATGATGCCGACGACAGAGTTCTCAGTCTCGTCTGTCGCTGTAAACCACCACTCTTTGATCTCTTCTAAAGCAATTTTCATCCGTGTAGTCATTATTTGAGTCAACTGTTATTCTATGAACAGATTTAGAATGTCCTTGAAGCGCTGGTCGCTTCCATCAAACGAGTTCATGTCTATATCAAATCCTGTATCAAATTTTATCTTAGAGATAGCAGCACTGGATTCAGCCATTTGCACCTGCAATAGAAAACCAAACGCGACCAAGTGTAGATGATTTGGAGGGAAAACGAAAAAAAGTTGCAGAGTATGAAAGCGCAAAAGGAGAACGACGGCTAAAGAAATGATTTTATATTAGGGTTCGACGGCGAAACGGAAAATCGTGGAGCTCAGTTCGAAGAAGCGTCGAACTCAGCTCGACGATTTGGGCTGCAGAAGGAATCTGAAGAGACGTCAATATCGTTGATCTCCGTTCGACGATGTTGAAAAGCGTCGAGCTCCACTCGACGGCCTCTGAACAGAAGGAGAGAAAGCCTAGTTCTAGCGAAGGCTCTGAACTCAGATCGACGACTTTGGGAACGTCGATCTCTGGTCGACGATTTTTGGAAAATCGTCGATCTTTGTTCGACGATTTCTGGGAAAATGTCGAGCGCAGTTCAGAGACAAAACTTATTCTACAGACACAAAAAGAGTTGATTTTTAGCCTAGTCTTGTTCTGTTTTAGCTTTTCAAAATCTTGTAATTTAATTTAGGCTTCCTCCATCTAGCATGCCTAACTGATTTAGGAAGAAACTGTGTTTCTTTTCATCCAAGGGCTTGGTGAAAATATCTCCCCTTTGCAAATCAGTAGGTATATATTGAAGTTCAATTTTATTTTTCTCTACATTATCTCTTAGAAAGTGATGCCTAATTTCTATGTGTTTTGTCCTACTATGGAGGACTGGATTTTGTGCTATAGAGATAACACTAGTGTTATCACAGAAAATTTTTGACTTCTCTAAGTTGTAACCATAGTCTAGAAGCTGATTTTGTATCCACAATATTTGTGAGCAACAACTGCCTGCAGCCATATACTCAGCTTCAGTAGTTGAAGTTAACACAGATGTTTGCTTCTTACAAAACCAGGAGACAAGTCTGTCACCAAGAAACTGACATGTTCCACTGGTGCTTTTCCTGTCTATTCTGCATCCAGCATAATCAGCATCTGAGAATCCAGTTAATTCAAATCCTGAGTCTTTTGGATACCAGAGTCCTAGATTTGGACAACTTTTTACATACCTAAGAATCCTTTTAACTAGAGTTAGGTGTGACTCTCTAGGGCTAACTTGGAATCTAGCACATATGCATGTAGCAAACATTATATCTGGCCTACTGGCTATAAGGTACAATAGAGAGCCAATCATTGCTCTATATGATGTCTGATCAACTGGTTTCCCATGTTCATCAGCATCCAATACAGCATTGGTAGGCAAGGGTGTTTTCATACAAGATGCCTCAGACATGCCAAATCTCTTAACCAATTCTTTAGCATACTTGGCTTGGGAAATGAATATGCCATCAGCATGCTGTTTTACTTGCAATCCTAAGAAGAAGGAGAGCTCACCCATGCTACTCATTTCAAATTTGGAATGCATTAGGTTGGAAAACTTTCTGCACAAGTTTGAATCAGTAGATCCAAATATGATATCATCTACATAAATTTGTACTAGTAGGGTATGGGACTTATGGGTTCTAATAAAAAGAGTTTGGTCTACTCTCCCCCTAACAAAATCATTTTCCAGAAGAAAGCATGTTAGGGTCTCATACCATGCTCTAGGAGCTTGCTTGAGACCATATAATGCTTTATGCAATTTGAAAACATAATCAGGGTGAGTTAGAGAGATAAAACCTGGAGGTTGTCTAACATAGACTTCCTCTTTGATGTCCCCATTGAGAAATGCACTCTTCACATCCATCTGATAGACCTTGACCTTTGTGAGCAGCATAAGCTAGAAATATTCTGATGGCCTCTAACCTTGCAACTGGTGCAAAGGTCTGGTCATAGTCTATTCCTTCTTGTTGAGAGTAGCCTTGAGCAACTAGCCTTGCCTTGTTTCTGACAATAATTCCTTGGTCATCCAGCTTGTTTCTGAAAACCCACTTTGTTCCAACAATGGAATGATCCTTTGGCTTAGGCACTAGTTCCCAAACCTTGTTCCTTTCAAATTGATGTAGCTCCTCTTGCATTGCAATGATCCAGTGTGGATCTTGCTCTGCATCTTGAATGGATTGAGGTTCAACTTGAGATAGGAAGCAAGTGTGCATCTGGTTCTGGTTGACTCGATTTCTGGTTTGCACACCAGCTGAGATCTCTCCAATTACTTGAGTGATTGGATGATCTCTTGTTGTTACTAAATCAACAGGGGGTGTTGATTGTTCACCAGCCTGTGTTGTTGTCTCCTCTAGTGGAACAACAACTGGCTCTTCAGGATGATTTTCTTCAAGATGTTGCACTTCTTCATCATCACTGCTTTCATTCTTTTGCTGAATAGGTTGAGAGGTTGTGTCCTCTTCTTTAACCTGTAATCTGTCCATACTTTCTGATATAGATTGTACCTGCAAGGGTTCTTTGGTAGAAGTAGACTTCTCCTTATAACACATGTTAGTCTCATCAAAGGTAATATGAACAGATTCTTCAATTTTACAAGATGATTTATTATATACCCTATAGGCCTTGCTGATCATGGAGTATCCCAGAAACACTCCTTCATCAGCTTTAGCTTGGAATTTTGCTAGATGTTTCTTGTCATTATTATGAATATAACAAATACAGCCAAAAATTTTAAAATAATTTACTTTAGGTTTCTTCCCTTTTAGCAATTCATAGGGAGTCTTGCCCTTTAGTTTATGTATCAGGCTTCTATTTAATACATAGTAGGAGGTGTTCACTGCCTCAGCCCAAAAGGATAGAGGTAAGTGAGCATCTGTCAACAATGTAATAGCAGATTTAATTAGGGTTCTATTTTTCCATTCAGCTACCCCATTTTGTTGAGGAGTTCTAGGAGCTGAGAAAGTATGCCTGATCCCTTCACTTTGACAAAACTCTTGCATGAGAAGAGAATCAAACTCTGTCCCATGATCACTTCTGATCAGGGCAATGTGAGTTTTGAACTCAATCTGAATGCATTTGAGAAAATCTGTCAAACACTTGAAGTTATCATACTTCTTCCTCAGAAAGAATACCCAAGTGAATCTTGAGAAGTCATCTACAACCACTAGAGTATAGGACTTCCCTCCTAGGCTTTGTACTGATATGGGTCCAAAAAGATCCATGTGCAACAAATACAAAATCCTAGGTGAATCACTCTTATTAAGTGACTTAAAGCTACTTTTAGTTTGCTTGCCTAATTGACAAGCCTTGCAGAGTCCTTCCTTCTTGTAGGGGCCAGAAGGTAGTCCTCTAACTAGGTTGTCCTTGGAGAGCCTAGCAATGGTTCTAAGGTTTAGATGTCCTAGTCTCTTATGCCACAAAATATTAGTCTTAGATATGGAATTGAATAAACAGATATCTACTTTAGATGAAAGAAAGTCTACTAAGTAAATGTTACCTGTCCTTTTACCTGTTAACACAGTTGTGTTATTCTCTGACTTGATCTTGCACAGGGATTTGTTAAAAGTCACCTTGTATCCTTCATCACATAGTTGACTGATACTTATTAGATTGTGCTTCAGTCCTTCTACATATGCCACCTTCTTAAAAGTGACTGAGCCTATCTGAGCAGCACCATATCCTTTGGTTTGACCAAAATTTGAATCACCAAAAATCACCTTGGGTCCAAGTTTGGTTATGAAGGATGATAGGTTCTCCCTATTCCATGTCATGTGCTTTGAGCACCCACTATCCAGATACCTTTGTTGGTTAGATAATAGATAGGTCTTCACCTGCACATGAGCAGCTTAATTGTTTTTGACCCAGTTAACCTTGGGCCTAGGCTGATATCCTTTGAATTCAGAAATAAAAGACATCCAAGGTTGACTCTTATAGCCTTCAAGATGGTATCTCCTAGGAGGTACTATCCATTCAGTATAGGGGTTAAAGCCTTGGGATGTTGGACCTCTAGGATTGAATCTAGATGTGTCATTGAAGGAATGTTCACAGTCCTGATCTCTGTTCGACGATCGTCGAGCTGAGGTCGACGATCTTGGGTCAGATCGTCGATCTCTGTTCAAAGATCGATTATTCTGAAGTTCAGAGTTTGGATATCGTCGAGCTGAGTTCGACGATCTGTGGTTAGATTGTCGAGCTCTGTTTGACGATCGTCGAGCTCTGCTCGACGCAATCTGTTGAACTGAATTTTTCTCTAACAGATCTGCATTCTTCCTAGCTACCTCTATTACTCCCTTTCCTTTGTCAGAGACAAATTTGATTGGAGTTGTTAATATTATAGGTTGGCTGGATGAGGCACCCAAGCCCAGTGTACTGTTGAATCTAGAGTTCACTGTGCTTGTAATGTCCATCAGTCTGATACATCTCCCATTTAGGGATTCTTCAAACTTTTTAGCTCTTGACAGTTCACTTTTCAGTGAAGCTATCTCCTCCCTACAGCATTCTAACTCCTCAGAGAGTTTGAGGTTATTTGAGTTTAGGACATTGTATTCAGATAATTTATTTCTGAGAGAGATTATCTCTTTTTCAGATCTTAGTAAATCTAAGCACAATGTCTTAAATTCATTTTTGAAGTCCTCAGAATTAAAATCAAAAGAGCTAATTACCTGATCTTCCTCTGGTTGATTTTCTGAATCTGAATCTGATTCTTCATCAGAGTTTTGCTGTGAGGCATTGATAGCCATCATGCAGAATTCTTTCTCATCAGCATCATCTTCATCATCACTGGAGCTAGATGAAGTTTCAGAATCTTCTTCTGTCTCACTCCATGTCTCAGCAACAAAACCCTTCCTTGTATTTTTGTTCCTGCTAGAGGAGGCTTTGTCTGAGCTGTTCTTTTTGAAATCTTTTTCTTTTCTTCTTTCTCTTCTATCCTTCCTGTCCTTGTTCTTGTTCTCTGGACAGTCAGGCACAATGTGGCCTGGTTTCTTGCAACCAAAGCATATGATTTCTTTGTTATTATTATTTGACTTATCATACTTTGGTTTGTCATGACCTTTGTATGGCCTTTTTCTGAAGTCCTTTCTGGCTAGCTTGTAAAATCTTTTGGCCAGTAGGCTGACCAATTCCTCATTGCCTGTGAGTTTTTCTTCGGGCAGATCTTCAATAGCTTTGAAAGCTATTGACTTCTCTTTCCTTGAGGCTGGTGAAGCAGCCTTCTGTTCTTCCTCTCTGTTCTTGATAAGCAGCTCATAAGATTTGAGCTTGCCTAGGAGAGTTTCAGTAGTGATTTCATTTAGACTTCTGGCATCTTTGATTGGCCAGATTCTTGAATCCCAAGTACTGGGGAAGCACATTAGGATCTTGTCATTAAGCTCAGTCAATGAGATTTCTTTATCCAAGGTCCTTAGCTCATTGACAATCAGACTCAATCTGTTGTACATATCTGCCACTGACTCAGTCTCTCCTTTCTTGAAATTCTCATATTGGGTTATGAGGTGAGATCTCCTGTCTTTCCTTTCATCAGCAGACCCTGAGACAATTTCAGAGAGCTTGTCCCAAATTCCTTTGGCTGAGTTGCAGTCAGCTACTTTCTGAAATATCTCATCAGACATTGTCTGAGCTAATATGTTCATGGCCTTTGCATCTGCAGTTTTCCATTTCTTTATGTCTGCATCTGTTCCTGAGGGAGGTGGAACAACATTTGTGCTTGAGCTTGCTGGTGGACTTGGACAAACTGTCAAGACAGAATTGAAAATATCTTCATCAATAGAGTTCATGTATAATTTAATCCTTGCCTTCCAAAGTGCAAACTTAGATAGATTGCACACTGGAGGTCTGGTGCTTGCATAATCCTTGTTCTGTGCCATGTCTTAGAGTAATTTATATATATAAGAAGAAATAACCCTCTTAAAAGATAGATTTTACCAAGGATCACTTGGTTCAGGTGTTATCCTGTATGAGCAACCAACCTCCCTCTGATACCAATTAAAAGTGAGGGTAAGATCTATCTCAACTCTAGAGGGGGGTGAATAGAGTTTATTCAAATAAGTTTCACAGTTTTGAAAATATTAACACATATAAAATTTAATTTATACTATAGTGTAGAGTGCTAGAAAATAATTAAAGAAGCAAGAAACTAAGAGCACAACACACAGCAACAATCAAACAAACAATCCAGAAGACACAAGGAAATATAGTGGTTACCCAAAAACCTGGGTACATCCACTCTTCTACCACCCTTGGTAGGAATCCACTCAGGATGAGTTGATCAGGTGTCCTGACACCAATGAGCTTTTGTTAAGGTGCTCAAAAACCAAAACTAGATTTTTTGATAAGGTGTCTTGCCACCACTGAGTTTTGACAAGGTTCTCAGAACCAGACAGAACTTTTGAAGGGAGTTCAAGAACCTTTTACAGCAGGAAAATGAAAAGAAAAGGAAATGAAGTTGTCTTCTCTGTTCTCAAATCAAATGAGAGAAGACTTTAGTGGATCTTTTGTCAAAGCTCCCCCTGAGATGTAGACTGGTTCAGGAAGGGAAGCTTTGCTCTAGGGTGATAGGTCTTCAGAACTTTGATCTCCAACAAAAGATTGTTTCAGCAAGAAGACTGAGAGATGAGGTGTCTGGAGTTCTTGAGATGAAGTTGTGAACACTTTTCAGTAAGCAAGAAGATTTTTTATGTCACAGTTCTTCTATTGTTCTTTTGTTATATGTGTTCTGTATATGATGTGTTCTTTGAAAAAGAACAGGAAGATCTTATTCTCTGAAAAATTCTTTGTCCAAAGTAGCCGTTGGCAGTCATAAATGTCTTCCATAAAGAGTCTTGTCTTCTAGAGGAAAGTCCAGCAAACATTCTCTGAATAATACCTTGAAACTTGCTCCAGAATAAAGACATACGGCTGGCAGATCTTCTTATCATAAATGCTGATAATATTCAAAAACATTCCAAAGAATAACAACATTTGAATCCTTAAAAGCGTCGATCTCTCAGAAGAATCGTCGATCTGAGCTCTACGATCGTCGAACTGAGCTCAGAGATGAAATGAGATAAAGCAGACAGAAAACGTCGAACTGAGCTCGAAGATCGTCGAACCGAGCTCAGTGACGTGAAGAATAACTGAAGAGAGATCGTCGATCTGAGCTCGAAGATCGTCGACCGGAGTTCAACGATTTATGAAGTTGAGCTCAGAGAGCGTCGAACCGAGTTCGACATTTCTTCGACCTGAGCTCGACGAGAATTGCCTTTGACTTGGCTCTATATCCTTGACATTGGAGAGGTTCTGGGGGCAGCTTCAAACCTAAGTTCTAAGCCCTAGACTCATTCTAATGTTGACCTTTACAACTATACAACTAGGTCAATCTGGTTTCCTAAGACAGCCATAGTGATCCATACCCAAATTAGTAATAGGGTGTTCCAACAGACTTGGTCAACATGATGAGTGAGCTGACCCCACTTGATGGTCATGAACCCAATGGAACCACTCAACTTGAGTTGGGTCAAGGGGGTGCCCTACTTAGGCTAATTGGGCCTATGAGTGTGGTTTTGACCACTTTAGGCCCAAGGTTGTCTTTTGTCAACTGGGGTCAAAGTGTTGACCTAGTGACCTGCCCTAGGGTCCACTTAGATTGTTTTTAGGGTTAGGGCAATGTGGGTTGGTCATGGTGCTGTTAGGGTCCTTATTTAGGCTAGTTTGACCTTGTTTGACTTGGTCCTATAGTGGGCCCCACATGGCTACAACCCACTACTTAAGGTCAAACCTAGCTAATTTCATTAAAACCCACCCCATGCCTAACCCAATCTAAGTTAAGGGGTCTAGAAGTAACATGGGATGTTACAAGGGGTCCTTTTATATGTGAGGGAGAATATTCTAGATGAAGATGGATATGTGGGGACAAGGGGGGTAGCCGACCATGCATGGTGAAGAGGGTGTATGAATGACATTAAATGAGGGAGAGAGAATATGCTAAATGCAATGTATGGTGTTTAAGGGAATGAAAATAGAAAATAGAAAATAAAGAGGGGGAATGAATAAGAAATAAAGAGGGGAGAAAGAAATAAAAGAGGAGAGAGGGGGAGATGAATGAGGACTAAAGTGGGGAGAAAATAATAAAGGGGAGAGGGAGAGGAGGACGGCCATGCAAAGGTGGCAAGGTGCATGCATGTGAGTGGCCGACCATGCATGTTGAAGAGGGCTGCTCTTGGAGAGGGCTCGGGTTTAGCATGGTGGGCTGCTCTTGGAGAGGAGGGCTCGGGTTTGGGCTGAGGGGCTGCTCCAATAATGGGCTTTATGAGGCGCTCGAGTAGGGTAGGTGGGCTGCTTCTTCAAGGGCTTTGTGTTGGAATAAATGGTCGGCTGCATTATTTGGAAGGAAGTATCATCAAGGAGGGCTGCACCTACAAACAAATTAAATAGAAAATAATACTAGTTATGTATCATAAAGTAACATAAAGCAGCAAATAACAAAAACAAAACTAAAATAAAAATAACAAAAAAAACATAACACATAATACAATCATACAAACAAACATACTACATAAAATACAAAAAATACATATAATAAAACTATAGATTTTTATATAACAAAACAAAATAAAATTGCAACATAACAAGCAAATAAAACTATAATAAAACTAGGAATTTTGCATACTAAACTACCCCAAAAACGATGAATAAAAGTAGTCATCAGTTAACTAGTCACCTAGAGTGGGGGGGGTGAATAGGTCTTTGAAATTTCTTTACTCTTTTTGTTGTTTGCTTATTAAATGATCTAGAGCTTGTCCTTAATACCGACAATATTTAACAAGAACAAGCAACACAACACAACACACAAGGATTTATAGTGGTTCCCCAATTTATTACATCCACTTTCCCTCCAACCTTTCTAACTAATGTTTGACAAGGCACAAACTCCACCAAAATGCTCCTCAGAGCTTACACCTCAGGCCCTCAGCCTTAAACACAGATTCTTTTCAGAATCCAAACTCAGAACCACAAGGTTCCTACCTCAGAGCCTAGTAGTGCTCCTACATATCAGTGGTCAATTGACCACCTACCTCAGCCTTATTTCTAAGGCCTACAGCTCAGGCTTCTCAGCCCTACAACTTATAGCACACAACCCAACTCTAAGAGTGCTGCAGCACTCCTACAACTCAGTACCTACCTTATTGCCCTTGCAGGAACCTACAACTCAACCTCCTCCAAGGCCTACTACTCAGTGACATATTTGTCACCTATAGCTCAGTGACTCATCAGTCACCTACCTTAGGCACTACGCCCTACTCTCAGGCTGGGAGGATAGCTCTACCTCAGATCCACACTTGGATCCTACCTTAGAGAGCAGCACTCTCCTACCTCAGGCAATTAAGCCCTATCGCTCAGATCTACACTTGGACCCTACCTCAAAGAGCAGCACTCTCCTACCTCGGGCAATTAATCCCTACAGCTCAGATCCACACTTGGATCCTACCTCAGTGCCCCAGTAGAGCACCTACCTCATTGACTAATTAGTCACCTACCACTCAGGCACAAAGTGCCCTACACTCAGATTCAGATAAACTGAATCCTACATGAAAGTAACTAGTAAAATTGAAATACTGACTCAAAGAAAAATCTCTGAGCCTAACTTGCTGCACTGAGAAGATATCAGTCCAGCCCACTTGCTGTAGAAGGAATTAGTCTTCTTTTACAACTACCAATTTCTCTGCTGTACTGATGGCAGTAACTGATGTTGATGGCTTACAGCCCTTCACACAACTATCTTCTCTTGCTGATAGATTGAATAAGCTAACTCATTCTTTAAGGAACAATCTTATTGAACTGGGAGAAGCTTCAGCTATCTTTGCTTTCTGGCTTTCACTACTGGACTTTTCTTTCAAGCTTGTCGAAGAAGATGAAATCCAGCCGTCTCTCTTTCGTTTTCGTTTTTGTTTTTGTTTTCTATGATTGTTTCCCTAATCCCATCTTCTCTTTTCTTTTATATCCCTAGATTTGAATCAATGACACAATTTGAATGAGGGCCCAATCAATGATGGAGAGAGCCACCTCCCTCAGAAGAAGACAAATAGTAGCTTCCGACACTACTGTAGCTTTCCCGCAATGGCATGAAGTATTTGGACTGAGCCCGACGATCGTCGAGCTGAGATTGACGAACTCTGTGCTGAGCTCGACAAACTTCAGAATATCCAACTTTATATTTAGCTCGACGAAATGTGAGCTCAGCTCGACGAACTCTGAATCTTCAAACTTTAACTTGAGCTTGATGAAAGGAGAGCTAAGCTCGACGAACACTGAATCTTCAACCTTTAACTTGAGCTCGACGAACTGCGAGCTGAGCTTGATGAATTCTAAACCTCAAGCTTCTGAGTTTTAGCTCAAGGAATGGTGAGTTGAGCTCGATGATCTGTGAGCTGAGCCCGACGAACTCTGAACTCAGTTCGACGAACCCCACTTTCTGTACTTATAAATTTCTACTGGCTTTGTCTCAGCGATTACTTCTCAACTGTCTCAGCAGTTTCTTCTTAACAGCTGAGACTCTTCTGTCTCAGCTGTTCCTTCTTAACTGTCTCAGTGGTTTCTTCTTCATAGCTGAGAATGTATTCTGTCTCAGCGGTTTAGCTGAGACCGACACTTCTCTCAGTGTTTTGTGTTGAGCTTCTTAGCTGTCTCAACGGTTATGCTGAGACATTCTTCTCAGCTGTCTTAGCTGTCTCAGCTGTCTCAGTGGTTTTGCCTTAGTCAAATTGTCTGACTTCCAACTTCCTTTTTCTGTTCACCTGTCCAATAATGGACTACCTGCATGCATGAACTCAAGCACACATCAAATATATTATATGTGTATGTCATTAACAAGTTTGACTTCTTACAAATCCGGGACATTTGGATCAACGGACCCAACAAATAGGTGTTCTATATGAGTGGACACCTCAGTGTGAGGTTGCATTCCAAGAGCTGAAGGGTCGACTTATCTCTGCACCAATCCTAGCCCTTCTGTCCAATAAGGAAAGATTTCAGATTTACATGGATGCGTACTATTAATGTACGAGAGCAGTGTTGATGCTGCAAGGGCATGTGATTGCTTACTCTTCAAGATAGCTGAAAAAGTATGAGATTAATAACCTAGTGCATGATTTAGAATTGGAGGCAGTGGTCTTTGCCCTAAAGGTTTGGAGGCATTATCTTTACGGAGTTCAGTGGGAGATTTTCTTAGATCATAAGAATTCAAAATCTCTTCATACTTAGAAGGAGTTGAATTCGAGGCAGCAGTGGTGGTTGAAGTTCATGTGTGATTATGAGTTTACGTTGAACTAGCACCCCTGGAAAGTGAACTCCGTAGCAGATGCATTAAGCAGAAAGGTACCAACGTTGAGCCCCGAGTCTCGAATGATGGGTATCGAATTGGCTCAAGTACTCGAGGAGATGGAAATTACGCTAGTATATAAGAATCATTCTGAGATGTATACAGAATACTTCGATGCCTTTAGTATAGTATGTGACATCCTTTAGCGGATCCTGGTAGAGCAAGGAAAGGATGTTTCTCTGGCCCCTGTGTTTAAGGCAATTAAGATTTAATCTGTAGAAGAATGTACTCTGAAGGAAGGCCTCATTCATTTTCGTGGTAGGCTCTAAATTCCCAAGGGTGATGGAATACAGGAAGACATCTTAAGGGAGACTCATTCCACCAAATATTTAGTCCATCCCTAGATTGCTAAGATGTATAATGACATACGAAAGACCGTGTTCTGTCCAAGAATGAAGAGAGTTGTTATGTATTACGTTACACAATGTGAGGATTGTCAAAGGGTGAAGGTGGATTGTCCCGGGAGGATTATTGCAGTCATTTCCCATCCGCGGGTGGAAGTTTGAGGATATCTCCATGGATTTCGTCCACGGTTTACCTTGTTCGCACTCTGGGAACGATTCAGTTTGGGTGATTGTGGATCTCTTGATGAAGGTTGCCAGGTTCATTCCAATGAGGAAGGAGGCGCATATTGATGTTTTAGTGCCTCTCTTTGTGGAGCAATTTGTGTGGTAGCATGGGGTGCCCAAGATAATTGTTTCTGACCACTTTGTTGGCTTCACTTCCAAGGAATAAAAGGAAGTTCATGCATATATGGGCTCTTGCCTAACCTTTAGTACGAATTTTCATACTCGGATGGACGACCAGTCTGAGAGGGTATCAGAACCATGGAAGATTTGTTGATATTATGCGTGTTGGATAAGGGCGAGCAGTGGTAAAAGCTTTTGCCGCTAGTGGAGTTTTCATGTAATAATTGTTTTCAAGATATTATCGGAATGGCGCCGTACAATGCACTTTATGGTAGGAAGTGCAGGACCCCTTTATCATGTGTTTAGGATGAAGATACTAAGGAGTTAGGAGTGGAGTATATCGATGACACTGATGCAATTGTTATGTTGATACGAGACCACATGCTAGAGGCGTAGAGTCTGCAAGCGAAGTATTATGATGCGAAGCACCGGATGGTGGAGTTATATGTGGGGCCTTATGTTATAATGGAAAGAATTAGCCCTTCGGCCTATCGGCTGAACCTACTATCTGAGCTCAAAAATTTCCACAACATCTTCCATGTGTCGTTACTTTGTAAAGCACTACTACGACCCAATCAGCATGTCACCACTACAAATGGAACAATGACAACTGATAGGTATGTTCGACTAGAGCCGGTACCGATAGTGGATATTGAGATAAGAAGCTTATGGCGAAAGAGTGTTCCTTTGGTGAAGGTCCAAAGCTCTTATCATGGAAAAGAGAAGTATACTAGGGAGCCGGTGGACATGGCGTGGAAGCGCTACCCAGAATTATTTCCCTAAGGTAAACTTAAACTCATACCTTACTTTATTCTTCCCCCCATAGTCTTAGCCTGATTTCGGGGACGAAATCTATTATTTTTTTATAGGATTTGTAACATCCTGATTCGCCCTAGACCCCTCACATGCATTTTTGAGTAAAGAGAGTAAACTCGGGCTCGGGGTGCACTGGTGGGCAAGCTTGCGCCTGAACCGGGGGAAGTGCCGACTCGACACTGAGTGTCAGGATGCTACCACACAACAATAGTATGTACCGCGCGGCAATAGAGATCATGGAGTGTACACAACAAATCTAAAGAGGAGTCTAGAGTGCTGAGTAGAATCAAGGATCGTGGAGTACTACTGCGAGGCAGTAGTGGGTACCGCACAATGGTAGTGGGTTCCGCGGGGCGGTAGTAGGTGCCGCAGGGAGGTAGAATTCGTCGGGGTGTACACGACGAATGTCAAGAGGATTAAAGAGTACCGAGTCAACTCAATGATCGTCGAGTACTACCGTGCGGAGGTTGTGGGTACCGCGGGGAGGTAGCATTTGTCGGGTGTACACGACGAATGTTAAGTGGAGCTAACAAGCGCCATGTGGATCAACGATAGTCGAGTACTACTGTGAGGCGGTAGAGGGAAATCGCGCGACGATAGCCCAACTGAGTATTGGCATATTACTGGGTTAGCAACGACACAACGTTAGTTATACCATTTTCGGTAGCCCTACTAAGTTTTGGGTATATTGCTCGGTGAGATACCACGCGGCGGTAGAAGAATACCTCGCGGTGGTAGGAGTACAGGTGGCAGCACCTGAGTGGTGGGTTTGGACAGTGGCTTGTGGAAGAAGGCACTTTTAGTAGGTACTACGTAGTGGTAGCCCTCAGATCAGAAAAACCCTAGTTCTATTTGGCCATTCCTTTCTATACATTATCAAAGCCTTGGCCGCCAGTCTTCTTCTCTCGGTGACGAAATTCATCGCAGGTGATAAGGTTGACACCATCATGCCTCGAAGGAGGAGGATGTGATCCATGACTGGAAATCAGGCGAGCTTCCTACCCTCTACCTTAATGCTAGATCTTTAGATCTAAAATATAGGAGAGACATTAGCTCAAGAGAGCTTGGTTTGGGAGTTTAATGGAGATTTCCTAGGAATGGACCACGCTAGAACTTTGTTCTAGGGCACCGATCGTCATATGATAATCTTGAATCATCTCCTCTCTTCATTACGAGGATGGTGGACTTGATCTCATGAAGATTCGTGGTCAAATGAGGGAGAAAAGTGTATAGAGATGTCTCTTGTGTTTTATGCGATTGTTGGAGGAAGAAGATGAACCGATGCCACTCATCCTCCTTTACGATGCGTGCAAAGTGTTGTACAGAAATTTGCTTTCTATGCGCAGTAGGCTTCACGGCCATTTTTGGGTAAGATCCGGTCTGATGTAGGTCTTGGGATGAACACGAAAGTGGTATCCCTCAGTGTTGGGTATTGTATCCATAATGTACCTGATTTGAAGAAGCCCATGAACAAGCTAAGTTGAATTGACAATGTATCTGATGAGTTTCTATCAAGTTGTGCTTGCAGCTATTCCATGCTAAGTATACACCAATGTTAGGGTGCATTGGGTCAATATACACGGGTCTGCGCAACGTAATCCCTCGTTGAGCAGATCAGTGTGTTGACTCATGTGTGCTCTCTCTATTTGAGTGTACTTATTTTCAAGTACAGGGTTAAGGAGGATAAAGAGCAGAAGAGGAGCAAAGATGGGTCAAAGACCAAGTCCTCAAAGGAAGGAAGAGAAATTCTTCCAAGTCAAAATTGACGGGAATCACTAAGTGATTCTCGCTGACTTCGACGGGAATCGTTAGTGATTCCCGTCGATTCAACGAGAATCAGTCTGCATTCCCGCCGACTTCCTTCTGGCTGACAATTATCCAACAGGAATTCTGCCAAGGCATAATCGACGGGAATGGCAAGTGATTCCCGCCGACTTCGACGAGAATCTATCTGCATTCCCGCTGTTTTGTCGAGTATCAGCTAGCCTATCCAGCCGATTTCTTTCGGCTTACTATTTTCCAGACAGGGGTTCTGCTAAGGCAAAATCGACGGGAATCGTGAATGATTCCCGCCGACTTCGACGGGAATCACCAACGATTCTCGCCGATTTTGCCTTAGGCATTTTTCCTCCGTTCGCTGGACCGAATCAAGAGGCCGTGCGCTGTTTCGGCCGGGGCTATGGTTTCTCCGTGTGGGTCCCACAATGGACGTTAGGGTTTGCCTCAGGTATAAATACTCGCGTATTTTGAACATGTATAGGAATCCATTCTCGAAAAACGAAAGGAGGCCAAGCGTGACCTAGCGGATTGCGGAATCCGCCGATCGCCTGTAGCCGCTCGCAAAGTCATCGTCGCCGTTGATCATTGATCTCAGTGCTTATTTGATCTTCCGACGACTGTACCGAGGCAAGACGAGCATCTCACGCATCTCTCTTGAGATCTCTTATCTCTTGATTCGTTGAAATAGGTTAGTTCTTCATTCCGAATCGATTGAGACGACTGATCCGACTGAGATCATTCGTAGACCTTGCTTGCTTCGTCAAGAAGTTTGGATCTACAAAGTATCGCCGCCACATTCACTTGCCACCGCCGATCTTGTCAAGATCCTCTCCAAGAGAGAACTCTGGTAGTGGACTCTTCGTATCTTTCAATAAAGCTTCAACAAATGAAGAAGGACATCGGAATCTCCAAAAGTTAGTTTGTATTTTCTTTACATTCAATTTTAGTTTATTGTAAAGGAATTTTGATTCCTAGTTATAAGGGTTGGGTGCAACCCGTGGTGGTGGAGTGGTGACTCCTGTGATGGAAGGGTTCCTTCCGTAGTGTGAGGATTGGATTTCAATCCGTTTGGAGAAGTGACCGAGTCATCCCTTGGTGGGAGATAGGTCGAAGGGGGAAAGTGGACGTACCCAAATCGGGGAACCACTATAACTCTTTGTGTATTTTCTGTGCTGTGTTTGTTAATTTGTGTAGGTACATTTAATTCCGCAAAAGAATGCACGACACCTATTCCCCCCCCCCCCCCATAGGTGGATTTAGTCGACACTAGATACTTTCAAGTGGTATCAGAGGGAGGTTACTAATCAATAAGGTTAACACCTTAAGTAAGATCCTGCATCTAGTGTCAAGAAGAAAGAAGATCTCTGAAATGGACGGACTCATGTATTCAATAAAGATCCCAGTGTGCACCAAGCTGAACTTTCCCATCTGGAATGAAAGGATCAGGTTATAAATGGAAGCAGTCGACCCTCGACTCTTCATGGTAGTGGAGGAGGGCCCTTATATCCCCACTAAGTCCTCCACCATTGATCCTACGAAGATGGTGCCCAAGAAGCTCTCCGAAATGAATAAGGATGAGATGGTGCTTGTCGGACTAGACAAGAAAGCTCAAAACATTCTAGTGAGCGCCATCGATGATTCTATGATGCAGAATTTCTGCAAGTGTAGGACTGCCAAGGACATATGGCACTGCCTGATCATTCTAATGGAAGGCACTAATGAAGTAAGGGATGATCAAAGATCCCTTCTGAACCAGAAGTATGAGGCCTTAAGGCAAGGTCCGAAGGAAGAAATCAGAGTGACATTCGAGAACTTCCTGAAGATTGTCAATGCCCTGAAAGGTTATGTCAGAGTGTTCACTGATGGTAAACTAAATGACAAATTCCTTAGATCCCTTACTAAGGAATGGGACACCAAGATCTGCGCCATCAGAGAATTTGGCAAGCTAGCAGAAACTGATCCCCGGATTCTGTTTGGGAAGCTTATGTCCTATGAGCTTCAGCTAAACACAAGAAATGCTGAAGAAGAAGTCGATAAAGCCGCTGCCAAAGAAAAGACTCTAGCCCTGAAAGCCAATCACTTAAGGAAAGGCAAGGGTGCAGCCTCGTCCCGCTCTTGGAAAAAGGATGAGTAAGAAGACTCTGAGCCATGCTCTTCTGGCTCAGAGCTATCTGAAGAAAAATTCTCATTCATCACTCGAGAGTTCAAGAAGTTCCTCAAGTTAAGGAATAAGAGAAACAAGGATGGCTCCTCCTCCAGACATCAGAAGAAGAATTACTCTTCTGACAGTTATGAGTCTAAACAGAACAAACATCGTTTTATTGACATTATCTTCTTTGGATGCAATAAGCAAGGCCACGTCATTGCTGACTGCCACCAAAGCAAGAGAAATAAGGGGAAAGGAGAGGAGCACAGGTACTCTAGAGATAAGAAGGAGAGGAGCTACATTGCCAAGAAGCCAAAGACACTGAGTGAATCTAATTCTTCAGACTCCAGTGATGATGAGGAAGCCTACTTCGGGCTAATGAGTTGCTCCGACTCAGAAGGAGACTACCCCACATTTACTGGGAAGGTAAAAGATCGTACCCCCCTCTCTGACTCTGACTCTGAGTCTCCTGACGATGATCTCGAGGACAGCCCATCTGCCCGTGAAGCTGAGCTCCTCGAAAAGTATGAGCTTCTGCTCAATACCTTTGAGGAATGCCGCAAGAGGTTGAGGGCTCAGAAAAAGGAAGTCAAATTCCTTAAGGTCGAGGGTGTGTGCCTAAGAGAAGAAATCACTTGCTTGATTTCTCTCCGACAGGAACACCTGGACTTGACTTCTAAGCACTCAGATTCTCTCATGCTCCTTGACCAAAAGCAGGAAGAAATCAACAAGCTGGAAGAACAGCTTGCAGCAGAGAGGAAGATTGTCAAAAGCTTCTCTATGCCCAAGACCGTTCTTCCTCTGGTTGATGAATTCTTATCTCAGGCTAAGGGGGTTGGCTTAGGGCATGTGGGTGCGCCTAGTAAATCATCCAGGAGAAATAAAAATCAGAGGAGAAATAAGGCTGCTAAGAAGGACTCTGCTGCAGTAAAGGGAAAGGCCCCACTCAGTCCTATTTCATTCAGAAAGCCTGGCTTTCCTTGTAATGAGCAGGACTTTGATTCAACCTATGGCCACTTCTTACAGCCCTCGGTTGAAAAGCCCAAGAGCCGGTATGATGGTTGGACCTTCCTCCGAAACTACGGTGAGAGTGTCTTCAAGGCACCTTATGAGGAAATCCAAGTGGAGAATTATGGCCACTTCTCTAGCGGCCATAATAGGAAGCAGGCACCAAAGGCCAAGCCTGTCATACTGAAGGAACAGGAAGTAAAGAAGTCGTGTAACTGGTGTCATCATGATGCCTCCTCCTCTAGATCCAAGGCCCCAGCTTGACCCACCGTTCCAAGGGTGAAGCAGGAGCCTAGGAACTTGTATAACAGGTTTAACTGTTGGTGTTGTGGCAAAGTTGGTCACTTTACCGTGGATTGCTGGTTTAATCCAAGATATAATGAGACTCATTTTGTTAGCAATGCGAGGCTGACCACTCATAGGGTTAACCAACCGATGGGGAGTGTGCTAACAAGGAACCTAGGACCCAATGCCTATTGGGTTCCTAAGGTAAGGTAATTCTATTTTGCAGGATAGTCTAGGTTCCAAGGAACATGATGGGACCTAGACAAGAGATGTTCCAGGCTTGCACTAGAACGAGAAATTTGGGAAAAGAGATAATGCGCTACCACTTCTTTCAGGAGCATGTGGAAAACAAAGATATCTCTCTCTGCTATGTCCCCACGGATAAGCAGATTGCAGATATCTTCACAAAGCCCCTAGACGAGGCCAAGTTCAGTCTCTTCAAAACTGAACTCGGCATGCTGAACTATGAAGATTGAAGACTGAAGGGCTCAAGGCTCTTGGATCAAGGGGGAGCATCAGCAAGGAACTCAAGATCGAGCATTGATGCAAGAACTGAGGGGGAGCATTTGGCCCAAGTGAAGTCCCAGATTTGTAGAAGCCGAAAAGGGGGAGATTACCCTCTCGGCTAAGGCTAAGGTGGCTGCCAATGTTAAGTAGGTGGTTGACAATGTTAAGTATGCTCTCAAGAAAATGGTAATGAATTTCACTCTCAACTGAATTTTCATTGTATGATTTTCATTCTCATCTATTCTATTCACCTTAGCTTGTAGGGTTTAGGCTTCTTCAAATAGGGGGAGATTGTTGGGTATTGAATCCACAATGTACCTAATTTGAAGAAGCCCCTAAACAAGCTAAGTTGAATTGACAATGTATTTGATGAGTTTCTATCAAGTTATGCTTGCAGCTATACCATGCTAAGTACACACCAATGTCAGGGTGCAGTGGGTCAATATACACGAGTCTGCGCAACGTAATCCCTCGTTGAGCAGATCAGGGTGTTGACTCTTGTGTGCTCTCTCTATTGGAGTGTACTAATTTTCAAGTACAGGGTTAAGGCAGATCAAGAGCAAAAGAGGAGCAAAGATGGGTCAAAGACCAAGTCCTCAAAGGAAGGAAGAGAAATTCTTCCAAGTCAAAATCGACGGGAATCACTAAGTGATTCTCGCCGACTTCAACGGGAATCGTTAGTGATTCTCGCCGATTCGACGAGAATCAGTCTGCATTCCCGCCGACTTCCTTTCGGCTGACAGTTATCCAACAGGAATTCTGCCAAGGAAGAATCGACGGGAATGGCAAGTGATTCCCACCGACTTCGACGAGAATCTGTCTGCATTCCTATCGATTCGTCGAGTATCAGCTAGCCTATCCCGACGATTTCTTTCGGCTGACTGTTTTCCAGACAGGGGTTCCGCTAAGGTAGAATCGACGGGAATCGTGAATGATTCCCGCCGACTTTGACGGGAATCACCAACGATTCTCGCTGATTTTTCCTTAGGCATTTTTCCTCCGTTTGCTTGACTGAATCAAGAGGCCGTGCACTGTTTCGGTCGGGGCTAGGGTTTCTCCGTGTGGGTCCCACAATGGACGTTATGGTTGGACTCAGGTATAAATACTCGTGTATTTTGAACATGTACAGGAATCCATTCTCGAAAAACGAAAGGAGGCGAAGCGTGACCTAGCGGATCGCGAAAATCGTCGATCGCCTGTAGTCGCTCGCAAAGTCGTCGTCGCCATTAATCATTGATCTCAGTGATTCTTTAATCTTCCGACGACTGTACCAAGGCAAGACGAGCGTCTCACGCATCTCTCTTGAGATCTCTTATCTCTCGATTCGTTGAACGTGGTTAGTTCTTCATTCCGAATCGATTGAGACGACTGATCCGACTGAGATCGTTCGTAGACCTTGCTTGCTTCGTCAAGAAGTTTGGATCTACAAAGTATCGCCGCCGCATTCACTTTCCGCCTTCGATCTTGTTAAGATCCACTCCAAGAAAGAACTCCAGTAGTGGACTCTTCGTATCTTTCAAGAAAGCTTCAACGAACGAAGAAGGACATCTGAATCTCCAAAAGTTTGTTTATATTTTCTTTACATTCAATTTTAGTTTATTGTAAAGGAATTTTGATTCCAAGTTGTAAGGGTTGGGTGCAACCCGTGGTGGTGGAGTGGTGACTCCTGTGTTGGAAGGGTTTCCTTCTGTAGTGTGAGGATTGGATTCTCAATCAGTTTGGAGAAGTGACCGAGTCATCCCTTGGTGGGAGATAGGTCGAAGGGGGAAAGTGGACGTACCCAAATCGGGGAACTACTACAACTCTTTGTGTATTTTCTGTGTTGTATTTGTTAATTTGTGCAGGTACATTTAATTCCGCAAAATACTGTACGACACCTATTCCCCCCCCCCCCCCCATAGGTGGATTTAGTCGACACTAGATACTTTCACTTAGAAATAAATTTCCAATGGATTGTTACTTGTTTTCATAGGAGCTCTGTAGCTCTAGGAATGTTCAATCGAAGTTATTGCACTGCAATAACATGTGTGCAAGTTGCATTTTTTCAAAGTGTACACTGCTAGACTGAAGTCTGATTTCAGGTGTGATGGATTTGGATTTGGACCCCAGGCTGAACACGAAAGTTGTAGCCCTTCATGGCGCATAGTATGATGTCCTAATAGTTGATAACTACCTTGTTCATGAATTGATTACTAGGAGATTGGATGGCGAATAATTGATGATGTTGTGATCACATATTTGCATGTTTAATTAATTTCGAAGTGGTATATGTCGTGATGATATGCAAGGCTTATGAAATGAGCTCTGGTTGAGATAATTTGAAACGGTAAAAATTAATGTGCACATGGTTAATTGTAGAGAAAGAATTGGATGAGGAATATCCTATGGTAATGAGATGAGTTGAACCTTGAAATCAACTTTGAAAGGATGAATGATGTAGTCCACTGCTTAGAGTTATGTTAACTCCCTACGGGTAGCGGTGAGGGACTGGTTAGGTGATTGAGGTGAACTGTTACCTGGTTTAAATGTGAACCCTTGGGTGCTGGGGAGCACAAGAATGTGAAAAGTGTTGTAAGTGTGTGTGTGTTGACCGCACAGTGTTGGGTTTGGTATGATGGGAAGGGAATCGATTCGAGCCCTTATATATTCGATGGTATGGCTAAGTGTAATTGCATGCGGTGTGTGTTGACACATAGTGTCCTAATCCTGTGCAAAGGATAGTGTGGCAGGTCTATGGGCTTGCCAGTCGTCACATCAATGGGATTTGGTAGATTGACCTTGGGCAGTTGGGCTTGGTCCTCGGTTCTCATTCCCGAGGCTCCTTTTGTCCCAGTGGATGGTTGGGCTTGGTCCATTGGTGATACGCTCCCAGAGGCTCCTTCTGTGCCACGATGTTAGGCCATTTTGGCTGTGTTCTTGGTGCATATCTACCCGTGACCCCTTCGTAGCCGTAGTACGCAAAGGCTCCATTGTTGTGTTTTTTAGCGTTGAGTCATACGGAGGCCTAGGCCTGGTAGTGTGGATACCCTCTAGTAGTGGAGACACCCGCTCTACTATGACTGTTTGGTCACGACGGATGATGCTTGTGAGGTTAGCTACCTGCTCGAAAAGTGGGAACTAAAGGTCTATGTCGACATAGAAAAACAAAGTGTGTGAGTTGCATGGGTGCATCATAAACCATCATTGCGTGACATTGCATCGTATAAGACCCTCATCATATAAATTTGTATAGGCACTTATATATGAAGAGTTAATTTCTATTAAGCCCCACTTATAAATTTGTATGGGCATTTTTATAAATTAAGTTCTAATTCTATTGTTAAATTATATATTATAGTTGAGTTATCTTAACTTTACTAAATTTCTAGTTTAGAATGATGCTATCACTTGTTATACACTTTTATCAATACTATTCTGATATGTAGAGATATACCACCAACTTGTAATTACTATTTATATTTATATTGAACCTTTCTTCCTTTCTCCCACCCGCTGCCTAAGAGTGAGAGGATGAGAAAACAACATAGTCTTTATGACTAACGGTGCTATGACGGCCTTTTAGGAGGACACCCAACATATAGAGCAACAACAGTAGGTCAAGCAAGAGGGTAGCCAGGCCAGGGTGACAGGGCCTGATACGACAATACCCTCGCTGTCATCTTTTACTGAGGTGCGAGATTTTTGAGAGACCTTTGTTGTAGCTTTCAGGCAATTTGTTGTACTCTTATATTAAAGGAACTGATGTTGTTCCTTATTATTCATGTAATGCGCTTTGGACATTTACTTATTATGAAGGCTTGACTTCTATTTATTGTCTTTATGTTGGGTTGGCATAGATGATATTTGTGAGAGCTTGCAGAATACGTATCTTGTAGTACCGGTCAACCTATGTGTTGACGCTACCGCAAGATGGCTGTTCTGGAAATAAGACCCCCTTCGACTATGTGTTGTGTTCCGGGAGGGGGGTCTTATAGGTTATATACGTCAAAGTATGCCTTCTTAGAATGCACCAGTCCATTTTGTGAAGAATAAGTACCGAAGCTTGCATCTATGTATTGACTACCATGAACTGAATAAGCTAATAGAGAATAACAAGTGTCTGGTTTTGAGAATCGATGATTTATTTGATCAGCTGGTTGGATCAACAGTTTATTCAAAGCATCGTGGTTAGAGAACTCTTTAACTCTTGACTTCCGCCACATAGCGGACACAAAATCGGCGCTCCCTGAGTCATGAAAAGCAAGCCACAAAAGATTTGCCACAATAGTAAAAATAGGACATAGTAGTCAAATAGGCAACTCTCGTATCGCAACTATCTTCGATGGATCCCTAGCAATATCCGTTCCACTAACTACATAACCAAGGAATTCCACCGAGGCTAGCCAACACTCACACTTAGAGAACTTGGGTATCCACAGATACATTGCTTGGTTATGTGGTTAGTGGAAAGGATATTTCATTGGATATAACAAAGATAGTTGCGATATGAGAGTGACCTCTTTTGACTACTATGGTGGAAGTAAGGAGTTTTATTGGGCTTGTTGGATACTATACGCACTTTGTAGAGAATTTTTTGCGGATATATCTACCTCTCACTATGTTGACAAGGAAGGATCAGAATTTCATTTGGACATTAGGGTGCGTGTGAGCTTTCAAAGAGTTGAAGAGTCGTCTAACTAAAGTGCCTATTTTGTGTTTGTCATATGGTACTAAAGGCTTTGAGATTTATAGCGATGCCTTAGGGGCCGGCTTAGGCTGTATTTTGCATTTATTTGGAAAGTTTATAGCTTACGACTCATTCAAGCTGAAGGTGCATGAGAAAAACTATCAAGTCTACGATTTAGTGTTGGCTACTATAATATTCACCCTGAAGCCATGACAGAGTTACTTCTTTTGGCGTCAGAAGGTTTTGAATATGCGACTAAGAAGGTGGATGGATTCTTTGGGGACTACACCTTTGATTTATATTATACTCTCGGGAAGGGAAATATTGGTGCGGGTACGTTAAGTCACAGGGCTCCAAAACAGGCCAACTAAACAAAAAATGCATGATTCTTATTTATGAATTGAAGGCCTTTGAGATCTCTTATGTGGACAGGAGAACCAGCGAAAATGCATGTTTATATTGGACGGATTTGCAATATGACCTCATGAACAGGTTTCAACTAGCATTGGGGCTTGATAAAAGTATGAAACACTACTTTGCAGAGATTACTGGATGGGTCAAATTCCCAGTTTTTTTGTGGACAATGGGCTTTTATGGAAAGATGGTCGATTGTGGGTCCCAAATGTTGGTAAATTATTGGAGAAGTTGATATACTAGGCACATTCTATGAAGTACTCAATCATCTCGGGAGGCACAAAGATGTTCAAGGACATGAAAACGTTATTCTGGTGGCCAGGTATGAAGCAAGACATTGCTCTTTATGTGGTGAAGTGTCAAATTTGTGCCCTAGTGAAGGCTGAATGTCAGAAACTTGGTTTCCTGAAGTCATTTTCAATTACGGAACGGAAGTTTGATGATATTTCGATGAATTTCATGCATGGTTGACCGAGATCATTGTACATGAATGATGTCGTTTGGGTGATCGTAGATCACGATCGCGTAATGAAGGTGTCACACTTCATTCTGAATTAAAGAGATGATTCAGTTTAAAAGTTAGCCAAGCTCTATATTTATAATATAGTACGATTTCATTGTGTGTCTTGTAGCTGTGTTAGTAACAAAGATGGGTAGTTTATAAACTAGCTCATTTTGAAGAATTGAGCAGTTTGCATGATGTATTTAATATATTAGTGCTAAGGAAGGTTGTTCAAGAGCCTACTAAAAAGTTTACTGCAAATCAAGTGCTGGTCGAAAATGGGTTAAAGAGAAAAGTCAAGCACATTCTTATCGAAGACACAAAGGTCAGGATTTTGTGGAACATGGCGATCAAGATGGTTAAAGTCCATTGGGACAATTGTGGTCACGACAAACTTTCATGGGAAGGTGAGCAAACCATGAGAGAGGAGTTCCTCGAGTTGTTCCGTTGAGGTACATTTTTTATAAACCGGGTCAAATTTTCTCAAAGGTAGATTTGTAACACCCTAGGTTTCCCATAGTTGAAAAAAAAACAAAATGCATTTTTTCGGCTGGCGATAGCAATATCGACCAACAATATGTTTAGAACAATGTATTCGATAGTGATTAAGTCGATGAAGTCAATATGATATCGCATTGCGATAGTTGGATATTACTGATGATAGTATGCCTGGTGGCAGGAAGCCACATACCAATTGCTCAAAAGACGGTTGTTAAGTGGGGCTGACTTGGTCAAGCGGCCAACGCTGGAGGTATAGAGCCGTGATAGCAATAATGCCCAACGATAACATTTTGAGTAAATCTCTTAATACAAATCGGGCCATCTATTTCTTTTGAATTGGGGATCCTGTGGCTGAGCTTAAGCACGTGATTGATAAGGTGGCTAATGAGTTATGACTTTTCACTTCTCTTCTCACTCTCTCTCTAAACTAAAGAAGAAGAAGAAGAGAAAAGAAAAATAGAGGAAGAAGATGAAGGCTGTTCTCAGCCTTTACAAGGGATTGAGAGGAGTTCTTGTGGTCGGAATTGCGAGTCATTGCTAGGTCTGTGGAGAGGAAAGCACTATGAGTGATTCCATCTTGATCAAGTACAAGTTCATGGCTTTGAAACGTTCTTCGAGGGTAACGTCTCTCCTTCTGAATATAAGGACATGCTGTTCCTTTTGTTTGGCATGTTTGCATAGAAGCATATCCATTAATTAGTGGGAGGTAAAGCTTTAAACTGGTTTATTTGATTGATCATCATTATGTTTTGCATATAGAGTTCAGATCATTTTATGGGTGTAGGCACATTGTGTGAAGCCCATCTGGACAAGTCTGGATTAGTGGTGATTTATTTGTGTGCCGGAGAAGACACCGTGGAAAAAGAATATATTTTGTTTTTTTGGGGTTACTACAGGTTGCTACAGAAGTACTGGAGGAGTGTCTTCAAGAAATACCCAAGTTTGCAATATAAACGATGTTCTGTTGCTATTGCCCGCAATAGAGACAGCTCTGGTGATAGTTCTACTAGTAGAGACCAATGAGCAGGGGAATGTTCTGGGTGTAAATCCGAACTTGAGATAGGTTTATGGTTCTGTCGATATCGCGCGGAGATAGTGGATACCATTGGAAATAGCTCCTAGTGAGCTGATTTATGATTGCTAGCCCAGGTCCTGTGGACAATGTGGGTGGCATGTTAAGTTATGAGGCCTGTAGTGACTAGCTTGGTGGCCTTGAGTACCAAACATATTAGATAATATTGGTTATCATGTGTTTGTGCTCTTTATCGTACTATGTGATCCCAATGTAGTTGTGGCCAATATCATGTTATGTGATCTCGATGTAGTTATGTCCTGGATCATGCTATATGATCTCGATGTGGTTGTAACGGGATGAGGTGAAGTCAAGCCCGCATCATGCATTGTGATCACGATATTGTGAGCACGGGGAAAGCTGATCCGAAGTCATCCCATTCTTTTTGGTGAAGAGGTCGTTCGTATGTGCACCTTCTGAATTTGGGAGAGTCCGTAAGGCAAGGGTTCCTTGACGGTAAAAGCTCGATGATCGTCTAATATGTTGATGCTTAAGACGGAGGCGAGACTTGAATTTCAGAACACCGATAATGTGTCGTGAGTGCACGGGACCTGTGGCCGTGCATACGTCAATGCTGATGTTTAATTATTTAAATTTCCATAATGCTTGCTTGCTGGGAAGGAGTACTGGCTCCTCGGGAACGAGGTGGGGTCGTTATAATTTTGTCCAGCTAAATCTGACTTTTGCTTTATTTTGCCACATATTTTTGGTCAGGACTTGTACAGGTACCATGGAGCTAAGCCAGAGATTATGAGCTGAAGCTCTTATGATGTGTTGGCCCTCAAGGGCCTAAGTTCTTGTTTTCATTTTCATGTTTTGTCAGCATGCGTGCCGAAGTATGGAAAACACATGTCTTGTTTATAGGAATAAGTTGTACGGCCTTAAGGATGAATGTTTATGTATATATTCATTCTTGTGTTATAGTGAACATTCCTTTTGTTGGGTATATTGGAAAATGTGTACCTGATTTGGAGAAGCCTCACTTAGCTCAATGATATACATCAAGGTGTATTTGATGTTATTTTGAGTTTATATATGCAGGTTAAGTATTTGCTAAAATGCAGAAAAAGTTTCTAAGTCCATGTGTCGACACTTAAGGAAGTCTGTGTCGACACTTGGAAAAGCTGTGTCGACACCTGAAGCAACTGTGTCGACACACAGAATTTCTTAGTCGACATCAACTGTGTCGACACCGAGAAGCAGTGTCGACACACAGAAGTATTAGTCTACATCGACTGTGTCGACACCGGGAGGCAGTGTCGACACACAGAAGTATTAGTCGACATCAACTGTGTCGACACCTGGAGGCAGTGTCGACACACAAATTCTGAGACTATATCAACTGTGTCGACACACAGGACTTGTGCCAACACACATTAGAGTTTCAACAATGCTGATTGCTGTGAAGTAAAGAAGTTTCTGTGTCGACACAAAGAGGAAGTGTCGACACATTCTACAGATGCAGTGTCAAGAAGCAGTGTCGACACCAAAGGAGCTATGTCGACATCACAAAAGCCTGTGTCGACACTTAATCTACTTGTGTCGACACATAATGACAATCAGTCTCGATGCTTTGCTGACAAAGACAAAGGTTCAAGAACTGACTGGAGACTTGACAGCTGTGTATTCCAACAAGTGTACTGAAGCTGTCAGACTTATCAGAAGTTGGTTAGAAACCGGATCAGCCGGTTACCATGGATGAAGTCTATATATAGATGGATTCTGTCAAATCAACTAGAGAAAGGTGAACAACAATAACAACTATTGATCATTAATCAAGAAAGTGCATGTCACACTGAAGAAGATTTTCGTGAGAAGATCTAAGGAGAATTCAAGCAAGAATTCTGAAGAAACTTCAGAAGTTCTGGAGAGTGAGAGAGATCTCCAACTGTTGAAGTAAAGAAGGAGACATTTACAAGTCTCTTAAGAAGCAGATCTTGAACTAATCTGCTAAGAAGGATTCAGATCTATTTCTAGATTCTAAGAAGGAAGCTGGCAGCCGGTCAACTTCAAAGGAGATCAACCCTACTGAGCTCAGATTCATGAAGCTTTGAAGAGAGCTAAGAATAGGTTGATTTCAGTCATCAGTCTTATCAAGAAGCTGATCAAGAAACCTCTTATCCCTTCTCTTTCAACAAGGGTAAGAGTCCATCTAAACACTTATCAAATTTTGTAGGATCTTTTTATAGATCTGAGTTGTAAGCCTATATTATAAAGGCTGAGTGTAGGAGATATAGATCTCTGAGTGGTAGGGCTTTTGAGCCTGAGTGTAGGAGAAATTTTTATCTGAGTTGTAGGCCTTGTGGGAAGGCTGAGGTAGTGTTGTTTGCCTGAGCTGTAGGAGTGTGGTTACCTCTGAGTTGTTGGAACCTTATAGGGTACTGAGATTGTAGGAACCTTTCAGGGTTCTGAGCTGTAAGATCTGTGGATCTTAGAAGAAGGAAGAAGTTAGGCCGAATCTAGCACACGGTTAGATAGGTGAAGGGGGGAAAGTGGATGTACCCAGACCTTGGGGAACCACTATAAATCTTTGTGCAATCTGTGATGTATATGTGATTGTGGATTCTGTATTGTGATTGCTATAGAATAGTTAAATTATGTATAAGATCTGAATAATTATTTTGTCTTAAGTAATTAAAAAGAAAAGAACCTATTCACCCCCCTCTAGGTATTTGGGTTATCTTGAAATCAATTCTATCAAGTGCTATCAGAGGGAGGTTGCTCAAAGAAGGACTTAACAGTCTGAGTAAGATCCTTAAGGCAGTTTCAAGAAAGAGAAAATGGGTTCAGGAGAAAATCATAGGGAACTAGGTTCTATGAAATTACCCATATGCAGGAAAGAGATATTTGGAATATGGAAAGAAAGGGTCAGGCTTTTCATGGAGGCTTCTGATCCAAGGATCTACATTACAGTAATGGAAGGTCCTTATGTTCCAATGAAGGTGTCGGTTCTAGATGCAAATCAAAGAACTCCCAAAGATTTTTCTGAGATGACTAAGGATGAGATCATCCTGACAACTATGGGTAAAAGAGCCTAGAATATCATAGTAAGTGTCATAGATGATTCAACCTTTCAAAATAGGATTAACTGCAAGACCTCCAAGGAAATGTGGGACACATTGATAGTCTACATGGAGGGTTCTGAAGAAGTCAAACAAGATAGAAAATCTATGCTAAACCAGGAATATGAGAGTTTCAGACAAGGAAAGTTAGATGGTATAACTGAGTGTTATAAGAAGTTTTATAGAACAGTAAATGAGGTGATGTCCTATGGAAGGATCTTCAGTACATATGAACTGAAAGATAAATTTCTAAGATCCTTGACAAAGGATTGGGACACTAAGATCTGTGCCATTAGGGAAGTGGCCAAACTTGCAGATATCTCTACTCCAACTTTGTTTGGAAAACTGCTGTCATATGAGATACAACTGATGGCTAGGAAAGAGGAAGAGAAAAGTGCAAAAGGGGAGCATAGAGAAAAGTCTGTGGCACTCAAGGTGGAAGCCACTAGGAAGAATAGGAGGATGTCTCCATCACCTCCTGAGATAATTGCTGAAATTACTTCAGATAATTCAGACAACCAAAGTTCAGACAACAGTGACTCAGATAAAGACTTTGCTGCCTTCACAAGGTAGTTTCAGAGATTCCTGAAGAAGATGCAGTGGAAGTTAAGACCCTCCACATCTCAGCTCGTGGATGACTATTATCAAAAGAGGAAGTCATCAAGGAAGGACAGGAGCAGGTCTAAGCCTAGCAAATCTACAACATCAAAGATAGTTTACTACTGCTGTAATAGGCCTGGACATGTTGTGGCTGAGTGTCCAAACAAAAAAAAGGAGTCTGCTGATAAAAGGAAGACTCAACAAAAGAGCAAGAAGGAGAAATCCTTTGTTTCTAAGAAAGAGAAGAGCTTGACAGACCAATCATCTTCAGAGTCTGAATCTGAAGCTGAGGCATACACTGGTTTATATGCAGCAGATGAAGAAGATGAGTTTATGCAATTGCTGAACTCTATCTATGAACAAGATGATCATCAGTGCATGGGACTGATGGCTGTATCAGAAGAAGACAAGTGCCAGGATCAGCCTGGTCCTAGTAAGTTATAATGTTTTTCTAGTAATTCAGATTGTAGTACTGGCACAGAGTCAGCTATATCTGCATCAAGTGATGTGGATGGGTCTGAGTCTGAAGGTGATATTCATCAGCTGATAGATGAATATGGGAACTTGTTGCAGGCACTAAAGAAAAGCAAGAACCTGGCCAAAACTCAGGCTAAGGAAATTGCAGATCTTAAGATGGCTGCATCTGACTTTGAGAAAGAGTTGGATCAAAAATTGAATGAGATTGCCAAACTGAAAACTATAACTATTATTCAGATGGGCACAATCACATATAAAAATGATTTGATTAAAAGTCTGGAAGCCAGACTTCAAAAGGAAAAAGATTTGGTGGCTAGTTATTCAAAGCTAAAATCAGTTTTACCCTTAATAGATGAGTTTGTGGCTCAAAAGGGTAAGACTGGAATAGGCTTTAAAGGTAACACTAGGGCTATCCAATACAAGAGAAAGGGCAAAGCCTCAGTCCAGCCACTGAATTTTAAAGTCCCTGAAGTTTTTAGAAAGGTACAAGTACCTTCTAACAAGTATGACCTTGAGAATACTCATGGTCATAGTAAGACTGAAGTTCTGAATGACAAGGGTGTTCATGTCAATAAGGCAGCCCATATCCATAAACCCCATATTCCTAAGAAAACAGTGGGTGTAGCTGCAGCAGTACCAACACAATACAAGAGGTTTGTTGTCAACGAGACTGTCAAGAATGTATCTAAAAATAGATACAACAAGTATGAATGCTAGTGTTGTGGCAAGATAGGTCATTATGCCATAAATTGCTGGCACAACACTAGTGTCAGGAAGATCAACAGTCTACCTATTAGAAGAGCTACAAGTAGATTTGTTAAGTATGAAGCTAACTTGAACCAAGGACCCAAGACTTACTTGGGTTCTAAGGGAAGGAAATTATTTATTGCAGGTGAGTCCAAGTTACCATGCCCCTATATGGTACTTAGACAGTGGATGTTCCAGGCACATGACTGGAACAAAGGGATTGCTGAAGGAGTATTTACCTATCATAAATGGGCCTAAAGTAATCTTTGGTGGTTCTGAAAAAGGAATCATCAAAGGATTAAGTAACATTTCTAGTAACCAGATTACTATCACTCAAGTGGCCTATGTGAAGGATTTGAAACACAACCTTATAAGCATAAGTCAGCTGAGTTATTTAGGATATGACATTTCATTTATTAAGAATGGATGTCATATAAAAAGATCAAGTGATCAAAAAGTCATTTTGACAGGATATAGAAAAAGGAATGTGTACTATCTTAACTTTGTGTGTGAGAACAATGTTTCTCCTGTTTGTCTTGTAGCTGATGAGAGAGCCTCTCATTGTGTCAAATGGCACAAGAGGCTAGCCCATCTTAACTACAAAACAATTGTCCAACTCTTTAGCAAAGAGTTAGTAAGGAATGGTCCAAAAGTTAAGTGTATAAAGGATGGGATATGCTCAACTTGTCAAAAAGGCAAGCAGACAAAATCCTCCTTTCATAGCTTTGAAAACAAGGATTCAGTGAGGTGTCTATACCTCTTATATATGGATCTTTTTGGTCCTATGCCAGTTCATAGTCTAGGTAGGAAGGTCTACACTTTTGTGGTGGTAGATGACTATTCTAGATATTCCTGGGTGTTCTTTCTGAGAAAAAAATCAGAAACCCCAAGTGTTTTATATAGTTTTGTCAAGCAAATTAAGAATGAACTTGACAGTACAGTGGTCAAAATCAGAAGTGACCATGGTATGAATTTCAATCTGAAAGTATGACAAGGCTGTATGAAGAATTTGGGATTTTTCAAGAATTCTCCTCACCTAGAACACCACAGCAAAATGGTATTGCTGAAAGGAAGAATAGAACATTGATTGAGGCTGGTAGAACTCTATTGAGTGACACTTCTCTCCCAGAATATTTCTGGGCTGAGGCAGTAAACACTGTTTGTCATGTGATTAATAGGTCATCTATCACCAAAAGCCACAAAAAGACTCCCTATGAGATCATGAAGGGTAGAAAACAAAACTTACCCTATTTTAGGATCTTTGGTTGCAAGTACTATGTCCTTAACAATGGCAAGTCTTATCTAACTAAGTTTGCTGCCAAATCCCAAGATGGGATATTTGTTGGGTACAACAACAATAGTAAGGCTTATAGAGTCTACAACTTGATTACTCAAGTTGTAGAAGAGTCTGTACATGTTGTCTTTGATGAAACAAGACTGATTAACAGTGAGTTGCCTTGTAGCTCATGCAGTTCTACAGGTATTAATGAGAAAATGGACAAGCTTACCATTACAGAAGAAACAATTGAAGAGAAGGAAGTGGAAAATGGTGGCTACTGTCCAGGGGGAGTACATGACTCTCTAGATGCAGATGTACACCAAGAGGTGCAGCATATTGAAGAGACTAGAGGTGTTCAACCAGAAAATAGTCTACCTCCAGCTGTTAGACACTTAAAGGATCATCCAGCAAATCAGATAATTGGTGATCTAAGACATGGAGTGCAAACCAGAAGTAGGAACTTGAACACAGTGCTTTGCTCAAGCTTCTTATCTCAACTGGAGCCAAAGAAATTTGAAGAAGCTATTCTAGACCCACATTGGATTGATGCCATGCAAGAGGAGTTGAATCAGTTCAGAAGGTACAAGGTCTGGAAGTTAGTTCCTAAAAAAAGACCACAACATCATTGGAACAAAGTGGATCTTTAGGAACAAACTGGATGAGAATGGAATCATTGTGAAGAACAAAGCAAGACTTATTGCAAAAGGATACAAACAGGAAGAGGGTATTGACTTTGATCAAACCTTTGCCCCAGTAGCAAGACTGGAAGCAATTAGGATGTTCCTTGCCTATGCAGCATATCAAGGCTTCAAGGTATTCCAAATGGATGTAAAATCAGCATTCTTAAATTGAAATCTAAAAGAAGAAGTTTATGTAGAGCAGCCCTCAGGTTTTGTTGATTCTCTTAAAACCTGATTATGTTTATAGACTTAGGAAAGCTTTATATGGGTTAAAGAAAGCCCCAAGGGCTTGGTATGAAATCCTGTCTACTTTCCTTATTGAGAACAAATTTTCAAGGGGGAAAATAGACAAAACTCTATTTCTAAGGGAGTCCAAAGGAAAGATAATTTTAGTCCAGATTTATGTAGATGACATAATATTTGGGTCTATAGAAAGCAACCTTTGCAAGAAGTTTGCAAAACTTATGCAAGGTAAGTTTGAGATGAGCAGCATGGGAGAACTTAAGTTCTTCTTGGGGCTTCAAGTAAGATAGACTGATGATGGCTTGTCCATATCTCAGTCTAAGTTCACCAAGGAGTTAATTAAGAAATATGGTATGGAATCATCCTCCACCATGAGAACTCCTATGGGAACAAGTATGCTTATATGCAAAGATGATACAGGTAAACCTGTAGATGAGTCTTTGTATTGAGGAATAATTGGTTCTCTTCTATCTGCTAGTAGACTAGACATTATGTATGCAACATGTGTCTGTGCTAGGTACCAATCATGCCCTAAAGAATCTCATTACACTGTAGTAAAAAGGATTTTGAGATATCTAAAGGGCACAACTAATCTAGGCCTTTGGTACCCTAGGAATAGAGACTTTCTACTGACAGGCTATTCAGATGCAGACTTTGCAGGTTGCAAAAAATATAGAAAAAGCACAACAGACACCTGTCAATTTCTAGGAGGAAGATTAGTGTCTTCGAGTAGTAAGAAGCAGACTAGTATGGCAATTTCCACATCTGAGTCTGAATATGTGGCAGCAGGAAGTTGCTGTGCACAGCTGTTATGGATTAAGCACCAGCTAGAAGACTATGGAATTCAGGTAAGTAGAACACCTTTTTTTCTTGATTCTACAAGTGCTATCTCTATTGCTAATAATCCTGTTTCACATAGTAGGACTAAGCATATAGAAATAAGATACCATTTTCTTAGCGAACATGTAGAGAAAGAGGACATCTCACTAGTATTTGTCAAAATAGATTATCAGATTGCAGATGTGTTTACTAAGCCTATATATGAAACTAAATTCAATAAATTTAAAATTGAATTAGGAATGTTGAACATAGATTAGTTTAACATATTTGGCTAAGTAAATCTGTGTCGACACATTCAGAAAAGTGTTGTCGACACTTCAGTAAATCTGTGTCGACACATCCAGAGAAGTGGTGTCGACACTTCAGTTAGTAGTGTCGGCACAACCAGAGTAATGATGTCGACACATCCAGAAATTGTGTCGACACTTGCAATAAGAGTCAACACAAAATTTCTGATGAACTACTAAGTATGTCTAGTGTCGACATATCATCAATTGGTGTCGACACATAGTAGTCAACGCCGTTGTCGAGACAATAGAAGTATGTGTCGACACATTTCAACAGTGTCAACACTTTTAGACAATTTTTGCCCGCCTTTTGACCTTCTTTGTTTAGAAGGGTATAAATAGGTCAAGAACATATTCTGTCGACACGCTCTCCAGATTTTCGAGACTAAACCCTTGTGTCGACAAGCTCTCTTCTCTCAATGCAAGTTTTCTCTCCATCCCAATGACGCCAAAGATTGAAGATAATATTAATGTAGGATATGAGGTGGTTCTCCCCTCCTTTGATGCTACGGAGTAAGAGATTAAAGGGGTCATTACACTGTTTGTTGAAAGTGGTTTGGAGTTTCTGATATCCGAACCAACCAAGATTTGGAAGAAGAAGGTTTTTGAGTTCTTTGCTGCAGCAACAGTAGACTCAACTAGATTTAAGATTAAATCAACAGTTTATGGAGCAAGAGTCAAACTAACCTTGAAAAGTTTGAGAAAAATTCTTCATCTTCCAAGAATCCAGGATGAAGAAGAAGTGCCAATATCAACAACAAGGGAGGCACTACAATGGTGTGGATTGGATCCCACCATGAAGATTGAAACCACTATAAACAGGAAAGGGATGAATCAGCAAGGTAAATTTCTATCTGAAATGGTTGGAAAGGTGATTCTGTGTAAGCACGGGGGACATGATAGGATTTCTGCCTATATGTTCAACCTCATGACAAGGATAATGTTTAAACTAAACACAGATTGGTATGTAGTACTGTTTGAAAAGATTAAGGAAGGCATCAAGAAGCCTAATTTTGCTAGAATAATGAGTCTATAATAGGCTGGAGAAATTCCAGAAGTAATGAACCAGATTCCTGGTTCTAAGATTAATCATATGAGAAGAATGGACATCAGGATCATCTCCAGATAGGATAGGGTCCACACCAAGGACATACTTAATATAGCAAGCCAAGAAGCTGCTGAGAGATCACCTGCATAGGACACAAATGATCATGCACAGGTGCAGGGGGAGATAGATAGTGTACAAGTACAGGACCTGACTGAGAATGCACAAGTGCAGGGGGAGACAATTATTGTACAAATATAAGGGGAAGAAAGAATTCACTTAGCAAGTGAAATGGATTCACAATCTATTCTTGAGAGACCTTATATCAACAGTCCAATACTAGATGTGATCATGGAGGATACATCTGTAGTTGCTGATGCTTCTGAGAAAGCTGTATCACCAGTTCACTCTCAACAAGAGTTCACTTTAGAAGAATTGTTTCCTGACATTGAGGGGGTAGCAAATAAGGAGGAGCAAGTAAGGATTGAGGGGGAGCAGGTTAACATTGAGGGGGAGCAGCATAGGACTGAGAAGGAGCTGCCTCCTAGTCCTAAAGAAAGAGTAGACATTACCAGTTCATCTGCTTCAGAAGATGAAGAGATCAGAAATGCCAAGAAAAGAAAACTTATGGTCTTTAAGAGAATGGCTCTTGAGAAGTATGTGGATGAAAGCCATAAATCACTTCAATTTGATTTGGCTCAAGATATTAAATCCATAAGGTTTGAATTCAATCTCCATAAGAAAGAGATGACAGATTGTAAGACCCCCTTTTTTTTTTCTTTTCAAACCCCCGGGGTCTTAGCCCAGAATTACCGCTTTGCGGAGGCACCGACTCACGGGAAGGTCTCCACTACAAAACGCCAATTCTGCCGGCCCTTTTTGATCGCAGAATAGTAGCATAATGCAGTAAAAGCAAGTCCACAACAATCACATGTATATAAATAAATCTCCACGAAGGGAGTGTCCACAATATATCAGAGTACTGCAAATACGGGCTTAAGCACGGTACATCATATCCTCACTACAAGTCACTCGCGGAAGCAAAACTAAAACTAAGCATCACCGTAACTGTCACTGAACCGAGAGCACCCAAGCTGGACTGGCCCAACTCTACCGACTATGTACTCTGCTGGTACTGCATCTCTGGGTGCTTCTTCCTTTTCGGCCTGTCGTCGCCGCCTCGCGATCCACGTCGGCGTCTACGTCTTCGGCCTCCTGGCTGCTGAGCTGGTGGGGTCCTACCCATTGAGGGGCATTCGACCCGTGTATGTCCCGGCTGGTGACAATGGTAACACGGTCGCGGGGCCAACTCTGTCAGGAACTGCAATAGCGGTGACCCTTCCATATGATACACCTAAAATGTTATGGTTGGAAAACCGTTAGTCATAAAGACTAAGCCCTATCATCCCCTACCCCTTCCCCCATGGCTCCTAAGTAACGAGCAGAGAGGAAGAAAGGGAAAGACATGAAGGTGGAGATTAAATCAAATAAACAGGTGACAGCGGACCTATGCTAGCAATTCTATAGTAAATAAGATAGAAACATAAAGTAAGAAATGTAACCTTAACTTATGCGTGGAAGCGCATAAGCCGAGGGATCTTTTGCAGGGCTCCCATCGTATAGAGTGTCCCATACCACTTATACGTTGGGGTGTCGGTTGTCAAACAGCAAGGAATGGCAAGTAAGTGAAAGTACAAGAAATATAACCATTGATTTATAGGGATTACCCCTATAGACCAAGGGGTCGTTTTGCAGGGCCTATCGTATAAAACGTCACATACCATTTTATACGTTAGGTGGCATGTTTATGCTATGACACACAATTATGCTATGAAATGCACAAGCAAGTGCAACACACCCACACGACTCTATGCGCACAGACCTTTAGTTGCCCCTGTTCGGGAGGCTAGCTTCACCCCCAGGAACCTCCGCTGTGGCCAACGGAGACAGTGAGTCGGGCCCCCCACTCCTAGGCGGGTAATCACACTACCAGGCCTAGCCCTTCCATACGCCCCTAGAAGAACACAACCAAGAGTATCCGCATATTAGTGCTGGCTGTACCCACCAGGCTTTTCGCCGAGTCAACGTACCGCTGTCGGTGTGATCGATCGCCTAGTACCGATGACCCACCACTTTTATGCACATGCAATCATGACAATTATATTTGTACAATTTCTTATGTTACCGAGCCTCCAGCTCTCTAGGCTACTAAGCCTATACCAAGTCCCCGAGCATCCCGCTCCCTGGACTTCCAACTTACCAACCAACCATCGTCATTACTAGTAGGCCCTTAGACCATGGACCTACTCTACCCATTCCGAGCCAATTCTTCTTCCTAAGTGTACAAGTGTAGGTGTGAGGTACATCTATTATTAGGGTTACTCTTGATCATTTTATTCCTAAGATTTAAGGTTAACCTTGGACTTCCCGAGGGTTACCCGGTAAAGGGCTCGCAGCGGTACTAGGAGCTATGAAGGGGTGAATCCCAAAACTCCCTTTCCAAGGCACTTATTATACTTGATTGGTTCCCTTAACCCATTCCCTTCTCGCATTACAGTGGGATATTCTTAGGGTGGCTTTGACTCTTCCTCTTCTCGGGGAGGACGGTCTTCCGTCGAACCCGAGCACTACCTACCGCTAGTCACTCTCACCCCCCTACCCATCCTGACTTCCACTAATGAACTCGATTTAACTCACCATATCTAAACCAGCAAACTATCAAAATTCCATCTCCAAGTTCATCACCCACTCTAGCTCAGCTTCTGCAGTTTTACTACGTAAATCGTCCTAATCTTTATGAGGTATGCAAGGGGTGGTACTCCCAACTGTCTTCCAAATCCCATATAATATTTACTGGAGGTCTACCATGACCTAATTAGTCTAAATCCAGAAAATAATAATTTTCCTATTTCATTTGGCAATTTAATTTATTTATTCTAAGATCCCAAATGCCCATGTATGAACATGAAGTGCACTAATGAGTCAATAAAAAATCATCATAAAATCAGTAAAAATCATATCCAACATTTAAACAGCAATTCCAAGTTTTGAGAAATTCCAGAGATGTTTATGTCTATATTTCCTAATTTACCATTTTCGGCCACTTTTACTATATCATGAAGAAAGTACTGTAAATATTTATTCAAAAATTCCAAGAAAATTATATAAGCTATATAGTGACCTAAAACCATCATAAACCAAGTACCATAATTTTTCTCCATCATTTGAACTCTGAATCTATTTTAAAGTAAGATACTAATTTTTCTTAACTTAATGAAGGAGGTACTGCTTTTATCCATCTAAAATTCCAGAGAAAATTACCGGGTGACTATCATAATATGAAACACTCACTGATCAAATTTCATAATTTTCCAATCAATAATTGGGCACTATTTGTATTTTTGACTGTATATCATATTTAGCACATTAAAGAATAAAGTACCCAAAATATTCAGATAAAATTTCCAAGAAAATTACAGAAGATATAATATGCTATAAGATGCCCTAATCCAAGATCTCATAATATTCCAGTGAATATAAATTCCATAACCATCAAAATAAATATACAGGGTACCATTAGAGTTGTAAATGAAGTACTGTATAAATTAATCCAAAAATCTCAACAAAATTATATTATATCTACTTGGACCATAATCTCACTCTACCCAAATTTTTGCTTGATTTGTAGTTCATTTAATAGCTTAATAATTCAAATTAAGGTTGGTGACCTAAACTAGGGTTAGGGTTTTAGGTGGCCTAAAGGTCTCCAAATACCCTAATATTTTTACCAGAGAATTTTAATGTCCCTAAGGTCCTCTCCAGCAAATTTCAAGTCAGACCAAGGTCATTTGACCCCATGACCTTCACAACCCTACAAATCCCCATTAAGGGACCTACCCTAGGGTTCTAGGGCCACCCTACACCAAACCACTCTAAACTCCCTTGGAGGGTGTGTCATGCCCAAGAAAGTCAGCGACCACAATATCAGCCGCTGTTGAGGCGATATGGCCACCCAAATCTCAAAAGTGCACCTTTAACCTAAGACCCCTTATTAGGGCAAAACTTAGGTTTGATCTTTTCTAATCCAAACTATCTCCAAATGAAATGAAAAATTAAACAGAACCTTATGGTGAACCCAGGGACCACTCACCAAAATTTGGGAGGGTTTGGAAATTATTTAGCCACCTAATTAAATCAAGTTAGGATTATTGAATTTTTTTAAAAACTATAGAAAAACATTCTCCAAAAATTCTCATTTTTGGAAAGCACCTAGATAAAGGTAAGAATAGGCCACACCCCAAATTTCAAGTCATTTTGATGACTGGATCGGAGTGGGGAATTTTTCTAATGTCAAGATAGCCCTATGGACAGACCTCACCAAAACGAGTGCTGTGGTCTAACCAGGACTCCAAATTTAGTGACATCAATTTTGAATTAAAGTAGACATCAAGGGCTACATTTTCTATGTTGACCATTTTTCCAGTAGGAGCCTCTATGTGTTTTTCCCAAATTATTAAAAGTGACAGATAAATTCATTCAGAAATTGTTTTAAAAATAGAATCTAATTTTCATGGCACTGTTCATCTTCTTCAACAGCCCGAAACCAGAAGCTTGAAAACTTAGTTTCCTGTAGCTTTTCCAAAGCTATTTCCCGGCCATCCAGCCATCTCCCTGTCCGGCCACCACAACCACCACCTCTATTGAGGTGAGGGCTACCGTCGGGCGGCGGCACGGCCGCCGGAGAGGCGGTTTCCGGCGAACCCGCCACCATGCAATTTCAGAAAGGCATGGTAATGCTCACCCGATCCGGCTCTTTTGAGCCCGATATCTCTCCTAATGTTTTCTAAGATCTATCCATAGAAGAAAGAGTAGAGGAGGACCTTATTCATGGTTTGACGGCGAGATGGACGTTGGACTGTCATGGCGCGGTGGTGGCGTCGTCGGAATTCTTCTACAGCACAGTAGGAGACTCAAAACTTCAGGTAAGGGCTGGGAAACTTCATCCTTGAGCCTAAGGGGCCTTTTTAAAGGGAAGAGAGGAGGGAGGGGAAAGGTTGAAACGTTCACGGCCATTAATATTTCTTCTTAATAACGTTTCGGTTATGATGCAGGTAATTGAATTGCTGGAAACAAAGAGATGTTTGCCAGGTGGCGATTTCCTATTGGACTAACATTTTCTTATTTATTTAAACAATTAAAGTAGGAAACGGCCCATAAATACTCCTGGTGTAACTTCCCATAATCCGAATTGATTACAACGTCGGTTACCAAAATTTCAAGTATGGCTGACGTTTCGGCCTTGGTCACGGGCGTGACACATAGGTCACGGGCGTGACAGGCCCGGTTAGCCAATTCTGGGTTCGACAATCGTCGAACTAAGATCGACGATCGTCGACGGGTGGTCATGGGCGTGACACCCGGGTCACGGGCGTGACTAGCCCGTGTGGCCAATTCTGGTTCGACGATCGTCGAATTGGGATCGACGATCGTCGAGCGTGGTCACGCCCTATGTCACGGGCGTGACATTGTGAGTCACGGGCGTGACAGGCCCGTGTGGCCCATTCTGGGTCGACGACCGTCGAACTGAAATCGACGATCGTCGATCGTGGTCACGCCCTATGTCACGGGCGTGACATTGTGGGTCACGGGCATGACAGGCCCGTGTGACCCATTCTAGGTCGACGACCGTCGATTTGAAATCGACGATCGTCAAACGTGGTCACGCCCTATGTCACGGGCGTGACGTTGTGAGGCACGGGCGTGACAGGCCTGTGTGGCCCATTCTAGGTTGACGACCGTCGAATTGAAATCGACGATCGTCAAACGTGGTCACGCCCTATGTCACGGGCATGACATTGTGAGTCACGGGCGTGATAGGCCCGTGTGGCCAAATACGGTCGACGATCGTCGAACTGAAATCGACGATCGTCGAACGTGGTCACACCCTATGTGACGGGCGTGACGGGTCGGTCACGGGCCTGACCAACCCGTGACCCGAAATCTCGGTCGATTATTTAAATTTTTTTGGGCTTCCTAGGGTTCTGTCACGACCAACCGACTCCTAGGGGTCTAGCCGGAAATGGGATGTTACAAATCCCAATAAACAAAACAAAGATTTCGTCCCCGAAATCCAGGTTAAGTCTATGGGGCTCCAATCGGGAGGGGAAGCTTGTAATATCCCATGAGAGTTGGAAGATCTACATCTCTGCGTTACGTTTGCAGTGTGCAGTTTTGATTCTAGGAACCATTCGTCCAATTGTCAAGGTATATACCCCCAATAAACAAAGGGTTAGCCCTTATTCTTGAAATTTCGGTCTTATTGGTTTATAATAGGAACGCAGATTGATTGTCCAGAGGGGTTGTGAGGTATACCCGACCGAAAAGTTCTGGATACCTTTGTCGCATCGAGTCCTGTGGCTCCCATGCATGCTCCTCCTGTCCATGCTTGTTCTACAGAACCTTGACTAACGGAACCTTCTTCCGACGCAAAGTCCGTACTCCTCTGCCATCGATCCGAATCGGCTCCAAGTGAACTGACTAGTTGGAAGCTACCAGTCCATCTGTGGTCAAAATCTGCTGCTCCGGGCACAGTAAAGACCTCCTAAGTGAAGAAACGTAGAGTACGTCGTGCAGAGCTGCCAGCTCTGATGGCAACTCAAGCCAATAAGCTAGGGCCCGATCCGTTCTAGGATCCCGTAAGGGCCCATATACCTAGGGTTGAACTTCTTCCTCCGACCACGCACCTGTGAAACTCCATGCATGGGCCGGATCTTCAAAAACACTTGGTCTCCCCACCTGAACGCCACCTGACGATGTCGGGCGTCATAATACTTAGCTTGTCTGCTCCGCGCTTCTAACATTCTGTCTCTGATTAGTCTCACCTGAGCCTCGGCGTCTTTGACAAAATCTGAACCCAATGCCTTCGGATCTTCGTCCTGAATCCAGGGAAACACAAGCCAATACTAATTTGCCCAATAAACAAAGGTTTAGCCCCCAATAAACAAAAGATCAGCCCCTACCTATCTTGGGCTAAGTATCCTGGATATCACCCTGTTACATCTGTCCTAGCTGGGTGCACAATTTCTAGGGCATCAATCTTCGACTTGGGGTTCCACCCTGAAACTCGTTAATATACTCCATACTTTAAACTCTCTGAGTCACATTTATGACAACTTTATCCGGATCAAAATGTTCCCAATCTCACATGGGTATTTTCCGAACTTGAATTCCTATCCGACCCTCAGTGTTTGTCTCGGTGGTTGCCTCCAGGTAATTTTATTACCGGTATTGAGGATTAAGACTACTTATCTTTTACCATTCTGCGAATGTATTATTGGTCTCAATTCTCCTTAAAGTAGTCTACCGCTTCGAATAATCATTGATTGGGATAGTAGGGACACCAGAGTTTTACGTCTTAGGTAGTCATCCCCGTGCTAAACTCCTCCTTTATTCTCTTTGGGTACCTCCTTAACTTAACCAAATTTATACCCAAGGTCTATTTTGAACTAGGGCATACTATAGATTGTCATGGTTAGTCACGAGTCCTAGTTGGTTGAGTCTAAATCTTTGGTTAGAGGGTGATAAGATGAGATCTTCGCAGCCGGAGGTATTCCCTGCTTGGGGCAGGGTAGGCCACAGGCTACAAAGAAGGATTCCAATTAACGATGAAGTGGACTTTCACAGGTGATTTCCCTTATGGGCACACCACTGCTTCTGCTGCTTAGTTTGTCCCCAAACTAAACTCGAGCGGGGGTGACCCAGGGTTAGTGGACTGCTACTTTTCCGATCGAGATTTCCTCTGATACCACTTGTAAGACCCCCCTTTTTTTTTCTTTTCAAACCCCCGGGGTCTTAGCCTAGAATTGTCGCTTTGCGGTGGCACCGACTCACGGGAAGGTCTCCACTACAAAACGCCAATTCTGCCGGTCCTTTTTGATCGCAGAATAGTAGCATAATACAGTAAAAGCAAGTCCATAACAATCACATGTATATAAATAAATCTCCACGAAGGGAGTGTCCACAATATATCAGAGTACTGCAAATACGGGCTTAAGCCCGGTACATCATATCCTCACTACAAGTCACTCGCGGAAGCAAAACTAAAACTAAGCATCACCGTAACTGTCACTGAACCGAGAGCACCCAAGCTGGACTGGCCCAACTCTACCGACTCTGTACTCTGCTGGTACTGCATCTCTGGGTGCTTCTTCCTTTTCGGCCTGCCGTCGCCGCCTCGCGATCCACGTCGGCGTCTACGTCTTCGGCCTCCTGGCTGCTGAGCTGGTGGGGTCCCACCCATCGAGGGGCATTCGACCCGTGTATGTCCCGGCTGGTGACAATGGTAACACGGTCGCGGGGCCAACTCTGTCAGGAACTGCAATAGCGGTGACCCTTCCATATGATACACCTAAAATGTTATGGTTCGAAAACCGTTAGTCATAAAGACTAAGCCCTATCATCCCCTACCCCTTCCCCCATGGCTCTTAAGTAACGAGCGGAGAGGAAGAAATGGAAGGACATGAAGGTGGAGATTAAATCAAATAAACAGGTGACAGCGGACCTATGCTAGCAATTCTATAGTAAATAAGATAGAAACAGAAAGTAAGAAATGTAACCTTAACTTATGCGTGGAAGCGCATAAGCTGAGGGATCTTTTGCAGGGCTCCCATCGTATAGAGTGTCCCATACCAATTATACGTTGGGGTGTCGGTTGTCAAACAGCAAGGAATGGCAAGTAAGTGAAAGTACAAGAAATATAACCATTGATTTATAGGGATTACCCCTATAGACCAAGGGGTCGTTTTGCAGGGCCTATCGTATAAAATGTCCCATACCATTTTATACGTTAGGTGGCATGTTTATGCTATGACACACAATTATGCTATGAAATGCACAAGCAAGTGCAACACACCCACACGACTCTATGCACACAGACCTTTAGTTCCCCCTGTTCGGGAGGCTAGCTTCACCCCTAGGAACCTCCGCTGTGGCAAACGGAGACAGTGAGTCGAGCCCCCCACTCCTAGGCGGGTAATCACACTACCAGGCCTAGCCCTTCCATACGCCCCTAGAAGAACACTACCTAGAGTATCCGCGTATTAGTGCTGGCTGTACCCACCAGGCTTTTCGCCGAGTCAACGTACCGCTACCGGTGTGATCGATCGCCTAGTACCGATGACCCACCACTTTTATGCACATGCAATCATGACAATTATATTTGTACAAGTTCTTATGTTACCGAGCCTCCATCTCTCTAGGCTACTAAGCCTATACCAAGTCCACGAGCATCCCGCTCCCTGGACTTCCAACTTACCAACCAACCATCGTCATTACTAGTAGGCCCTTAGACCATGGACCTACTCTACCCATTCCGAGCAAATTCTTCTTCCTAAGTGTACAAGTGTAGGTGTGAGGTACATCTATTATTAGGGTTACTCTTGATCATTTTATTCCTAAGATTTAAGGTTAACCTTGGACTTCCCGAGGGTTACCCGGTGAAGGGCTCGCAGCGGTACTAGGGGCTATGATGGGGTGAATACCAAAACTCCCTTTCCAAGGCACTTATTATACTTGATTGGTTCCCTTAACCCATTCCCTTCTCGCATTACAGTGGGCTATTTTTAGGGTGGCTTTGACTCTTCCTCTTCTCGGGGAGGACGGTCTTCCGTCGAACCCGAGCACTACCTATCGCTAGTCACTCTCACCCCCCCTACCCATCCTGACTTCCACTAATGAACTTGATTTAACTCACCCTATCTAAACCAGCAAACTATCAAAATTCCATCTCCAAGTTCATCACTCACTCTAGCTCAGCTTCTGCAGTTTTACTACGCAAACCGTCCTAATCTTTATGAGGTATGCAAGGGGTGGTACTCCCAACTATCTTCCAAATCCCATATAATATTTACTGGAGGTCTACCATGACCTAATTAGTCTAAATCCAGAAAATAATAATTTTCCTATTTCATTTGGCAATTTAATTTATTTATTCTAAGATCCCAAATGCCCATGTATGAACATGAAGTGCACTAATGAGTCAATAATAAATCATCATAAAATCAGTAAAAATCATATCCAACATTTAAATAGCAATTCCAAGTTTTGAGAAATTCCAAAGATGTTTATGTCTATATTTCCTAATTTACCATTTTCGGCCACTTTTACTATATCATGAAGAAAGTACTGTAAATATTTATCCAAAAATTCCAAGAAAATTATATAAGCTATATAGTGACCTAAAACCATCATAAACCAAGTACCATAATTTTTCTCCATCATTTGAACTCTGAATCTATTTTAAAGTAAGATACAAATTTTTCTTAACTTAATGAAGGAGGTACTGCTTTTATCCATCTAAAATTCCAGAGAAAATTACCGGGTGACTATCATAATTTGAAACACTTATTGATCAAATTTCATAATTTTCCAATTAATAATTGGGCACTATTTGTATTTTTGACTGTATATCATATTTAGCACATTAAAGAATAAAGTACCCAAAATATTCAGATAAAATTTCCAAGAAAATTACAGAAGATATAATATGCTATAAGATGCCCTAATCCAAGATCTCATAATATTCCAGTGAATAGAAATTCCATAACCATCAAAATAAATATACAGGGCACCATTAGAGTTGTAAATGAAGTACTGTATAAATTAATCCAAAAATCTCAACAAAATTATATTATATCTACTTGGACTATAATCTCACTCTATCCAAATTTTTGCTTGATTTGTATTTCATTTAATAGCTTAATAATTCAAATTAAGGTTGGTGACCTAAACTAGGGTTAGGGTTTTAGGTGGCCTAAAGGTCTCCAAATACCCTAATATTTTTACCAGAGAATTTTAATGTCACTAAGGTCCTCTCCACCAAATTTCAAGTCAGACCAAGGTCATTTGACCCCATGACCTTCACAACCCTACAAATCCCCATTAAGGGACCTACCCTAGGGTTCTAGGGCCACCCTACACCAAACCACTCTAAACTCCCTTGGAGGGTGTGTCATGCCCAAGAAAGTCAGCGACCACAATATCAGCCCCTGTTGAGGCGATATGGCCACCCAAATCTCAAAAGTGCACCTTTAACCTAAGACCCCTTATTAGGGAAAAACTTAGGTTTGATCTTTTCTAATCCAAACCATCTCCAAATGAGATGAAAAATTAAACAGAACCTTATGGTGAACCCAGGGACCACTCACCAAAATTTGGGAGGGTTTGGAAATTATTTAGCCACCTAATTAAATCAAGTTAGGATTATTGAATTTTTCTAAAAACTATAGAAAAATATTCTCCAAAAATTCTCATTTTTGGAAAGCACCTAGATATAGGTAAGAATAGGCCACACCCCAAATTTCAAGTCATTTTGATGAGTGGATCGGAGTGGGGAATTTTTCTAATGTCAAGACAGCCCTATGGACAGACCTCACCAAAACGAGTGTTGTGGTCTAACCAGGACTCCAAATCTAGTGACATCAATTTTGAATTAAAGTAGACATCAAGGGCTACATTTTCTATGTTGACCATTTTTCCAGTAGGAGCCTCTATGTGTTTTTCCCAAATTATTAAAAGTGACAGATAAATTCATTCAGAAATTGTTTTAAAAATAGAATCTAATTTTCATGGCACTGTTCATCTTCTTCAACAGCCCGAAACCAGAAGCTTGAAAACTTAGTTTCCTGTAGCTTTTCCAAAGCTATTTCCCGGCCATCCAGCCATCTCCCTGGCCGGCCACCACAACCACCACCTCTATTGAGGTGAGGGCTACCGTCGGGCGGCGGCACGGCCGCCGGAGAGGCGGTTTCCGGCGAACCCGCCACCATGCAATTTCAGAAAGGCATGGTAATGCTCACCCGATCCGGCTCTTTTGAGCCTGATATCTCTCCTAATGATTTCTAAGATCTATCCATAGAAGAAAGAGTAGAGGAGGACCTTATTCATGGTTTGACGGCGAGATGGACGTTGGACTGTCATGGCGCGGTGGTGGCATCGTCAGAATTCTTCTACAGCACAGTAGGAGACTCGAAACTTCAGGTAAGGGCTGGGAAACTTCATCCTTGAGCCTAAGGGGCCTTTTTAAAGGGAAGAGAGGAGGGAGGGGAAAGGTTGAAACGTTCACGGCCATTAATATTTCTTCTTAATAACGTTTCGGTTATGATGCTGGTAATTGAATTGCTGGAAACGAAGAGATGTTTGTCAGGTGGCGATTTCATATTGGACTAACATTTTCTTATTTATTTAAACAATTAAAGTAGGAAACGGCCCATAAATACTCCTGGTGTAACTTCCCATAATCCGAATTGATTACAACGTCGGTTACCGAAATTTCAAGTATGGCTGACGTTTCGGCCTTGGTCACGGGCGTGACACATAGGTCACGGGCGTGACAGGCCCGGTTAGCCAATTCTGGGTTCGACGATCGTCGAACTAAGATCGACGATCGTCGACGGGTGGTCACAGGCGTGACACCCGGGTCACGGGTGTGACTAGCCCGTGTGGCCAATTCTGGTTCGACGATCGTCGAATTGGGATCGACGATCGTCGAGCGTGGTCACGCCCTATGTCACGGGCGTGACATTGTGAGTCACGGGCGTGACAGGCCCGTATGGCCCATTCTGGGTCGACGACCGTCGAACTGAAATCGACGATCGTCGATCGTGGTCACGCCCTATGTCACGGGCGTGACATTGTGGGTCACGGGCGTTACAGGCCCGTGTGACCCATTCTGGGTCGACGACCGTCGATTTGAAATCGACGATCGTCAAATGTGGTCACGCCCTATGTCACGGGCGTGACGTTGTGAGTCACGGGCGTGACAGGCCCGTGTGGCCCATTCTAGGTCGACGACCGTCGAATTGAAATCGACGATCGTCAAACGTGGTCACGCCCTATGTCACGGGCGTGGCATTGTGAGTCACGGGCGTGACAGGCCCGTGTGGCCAAATATGGTCGACGATCGTCGAACTGAAATCGACGATCGTCGAACGTGGTCACGCCCTATGTCACGGGCGTGACGGGTCGGTCACGGGCGTGACCAACCCGTGACCCGAAATCTCGGTCGATTATTTCAATTTTTTTGGGCTTCCTAGGGTTCTGTCACGACCAACCGACTCCTAGGGGTCTAGCCAGAAATGGGATGTTACACAGATTTCTTTCACAAGGGGGGCAATGCTGTAGTATTTCTTGCTAAACAACAAGCAGAAGTCAAGAAACAAGTGGATGATATTGCGGTCAAACTAGGCTATGTCCTTGAAAAAAAGATTAGAATGAGTGATAATCTGACTGAATCTCACAATGAGATAGTTACAGAAGTAAAGAAAATAGTTACTGCAATGACTGAAGCAAGGGCTAAAGAGAAAGAGGAATTTGATCAGAAGCTACAGGAAGCCTTGGATTCATTTAAGACAGCCATTACTACTTCTCAGAAAACAATCTCTGATCAGCTTCATAAGATAAAATCATTTTATAAAGATGGTGTCAATTTTCTTGATGGCCAAATAAGATTTAAAAAAAGATGACTAAAGAGATCACATTGTAAGAGAAGCCATAAAGGGGGAGAGAGTGTTAGTCAATGCAGGCTCAGATCATGCAAAATAGATATCTAATAGCATCAGAGCCACTCTGGGATATCCACCACTTTGTGATGATGACAATGTTGCTGAATCTGGTGTTCAACCTGCTTATGTTGGAGGTGATAAACCTTAAGTTGCTCAGATCATTTACCCTCCATCAGATTTTGATATGATTCAACAACAGGTTCAGACAATGTACAGTCCTCCACAGGATGTTGAAAATGTCATTATAGAGAAAGTTGAAATGCCAGAAGCTGCCTTGAAAGCTTAGCAGGAAGCTTAACTTTCAAAGAAAAGATTCAGAGAACTGGCTGAGTTAAAGCCCGATTTTGAGCAGTGGAGCCCCACTTCAAGAAATATAATTTTTACTGCTTGGAAAGCTGTGAAAGATCAAGTTCATGAAAGGGGCAAGTGGTATAATGAATAGGAATGGAAGAAGTATGAGGCAAGACAGGAAGCCATTGTGCAACATAGAAGAAAGGCTAAGATTGGGAAGCTATCTCCTAATGCTCAGGAGCCTAGCAGGTACTTTCCTTAGCCTTTTCATTATTTTGAAAGGCAAAATATTAAGGCTGAAGTTCAGAAAAAGGCAGAGTTGAAAGGGAAGAAGTCTATTGATGATGCAGAACCTCCTGTGCAAGCTCAGATTAAGCTAGGAAAAGGCATAGTCATTAGGGAGCCTGATCAGCCTTAGGATAGATTTACTAAATTTTGCAAAAACAATGTATTTTTAGTTTTAAAAGAAATCTATGTAATCAGTTGTTAAGAAACTTTTTGTTAATATAAACAAAACAATGTTTCATGTTCATTCAAGTTGCATTCTTATTCTGTGATGTGATTTGGTTATTTGTTTTGTTTATAAGTTATCCTGTCATTTATTATTTATATACATCATCATATTTGTTTATTATAAGTGGTGTATATCATTGACTAAAGGGTTATGACTTCTCCAAATAGGGGGAGATTGTTGGGTACATTGGAAAATGTGTACCTGATTTGGAGAAGCCTCACTTAGCTCAATGATATACATCAAGGTATATTTGATGTTATATTGAGTTTATATGTGCAGGTTAAGTATTTGCTAAAATGCAGAAAAAGTTTCTATGTCAATGTGTCAACACTTAAGGAAGTTTGTGTCGACACTTAGAAAAGTTGTGTTAACACCTGAAGCAACTGTGTCGACACACAGAATTTATTAGTCGACATTAACTGTGTCGACACCGAGAAGCAGTGTCGACACACAGAAGTATAAATCGACATCAACTGTGTCGACACCGGGAGGCAGTGTCGACACACAGAAGTATTAGTCGACATCAACTGTGTCGACACCTAGAAGCAGTGTCAACACAAAAATTCTTAGACTATCTCAACTGTGTCGACAAACAGGACTTGTGTCAACACACAGTAAAGTTTCAACAATGCTGATTGCTGTGAAGTAAAGAAGTGTCTGTGTCGACCCAAAGAGGCAGTGTCGACACATTCTACAGATGCAGTGTCAAGAAGCAGTGTCGACACCAAAAGAGCTATGTCGACATCACCAAAGCCTATGTCGACACTTAATCTACTTGTCTCAACACATAATGACAATCAGTCTCGATGCTTTGCTGACAAAGACAAAGGTTCAAGAACTGACTGGAGACTTGACAGCTGTGTATTCCAACAAGTGTACTGAAGCTGTCAGACTTATCAGAAGTTAGTTAGAAACCGGATTACCCAGTTACCATGGATGAAGTCTATATATAGATGGATTCTGTCAAATCAACTAGAGAAAGTTGAACAACAATAACAACTATTGATCATTGATCAAGAAAGTGCATGTCACACTGAAGAAGATTTTCGTGAGAAGATCTAAGGAGAATTCAAGCAAGAATTCTAAAGAAACTTCAGAAGTTCTGGAGAGTGAGAGAGATCTCCAACTATTGAAGTAAAGGAGAAGACATTTACAAGTCTCTTAAGAAGCAGATCTTGAACTAATCTGCTAAGAAGGATTCAGATATATTTCTAGATTCTAAGAAGGAAGTTGGCAGTCGGTCAACTTCAAAGGAGATCAACCCTACTGAGCTCAGATTCAAGAAGCTTTGAAGAGAGCTAAGAACAGGTTGATTTCAGTCATCAGTCTTATCAAGATGCTGATCAAGAAACCTCTTATCCCTTCTCTTTCAACAAGGGTAAGAGTCCATCTAAACACTTATCAAATTTTGTAGGATCTTTTTATAGATCTGAGTTGTAAGCCTATATTATAAAGGCTGAGTGTAGGAGAGTGTAGGAGAAATTTTTCTCTGAGTTGTAGGCCTTGTGGGAAGGCTAAGGCAGGGCTGTTAGCCTGAGCTATAGGAGTGTGGTTACACTCTGAGTTATAGGAACCTTATAGGGTTCTGAGATTATAGGAACCTTTCAGGGCTCTGAGCTGTAAGATCTGTGGATCTGAGAAGAAGGAAGAAGTTAAGCCGAATCTAGCACACTTCTAGATAGGTGAAGGGGGAAAGTGGATGTACCCAAACCTTGGGGAACCACTATAAATCTATGTGCAATCTGTGATGTATATGTGATTGTGGATTCTGTGCTGTGATTGCTATAGAATAGTTAGATTCTGTATAAGATCTTAATAATTATTTTGCCTTAAGTAATAAAAAAGAAAAGAACATATTCACCCCCCCTCTAGGTGTTTTGGTTATCTTGAAATAAATTCTCTCACCTTTGATGGTTTAAAAATATAAAATGCTTCTGTTTGTTGCGTACTCTATGTTAGTTGATAGATGTTTTGTTTCAATTTAGTACAACATTCTTCTGTTTGTGGAATATGGCATGGGGCCCCGACCATACATTATGTTATAATCTTCGTAACAAGAAGGGTGTTACATTTTATGTAGTACTCTCTCGAGGGGTGAATGCAACATCTTTTATCTTTGAGTGATTTCCTAACTTTTACAGATCTCTCGATCAACTAGCACACAGATCTTAGATCGAAAAGCATACTAGTGACACATGAATTTTATTCAAATAAAATCAAAAATAATTCAAAGTAAGCTAAATTAGAGAGCTTGCTAAATTTGTAAAGACAAAATAAAGTTTATTTAATTCCATAGTTCATCATGATCAAGTGCTAATAAAAATTTGATACTCATCATGTTGGAGGAATTACATAAGGTAAGAGGAGATATGATAGCTAAAGACAAAAACATGAAATGAATTTCTGGGCCTAATTATGGTTCTTATTGGCGAGATCGCATGTGTTCACCGTTTGGCCAGAGTAGAAGACCACTCCACCCTTTGCACGGAAGTTGAACAGCTTCCGGAAAATGGACAGGTTGACTTCGATCCTTTTCTCCTATATGTAGCAGGCGAAAGCGATCAAGATTGCGACGAAGTTGGGGTTGAGCTAGGCTGGTACCACCCCATAGTACCAGAGGCCTGGCGCACTTCCTGCTAGAGGGGGAGGTGGAAGCCCACCTCAAAGTGTTCCAGGGGAATGGCGAGCTCCCCTGCCGACATAAAATTGACCATATCTTCATTCTTAGGGTTTCACGGAACAAATTCCGGCGGGATGAAGTCTGTAACTATAGAAAGGTACTCCTTCTAGGTCAACCGACATGGCGGGAAGTTGTGGCCCAGGAAGGTTTTCGTGCACTTATAATGACCTTCGGTCTCGCTAAGCACTTTGAGAAAAGATGAAAGGGGGTAGGATAGGCTAGTAGGCGAGAGGCTTTGATTTGCACAGGGCGGCGCAAGCAATGGAAGGGAAAGGAAGATGAAGACGCGAAGTCAGAAAGAAGTAAATGAGGTTGGTAAACTTGCCTATTCATTGGGAGAAAAGTAATCATTAGGGCTTAGCTGGGTAGCAGAAGTGTGGTTAGCAAGTTCCAATGTTTTGACTCTTCATGTTCCACCTCGCCTCACCGACGCCTCTTGCAGCTGCAGACTATGAGACTTTTCGGGAGGGATCCTGGGTAAGAGCAAAGTAGCATGTATATATAAAAAGCAAAAAGGCACAGGAACCAGACACTCGTCAGGATGGATAAAATAACAAAGTACATAAAATCAAACATCAAGGGAGTCTCGCTGGGATGGAGACCTACAAATAATAATATTGATAGCAAATGTTTAGATTAAGCAGAAGGGGTACATCGTGGGAAGGGTAAGTTGAGAGGTTGGGGTAAGAAGGAGTGAGATCCAGCAGAGTTCAGTACTGCTCCCAACGCCATCGGCCCCGGCCTCGCCTTCCTGATCTTTGCGCCACCCGCAGATAGTGATAAGCGGTTACGGCGATAAGCCCCTGGTTGGCCAAACACAGCTAGTCCCGGATGCTCGCAATGTGCCTCCCAGGGGAGGTCTCTTCACGTTCACCCTGACGCTCATGTTCGCCAAGAAGGTGAGTGTAATCATGCTCGATCACGACCATCCGCTGTTCAACCGTCAACAGAGCCTATTCACCGCCAGCAAATCGGCTTGGCGCATCCAAACAAGCTTCGACAGGACTTCCGCTCGCTTCCACAGAGTTTTGCCATTCCTGCAGGCGTCGAGGTAGTCCTCTATTTCGATGGGGGAAGGCGGGGGTGAGATCATCTCCTCTTCTTCATCGGCTTCCTCTTCCGAAGTCCTTGGATCTTGCAATAAAGGTTGAGTTCAGGTCAGAAGAAGGCGAAAGGACTAGGCAAAGTTCCCACTTACCTATGGCAGGGGATGGACTCTCGGCGGCTGATTGGCGAGAAGGGTTGGGCTGCCCTTCAGGGCCTTTTCCAAAGAGCAGGTGGATCGGTTTGACTCGTCCTAGGGGGTGTGCTGCGGGCTCCAGGGTGTTGTCCTCGACCAATTGTTGGATGGCGGGAGCCCCCTCTGCCGAAGGCTGAGACCCTGGCGTAGGAGTGGTTGATTCATTAATAACCCTCTCGGGCGAGAGGGGAAGGCCGGTTGCTGGGTTGACGGGATCCTTGTGTACGGGAGTTCTAGACCTCCGGTCGAGGAGGCTTGGGGTTTCGATACCGGGAGTTGCGAGAAGCGAGTCAGCAAAAGGCAAGCAAGATGGTTAAAGCGGGAGCCAGGTGGGAAAGATACCTGGGGTTCTTGCGGGATCGGCTTGGATCACCGGAGAAACAACCTCTGAAACCAGCGACAAGCTTCCGTTAGGGAGATGGAGTGATCCGGTATTCACCGGGAAGTCTTTCAAGACATCTTTTGGAACTGATTGCTGTAAGAAGGGTAGTATATTAGTGAGGCAGGCCCCTCTGAGGGTTCACGCAAAAGCGTCAAAGCAGGAAAAATACCTCTAGCAATCAAGGAGGGTTCCCAATGCGGCCGGGGGTCGGGGTGGGTGATGCCAGATCCTTCTTCGAGTGGTCTCGTCTAACCAATTTGGCCTTCTTCTTCTTTAGTCAGGAGGGCGAGCTGGCTGGCCTCTTGCCCATTAGACAGGGGCAATCCCAGTGTAGTCGGCACGGGCTCTCGCCTGAGCCACGACGAGACGGTCTTAGAGTTCTAGCGAGAGTGGCCTCTCGTTGCGCTTGGCATATATCTTGACAGCTGTTGGGTATTGCATCCACAATAACCAAGATTTTCATGAAGTCACCCTTGAACTAAGATGAATTAAGTTGTATTTGACATCCTTGTTCTAGTTGATTGTTTGCAGATTCTCAGTGCTAAGTGTACACCAATGTCAGTCAACAGTAGGTCAGGAACACAAGACCATACAGTGTAATCCCTCACTATGTGACCCAAGGTGTTGACATATGTGTAGCCTCTCAATTGGGATACACTTTATGTTCAAACTTTGGGAGCATGGGATGAAGATAGGTTCAAGAATTTTTCTAAGTCAGAGTTCTCGATAAGTCAGATTTAGTTCTCGAGAAGTGCTTAGAGTTCTCGAGAAGCTTAGCTTCAAAGTTCTCGAGAAGTCCCAAGTCTTAATTCTCGAGAATTCCAACTTGTCTCGAGAAGCTTGGCTTAAGTTCTCGAGAACTGCCAGCCCTATTTCTCGAATAGTCAAAAGTTGCCTCAAAAATCTCTCTTAAGTGTTAGTTCTCGAGAAGTCTCCATAGTTCTCGAGAAGTCAGTTAGTTCTCGAGAACTCAGCCTTTTGTTCTCGAGAAGTCCAGACATCTTATAAGTAGTATAGTTCTCTAGAAGTCCTGATAGCTCTCGAGAACTCAGTTTCTAGTTCTCAAGAACTAAAGTTACTTCTCGAGAACTGAAAGTCAAATTTTTCAGAAAATTATTTTATGTCCAGATTGGTCGGATTTTCAAATTACTTGATGTGATTGGTTCACGTGTCATCATTAATGTCTTTTCTAACCGTTAGGAGTAATCCTATATAAAGTCTTTTCATTAAGACCAAACCCTAAGAAAAAAAAACAATTACAGGAGCAGATTTCTTCTCTCTGAAATTTTTTTGGATCGACCGACTGTTTCTAAAAGACATTTCTATGAAGCCGCCGCCACCACCGCCGCTCACGAATAGATCGACTTTTCTATTTTCGATCAAGGAAGACTTGCTGTTCAAGGGATCCTCATCCTCTCCTTGATCGAGTAGGTCAAAGTTTTCTCAGGTCATATCTACCAGTCTTCTTCGACCTTTTTTGAAAGAGCTGCAAAGTTCAAGAAGAAGACTCAAGGACTTATTTATCCAGATCTGAGAAATTTCTGTATTTGTATTTTTCAAATCTCTTTGTAAATCTTGTAGGATATTATTCTCCGAGTGTAGGAGCGTTGTTCTCCGAGTTGTAGGAAGTTTTCTTCTTCCGAGTGTAGATCCATTGGATCGAGTTTGTAGTAACATGGTTCCGAGGCGTAGGATTATTTTCAATCCGAGATAGTGGAGTAGCCGAGTTTAGTGATTTGCTAGATCGGTGAGGTAAAGTGGACGTACACAAGATTGGGGAACCACTATAAATATTATTTTCTTTCTGTGATTGCTTGATTATGTGTGCAAGTTTGTTAAAATTTTTATTCCGCAAATAGACGCACGATTCACCTATTCACCCCCCTCTAGGTGATTTAGGTTGACAACTTTACACTTTCAATTGGTATCAGGGGGAGGTTGGTCGTTAAAAGGTTAACACCTTGATCAATTTCCTCTCGAAAGTTGTCACTTGGATTTTCAAGCAATGGACAAGGTCAAAGATTTTGCCAAGCTTCCTCCGTGCACTAAGAATAACTTTCCCATATGGAAAGAGAGAATCAAATTTTTCATGGAAGCTGTGGACCCCCGAATCTTCATGATTATTGAAGAAGGTCCTTACGTCCCCATGACTGCCTCCACTATAGATCCAACCATGAAGGTTCCTAAGAAATTGATGGATCTAGATAAGGACGAGATTGCACTTGTCTCTTTGGACAAGAAAGATAAAAATATTATAGCAAGTGCAGTCGATGACTCGATGCTGCAGAATCTGATTCACTGCCAATCCGTTAAGGAGATGTGGTAGTCTCTAGTAACTCTGATGGAAGGTACTGAAGAAGTGAGGGATGATAGAAGATCCCTACTCAACAAGAAATATGAAGCCTTTAGGCAAGGGTCAAATGAGCCCATTGCAGATACTTTTGAGAATTTCTTCAAGATAGTAAATGGCCTAAGAGTGTATGGTCGGGTCTTCACCAATGGGGAGTTGAACGATAAGTTTCTGAGGCCTCTCACAAAGGAATGGGAAACCAAAGTCTGTGCCATCCGGGAGTTTGGCAGACTAGCTGAGACAGACACACAGAACCTATTTGTCAAGCTGATGTCCTATGAACTGCAGATCAACTCCAGGAAAGCTGAAGAAGAGAAAAGTCGCTTCTCTTCAAAAGAGAAGTCTATTGCATTAAAGGCTGACAGTTCAAGGAAGGGAAAAGCTGCCTCACCAGCACCTGTTCAAGAAGTGAGTGAAGAAGAAAACTCTGAGCCAAGCACCTCGGGGTCAGAACTATCTGAAGGAGAGTTCTCTTTGCTCTCACGACAGTTCAAGAAATTCTTGAACAAGAAAAAGCAGTGGAGAGGCAAGGATGCCTCATACAGAAGATCACGACATGACGGTGATCAGCGAAAGAAAGGTTCAAGTAGCCATGACAGGTATAACTCTAAACAGAACAAACAGATTTATACTGACATTGTTTGCTACTACTATAACAAACCAGGTCACGTCATAGCTTACTGCCCCCACAAGAAGATGGAGGGTGGAAGAAGAGAGGAAAAGAAGTCCTCGTACCACAAGAAGAGGACAGAGAAGAGCCTGTTGGCCAAGAAGGGCAAGACTCTCAGTGACTCTAGCTCATCTGAGTCGAGTGAAGAAGAGGAAGCCTACTTTGGGCTCATGGCTTAATCAGATGACGAATAAGAGAGCCAGTTCACTGAGGAGGTAAAATATCACACTCCTCTCTCTGAATCTGAAAGTTCTAAGCATGATCATGAGGACAACTCTTCTGAAGATGAGTCGGAACTTATGGCCCAGTACAAGGAGTTGATCATGACTTACAACAAATGTCGTCGAGTCGTGAAAACTAAGGCAAAAGAGATTAAGTCTCTAAAGGTTATTGAGAGCAGCTTGAGAGAAGAAGTCGCTAAGACTAACTCTCTTCAAGAGAACTTCAATCTTGCTATTGAAGAATACAATCAAGCTCTTAAGCACCTCGACCTTAAAGAGAAAATCATCAAAGAGTTGGAAGAACAACTCGAAGCTGAAAAGAAACTTGTTGAAAGTTTCTCCAAGCCCAAGAATGTTCTTCCGCTCATTGCTGAATTCTCAGCTAAGGCCCAAGGAGCTAGACTAGGACATGTTGACGCTCCTAGAAAATCTTCTAGGAGAAACAAGGCTCAACGGAAGAATAAGGCCGCCAAGAAGGCCTTGGCCAAAGAAAAGGGGAAATCCCCTCTAGATCAGACTGTCTTTAAGAAAGTTATCTTTCCAACAAATTAGTTTTATCTGGACTCGTCCTATGGACACTTGACCAGGTCTACTTATGTAGAGCCAAAGTATCGGTACCATGGATGGAATCTCCCTCAGAACTTTGGTGAGAGTGTCTTTAAGGTACCTTATGAAGAAGTGATTCTTCAGGGATATGATCCTTATAATCATGACCACAACTTCAAGAAAGCACATAAAGTAAAGCCCGTTGTGGAAAGGCCTCAAAAGGAGAAGAAATCATGTGATTGCCATCAACATGAAGCTTCTTCCTCCAAGAATGACACCCCCGCTAAACCATCACTTTAGAAGGACAAGCAGGAGTATACAAGGCAAAGATACAACAGGTTCGACTGTTGGTGTTGTGACAAAATTGGTCATTTTTCCATCGATTGTTGGTTTAATACCAGGAAGGTTGCTACTCCTCAGGTTGGCAACATGAGATTGACCACTCAGAATGCTAATCTTCGTAGCGGGAGCATTCTAACCCGAGACCAAGGACCCAAACATGTTTGGGTTCCTAAGGCAAAGTGATTATGATTGCAGGTATGTCCAAAGGCCACCAAAATGCCAATCTGGTACTTTGACAGTGGATGCTCTCGGCACATGACCAGGACAAGAAGCCTACTCCAGAATTTCACTCCAGTTTGCAATGGACCAAAGGTCATCTTTGGAGGTTCAGATCGAGGAATAACCAAAGGCTACGGTATGATCACTAACGGTAGCGTATTTTTTTCAGATGTAGCTTATGTGGAGGGATTGGAACACAATCTCATAAGCATAAGTCAACTATGTGACAAAGGATACATAGTTGAATTCCACGCTGAAAAGTGCTTGATAAAGTTTGTTGACAATATGGAAACAATTCTATCAGGCACTCGAAGTAGGAATATATTTTGATTAAATTTCATTTGTATAGATTCTTCTACACCAGTGTGTCTTTTGGCAAAAGATAGTGCGTCTTTTGGTGACCAATGGCACAAGAGGCTAGCACATAATAATTTTAAAACTATTAATAAATTATTCTCCCATAATTTAGTACGTGATGCCCCAAATGTCAAGTACGTCAAAGAGAGACCTTGTCATGCATGCGTAAAAATCAAGCAAACAAGGGCTACCTTTAAAAGCATTATAGGCAAAAACTCTAATAGGTGTTTACACCTACTTCATATGGACTTGTTCGGTCCACTGCAAATTAGAAGTTTAGGAGGTAAGGATTATACATTGATTATTGTTGATGACTACTCACGCTTTGCGTGGGTGTTCTTTCTAAAACACAATTAAGAAACCTTCGATGTCTTTACAAATTTTGTTAGGCAGATCCAGAATGAACACAACAGCTCCATAATCAAAATCAAAAGAGACAATGGAACTGAGTTCAAATCGAGGGCCAAGACAAAATTTTGTGAAAGCCTAGGTATCTTTCATGAGTTTTCCTCTCCTCGTACTTCACAGTAAAATGGAGTAGCTGAGAAAAGGAATCGAACACTCATAGAGGCCTGCAGGACCATGTTGAGTGATGCTTCACAACCAGAATACTTCTGGGCTGAAGCCGTCAACACTGCATGCCACGTGCAAAATTGAGCCCTCATAAACAAGAATCATGATAAGACACCTTATGAACTTCTAAAAGGCAGGAAACCAACAGTTTCATATTTAAGAATTTTTGGTTGTAAATGCTTCGTGCTTAACAATGGTAAGTATCATACTACCAAGTTTAGTGACAAAAGTTTTGAAGGTATTTTTGTAGGATATAGTAGCCATAGTAAGGCATACAGGATTTTTAATAGAAAAACTCTGGTTGTAGAGGAATCCATACATGTTGTATTTGATGAGACGAGCTTGCTGCAAAGCAAATTGTCAAGTGTTCTTGTTGAAGATGCAGGTACAAGGATTAAAGAGATCAGCTTGGATGAATCGGCCGAAGGTAAAGATGAAAAGTTCATCAAGATCACCTCTCCAACCACTATTGGAGAGGTAGAGGATCAAGATGAAAATATTGTCTAAGTTGATGAAGTCACTCTAGTGGCTGAAGAAGTCCCAGATGCGAGAAATCTAGAGCTCAGACATCTGAAGGATCACCCAATGGACCAGATCATAAGAGATCCCCGGGATGGTGTCAGAACTCATCGAGGTACAACAAACGAGAATCTCTATTTAATTTTTCTCTCACAGGTTGAACCAAATAATTTTGAGGAAGCAAACTCAGACGCATCATGGATCATGGCCATGGAAGAAGAATTGAATCAGTTCAAGCGCTACGAAGTTTGGACGCTTGTTCAAAGAACCAAAGGTAAGAATGTCATCGGAACAAAATGGGTCTACAGGAACAAGTTGGAAGAGAATGGGATAATCATCAAGAACAAGGATAGACTCGTCGCCAAAGGATATCGTCAAGAAGAAGGGATCGAATTCGACCAGACATACGCTCCAATAGCGAGGATGGAGGCCATCAGACTATTCCTGGCTTATGCTGCACTAAAGGGCTTCACAGTCTACCAAATGAATGTGAAGTCAGCCTTCCTGAATGGTGACATAAAGAAAGAGGTGTATGTGGAACAGCCCCCAGGTTTTGTTGATCCTAACTTTCTTGAATATGTTTATTTGTTATCAAAAGCACTGTACGGTTTGAAACAAGCTCCTCGAGCTTGGTACGAAACGCTGTTAGCTTTCTCCTCGTGAACAAATTCACAAGGGGAAAGATAGACAAGACATTATTTCTTAGGGAAATTAAAGGCAAGATTTTTCTGGTGCAAATTTATGTCGACGACATTATATTTGGTTCTACAGACGACAACCTCTACAAAAAGTTTTCTAACCTTATGCAAGGGAAGTTTGAAATGAGTAGTATGAGAGAGCTGAAGTATTTCTTAGGACTTCAGGTGAAATAATCTGAAGATGGAATTTTCATCTCTCATACTAAGTTCACCAAGGAGTTGATTAATAAATTCGAAATGGAGAGTGCAACCTCTATGAGGACTCCAATGGCCTTAGCTATATCTCTAGACAAGGATGAGAAAGGGAAACCTTTTGATGAAACCAAGTACTGAAGCATAGTTGGATCTTTGCTCTACCTTACTGCCAGTAGACCAAACATAATGTTCTCTACATGTGTCTGTGCTAGATTCCAAGTGAACTCTAAGGAATCTCACTATGCTGCTGCAAAGCGGATTTTGAGATACATTAAAGGTACAACAAATCTTGGCTTATAATACCCAAAAAGTAATGACAATGAACTAATTTGTTTTCCAGATGCAGATTTGTAGGTAGCAAAGATGACAGGAAAAGCACTTTCGGGACGTGTCAGTTCCCGGGAAGAAGGCTTATATTATGGAGCAGCAAAAAGCAAAATTGTGTCGCAATCTCAATGGTCGAGTAAGAATACATTTCTGCCGGTAGTTGTTGTGCACAGTTGCTGTGGCTAAAGAACCAGCTAGAAGATTACAATATGAAGGTCAAAGACATTCCATTGTTCTGCGACTCCGCCAGCGCAATCACAATCGCAAACAACCCAGTCTCGCACAGCGGGACAAACCATATCGAGCTCAGATATCACTTCATCCGGGAGCATGCGGAGCAAGGGAATGTGGATCTGCAGTACGTGTCAACAAATCGGCAAGTTGCAGATATTTTCACAAAGCCACTAGATGAGACCAAGTTCAATTTCTTCAAAACTGAACTTGGGATGCTGAACAAAGAAGAATAGACCAAAGTGGATCAGTTCAAGGCTCAAGAATCTAGGACTTTTCAAAAAGGTCAGAAATTTTTCAAGAGGAAGCTAGTTCTCAAAAACTTACTCAACTTCTCGAGAACAAAAGTCTGTCTCTCGAGAAGTCCCTTAAGTTCTCGAGAACTAATAACTCTAGCTCTCGAGAAGTACTCTGAAAGCTCTCGAGAACTTATTTCCTAACCTCTCGAGAACTTTACGACACTTCTTGAAAACAAACCCTACCTCTCGAGAAGTGCCCCATCTTTTCCAATTCTGTCTTTGCGCAAACCGACTTATTTTTTCAAACTATTAAAATGCTTATATTAGATTAATTAGACATTTAATAATCAAAATTAGAATTATATATATATATATATATAAAGTTTTAAAAATCAATAATCAACCGACATTTCAAATTTCCTTCTCTCGAAAACCTTTCGACTTCCTCCAACTCAGAGCCTCGACACCTCCATTCACCTGCACTCCTATCATCGCCTTCTTAAGGATAAATGGATCAGCTATCAAAGATAGGAGTTGGAAGTGTGCTTCTTGCGGCTGGGATTGCCGATATTTCAGATGACATCAAGAACCTTCTTCTTCTCCTCAAGGACGCTGATTTGAACTTTGTTCTTCAAGAACACTTTAACATCCTCTTCCCAAAAGTTGAAGAATTTTATAAGAATGTCAAAATCAGGAGGAATAATACAGTTATTAAATCCAAGGTAAAGGGAGTCAAGATTAAGCTGAGCTCAAACATTGTGTCAAAACTTCTTAGAATGCCAACTGGAAATGATGAAGATGAAAATCTGTGATGAAGTAGGAACATTCAAAGAAGACGCCATAGAAAAGCTTTGTGTAGAAATCAGAAAGGTGGAGAGTTTAGTGTAAGAACAAGTGCAAAAACTTACTACAGAAGCAAAATCTCTCTGGAATGAGAAATTGACTGAGATAAATAAGAATGTTTTAGATCAAATCCAATCAGTGAAATTCCACACTTATGACACTGTAGTCTGGATGCACAACCAAATATTCCCTGACTTTCAGGTTGATCCTAATATCATTCCACATCACCTAAACCCCCTTGCTGAAGGTAAATCCAGCCAGATGCCTCAACCTCAAATGCCTACTTTTCTCCAAGGCCAGAAGACCAAGTACCTCCTCCTGCCTCCTATTCCCAGGTTTGGGATGATGATATTCCTCAAGGTCTACCTGAACTTCATATCCCCAAGAAGAAAACGTATGGAGAAGGTCCATCTACAAGCAAATCTGTTCCCCAGCCAGATACAGAGAAAAGGAAAGCAAAGGAGTTTGCTGAAGTTTTGAGCCCTACTTCTAAAAGCTTAATTCTTGATACTCTAAAATTAGTGATGGACTTTAATGAGAATAGGAATCTCCACTACAGCTCCTCTGAGTGGGAATTATATGAGAAGTCCATGACCAAGAGAAGAATATATGATAGAGAGTTTGGCAGGAATAATCCCAAAGCTCCTCCAAAGCCTCCTCGGCACTATTCTAAGCCCTTCAATTATCAGAGGAGACATAGCAGGATAAGCAGGACAGACAGTATCAAAGCAAAGAATGAACACTTGTTGATATGTTTTTGAGAATTTGAATGAAATGGTTGTTGATCAGAAATCTAAAACATTACATATATACAATTCCTGGTTTTGCCTAATTATGTGTTCAATTAATCTCTTATTGCATTTAGATTAAATTATTCATTTCCAATTCTTTATTAATCATCATAATTCACCTTAGTGTAGAGGGTTCTAACTTCTACAAATAGGGGGAGATTGTTGGGTATTGCATCCATAATAACTCAGATTTGAATTAAATCACCCTTGAACTAAGATGAATTAAGTTGTATTTGACATTCTTGTTCTAGTTGAGTGTTTGCAGATTCTCAGTGCTAAGTGTAGACCAATGTCAGTCTACAAATGGTGGTATACAGGATCATACAGTGTAATCCCTCACGGTGTGACCCAAGGTGTTGACTCATGTGTAGCCTCTCAATTTGGATACACTTTATGTTCAAACTTTGGGAGCATGGGATTAAGACAGGTTCAAGAATTTTTCTAAGTCAGAGTTCTCGATAAGTCAGATATAGTTCTCGAGAAGTGCTAAGAGTTCTCGAGAAGCTTAGCTTCAAAGTTCTTGAGAAGTCCCAGGTCTTAGTTCTCGAGAAGTCCAACTTGTTCTCGAGAAGCTTGGCTTAAGTTCTCGAGAACTGCCAGCCCTATTTCTCGAATAGTCAATAGTTGCCTCAGAAAGCTCTCTTAAGTGTTAGTTCTCGAGAAGTCTCCATAGTTCTCGAGAATTCAGTTAGTTCTCGAGAACTCGGCCTTTTGTTCTCGAGAAGTCCAGACATCTTTTAAGTAGTATAGTTCTCGAGAAGTCCAGAAAGCTCTCGAGAACTCAGTTTCTATTTTAAGTCCAGATTGGCCGGATTTTCAAATGACTTGACGTGATTGGTCCACATGTCGTCATTAATGTATTTTCTAACCGTTAGGAGTAATCCTATATAAAGCCTTTTCATTAAGACCAAACCCTAAGAAAAAAAACAATTATAGAAGCGGATTTCTTCTCTCTGAAATTTTTTTGGATCGGCCGACTGTATCTAAAAGACATTTCTCTGAAGCCACCGCCACCGCCGCTTACGAATAGATCGACTTTTCTATTTTCGATTAAGGAAGACTTGTTGTTCAATGGATCCTCATCCTCTCCTTGATCAAGTAGGTCAAAGTTTTCTCAGGTCAGATCTTCAAGTCTTCTTCGACCTTTTCTGAAAGAACCGCAAAGTTCAAGAAGAAGACTCAAAGACTTAATTTTCTAGATTTGAGAAATTTATGTATTTGTATTTTTCAAATCTCTTTGTAAATCTTGTAGGAGATTATTCTCCGAGTGTAGGAGCGTTGTTCTCCGAGTTGTAGGAAGTTTTCATCTTCCGAGTGTAGATCCATTTGGATCGAGTTTGTAGGAACTTTGTTCCGAGGCGTAAGATTATTTTCAATCCGAGATAGTAGAGTAGCTGAGTTTAGTGATTTGCTAGATCGGTGAGGTAAAGTGGACGTACCCAAGATTGGGGAACCACTACAAATCTTCTTGTCTTTCTGTGATTGCTTTATTACGTGTGCAAGTTCGTTAAAATTTTTATTCCGTAAATAGATGCACGATTCACCTATTCACCCTCCTCTAGGTGATTTAGGTTGACAAGCTTTACACTTTCAACAGCCTTGTGGTAGCTTAAGAAGAAGGTGGCAGCCGCAGCGATGGCCTGTGGACTGGCCCGACGAAATATATATATAGGGTCATGGTGGGGCCCACAAAAGATTCTCTTCCAGGTCAGCAAATGCTCAACGAATATTAGGTGTTGGACCTGTCTCTCTTAGCGTAAGGCTAGCTCTCAAAGAGAGGGGATTGTGTACAAGCCCATATTAGCTAGGTGGGACCTAGAGGCCCAAAAGGCCAGTATTGGGGTATCCTTGTACTGGCATTTGGTTGAAAGCAGATCAGACAAGAAAATAGCCGAAAGGGTTCTCGCCCGGGGTGTGCAGGAAGGCTTGCGCCTATGAGAGCGGGATCCCTTCAGCTCCAAGAATTGAGTGGAGCTGTTCCACTGATGAGTCCTCTTTATCTAGTGATTTTTCGGACTCATCTGGGCTTATTTTCTCACTCGTACACCGTATTTTAGCTGGTAATCGGTTATATTTACTTTGTTCAGTCTATGACAACTTTGTGCATTATTTTGGCCCATGGGTGTGCAATTGCGCATTCTATTGTCAGGGGTAAGCACCTGGTGCTCCCTATGGCTCTTTCTGGATGTTGTTTATTGCATTTTGGTGCTGGGAGCTTTTGCTCCAATTTGGTTTTATTGTTATGCAGGTAGTCGGGACATCCCAGATTCCATTTCCAGGTCCTGTGTGAAAAGCACGGTCGTATGAATTTGTTCACTCATGGTTTGAGATTAATAGTGCGTTATACACAGCAATTATGGGGACTTCTGTGGTTACCCGTGTGTTTTGTTCCCGCACGGTTTCGTCCAAACCGTGCAAGAAGGAAATGCACGGTTTTATTTTACCTTTCTTGTTTGTTCCAATCTGTGGTTAATCGTGCAATTTGTTCACGCATGGGCGGCAGTGCCTGTGCACTAGTAAAATACATGGTTCCACGTGCTTGACTTGAATTCCAGCTTTCTATTGTTACCAGTGTGATTTCCTTCATACACACGCGAAAACATCAGTGCACGAGTAAAATGCACGGGTCAACACTTCTCCTTCCGCAGGCTTGTTCTGAAAGTTAATATCGCACGGTGTGCGCACGGTCGTGCGCCAAACCGTGCGTGACCATTATTTCTGATTTTTCTATTTAAGATGCAGATTTCATCATCCCTGGGAGGCAGTCCAATCCAACCCTCCATTTTTGCTCCTCTGAGCAGGAAAACTTTCCTCGAGCTGCTTTTTTCTCTCTCCTCCATGGAGAGTTGATCCGGCCACCATTCTTCCTCCAAAAGCTTGCAATAGCTTCATCTCCGACCACCATTGTCTTCTCCAAACTCCAAGCTCCATTTCAAGCTCTTGAGGTGCTGCATTCGTGGAGTTTTTAGGATAGATTTAGCCCAATGATTATTCACGAAGAAGACGGGTTATTTGAAGGAGGTGACATCCCTTCTGGACCTCGAACATCATCCGTAGACTAAGCTTGGACAAAGACCAACAACCCTTGACTCCGACTGTGAATCTCGGAAAGCCTTCGTGCGTTTGGTTGTTTCTCTTCCCTTCACTTGTAGTATTTTTCTTCTGCTTATTTGGATGTGGGATTGATTTGTAAGAACACAGTTTAGCTTAAGTATTTCAGCATGTCTATGTGTTGTAATATCTTTGTTCTTGATTGTGTTGATGAGCTTCAGTTTTTCTTATTCTTGTTGAGAAAGGGTCATTCTAGCGATATATAGAAGCGCGCGTGGCAAAGAGGTGATTGTGATGCTCATTGGCTCATCCATCTTTCATATTACTCTCTTAAGTAATCCACCAAAGCGACGCGGTGACGGCAACCTGCATTAGTTTTATTTGTGTTAAAATTAGGAAACCCAAAATCAACCCCCTTGCTTCGTTGACACTTATTGTAACTCTTTCAATAGTGAAATCACACTCCCTACTTGCTCTCCTCGAGAGATAGATATTCAGGGATTTAACTCCTCAACTTAATTACTTGACAACGATCGGTACACTTGTAGTGAATGTATCAGCCACTCAATCCCATTTTAATCCTCGGTGTTGAGTTATGTCTCACCACTCGGCGCTCTCAATGCATCGCGGCTTGTGCTTGAGTTTCTTATAGGGGAAGAAGGGAGGATCTACGGCTAAGGTCAAGCGGAATACCCAAAGAATAACGGAAGGGTTTCCGCCCAGCACGATCCAGAGGAGAAATTACCAGGATGCCCATGGAGGTCTGCAAATAGCTCCTCAGAATAGCGGAATTTTGCTGTTGGAAGACTAAGTTGGGATGCAAATAGCCCTTTAGAACAGCGGAGTTACACTATTGGCATACCGGTTACTATGAGTCTATAAATAAGACTCACAGGGTACCTCAGACAACAAGCTTTTCATACTTTCTCTAGTCGGTTAGTGCTTTCTAAGGTACTCCTAGCCCAGCAATTGGCTAAGGAGGGGAAGCCCTCAGAGATCTTCTGGGTTAGAGGAGGGACCTCCCAGCTGAGGCTTAGGTTCAATTCTTAGTTCTTTGTTGCTAATAAGGGGTCAGGATTTGGGAGAAGTAGGTATCAGCTACACACTAAGGTCCAAACTCTCGTTGAGGCCAGTTTTTGGCTTCAACAATAAAGAGCTTTGTTCAGAAAGTAAACGTAATCAAGGAAAGTAGAGTTGACAAAACCTAGGTCTTGTACTACGTATACTTCCTCTTTCAGATCTCCATTGAGAAATGCTGACTTCACATCCATTTGATAGACCTTGAAGCCTTTGTGAGCAGCATAAGCTAGAAACAACCTTATCACTTCGAGTCGAGCCACCGGAGCAAATGCCTGATTGAAGTCGATCCCTTCTTCTTGTATATACCCTTGAGCTATAAGTTTGGCTGAAATCTTTATAATCACTCCATTTTAGTCCAGCTTGTTTCTGAATACCCATTTGGTACCGATCACATTCTGTCCTTTTGGTTTGGGAACCAACTCCCAAACCGTTCATCTTTCAAGCTGATTGAGCTCCTCTTGCATGGCCATTATCTAAGAGGCATCTTTTTGCTTCTTTAAACTTCTTTAGAACAACCTGAGACAGAAAACTAAGATGTAGAACTCTTTTAGCAGTACCTCTTCTGGTTCTAACACCGTCATCTGTCTCTCTAATGATTAGATCAACTGGGTGATCTCTCAGGTGTCTTAATGCTAGATTTATTCCTCTTCCAATAGCAGGTTCTCCCATATCCATTGCATCTCCTGTAGGTTAAGGTTGTTCTTCATCTAGTTGTTATTCGTCCACAACACTTCGATCAATGACCTTGACTGAGCTTAGATCACCTTCCTCGACATCTTCTTCCAATCTTAGTTCCTTCAACCTGGTACCTGCATCTACACCAACAACACTAGATGAGCTGCTATGAAGCATGCTTGTCTCACCAAATACAACATTGATAGACTCTTCTACCACTAGGGTTTTCTTATTAAAAATTCTATATTACTTACTATGGCTTCTATAACCTACAAAAATACCTTCAAAACATTTGTCACTAAACTTTGTGCGATAATACTTCCCATTGGAAAGTACGAAGCACTTACTGCCAAAGATCCTAATGTATGACACAGTCGGTTTTCTGCCCTTCAATAGTTCGTAGGGAGTTTTATGTTGGCTTTTATTGATTAAAGCTCGGTTTTGCACGTGACAAGCTGTGTTGACTGCTTCTACCCAGAAGTACTCTGGTAGTGAAGCGTCATTCAACATAGTTGTACATGCTTTAGTGAGGGTTCTATTCCTTCTCTCAATAACTCTATTTTGTCATGAAGTACACAGAGAGGAAAATTCATGAAAGATAACTTGACTTTGATGCGTCGGCAAGTGCACCGGTCGCTGTCAAGTAATAATTTTGGGAAAAGCTATCCCGAATGTCGATCTCGAGGGAATGCCGATTTGGTGTCGTGTTTGCGTCATAGAAAGATCGTTACTAAGAGTTAAATGAAAAAACATGGGTTGGATTTTTATTTCTAATGCTACAAAAGACAAAAAGAAAACTAATGTGGGTCGTAAGCACTGCTTCGCTTGGTGGATGGAACTAGTGCAGGCTACTATGTCGTGCTTCGTTAGGCGAATGGACAGAGAGCAAGCAGATGGAATTAACACACGTGTAGAGAGTGAGGGTCGTAATTACCTCTTCAACTACAAACACTAGTCTTTTCTAGAGTTGTTCTTGTGCTTGAGTGGAGTGATGTGAATGGAGGCGAGTGCATCACACCTAACAACAAAGGATGTTACTAACCAAAGAATACTTCATTCATAGACAAATAAAAGCAACTTTAGGTTCATTACAAGATTAAGAATACACTTCACTATGGAGAAGAGGTAGAGTAAATCGAAAGGGGGAAAGCTTAGCCGTGGTTCTTGGCCAGAGCGGTGGATTGTCAGTCCACTTCTCGACTCGACCGTGGTTGCGTCCGTAGGTAAATGGGTTGTCAATCCACTTGTCTTCCTTCGCCTTCTTCCCTTGACTTCAGTCTTTTCTCCCAATTTGCCAAAGTGAGAAGTACCGGAAGATCTATGTTGTACACTGCTGGTGGCCGAAAACTCTCCGAAGGGTTGAAGATGATTGTGGATCACCGGAGAAAGCTTCCCGGAGGGTGGAGATGAGTGGAGGACCTGTGGGGGAGAGAAACAGCGCTTTCACACGTAGCAGCTGGGCGGAAAATGAAAAAGTGTTCCCCTAATTTGCAGAGCACGGGCTTAAATACGGTCAGCAAAAAATCAGAGCGCATGATCAGTGGCACACGAATGGTGATCGTGTGCACTGACAGTTGATGATCATGCGCACAGCTCCAAAGAAACATGTAGCTAGACAGAAAAAATTAATACATATGCGCACGATCAGTGGCGCACGACCAGTGGTCATGCACACTGGATCCCATAATCGTGCGATTAGCAATGGCAGAACTCAAGAAAAATGAGATAAATATGCATGAGCTGTGGCGCACGACCAGGGGTCGTGCGCACTATGTCCAATGGTTGTGCAATTGCCTCAGACAGAACTTGGAAAATTGGAGAATAGTGTGCACGATCAGTAGCTCACAACCAGTGGTCATACGCTATTGATCTAATGATCGTGCACAGTGTTCCTATACCGTTTGGGAGTCGATGAACTGACCGCGCATCGACCAGCGGTCGTGCGCTAAGGAGTCCACTGACCGTGCACATGTAAAAATGCACAATCAGTGGCCCTTTGGCGAAAAACATTCCCAAACAATCCCGGAACACACACGACCTTTGTACCCGCATCAAAAATAGAAGATCTGCCGAAATGGGCATTCCACATTCTCCAGACACAAAAAAACACCAAGTGTTGGGCAAAAGTACAATAACTATGAAATCACTCTGAAAACAGGCCAAAAAGTGCACTTAACATGGAATGGGCATAATAACAAATATGAACAATTATGGCTCTAAAGTGTAGTGCGTCAATGAGAAAAGTAGCCCAGATGTGTCCAAAAATATGTATATAAAATATACTCATTACACCCCCAGACTTAAACATTTGCTCATCCTCAGCAAATCATCACTCCATGGACTAGAAAATATTTAGCTAGCTTAGTAATTTCCAAATAAAGTAATGAGAGAAATCAAATATATCATGGACATAGAAAATATAATAGACAAACTTTTAAATATACTACAAAATTTATACTTTTCGACAAGCGTAAATAAATATTATATTCACTCAAAATTCGAATCCTAGAGAATCATTCGGTCATACGTTGGAAGAATATTGGCAGGCCACTCAGGTGAGCATTGCCAAAGACCGGGGCTCAGGATCACCACCAAAGAAATCTGTCAATGTCGGTGACCATATGCTTGCACGTTCATACTCTCTCTACGGTACTAGTTCGAATCAAGCATGAATCAGTAGTGCTTTAGGATCGAATGAGGCTTAGGAAAAGGTTTGGTAGTCAAAGATAAACCTGGAGGCAACACGCAACCCAAGCGAGCAAACTGCAAGCTAAACCAATACAACCCCTCAGAATTACACGTGTGACGCACCCCCAGACTTAGCTTGAAAACTGGGTGTGTACACGGCCTGACCCTACCAAAATCAATATAAACAAGATGGGGATTCTATTTCTCATTGTAATTCTTTTTAGATTTTCTTTTTCAATTCTCTCCTTTTTCTTTTTTTTCTTTTTTTTGCAATCCCCAATTTTTAGCAAATAGAATTTTTTTTAATCATCCACGACATCACTTGATTTCAACATATCACACCTCATCAAAATATTAAATTCACAGGAGCTCACAGATTTGGTTGCGATAGGAGGATTGGCTTTAGGATTTTGTGAATGAAGGTGGAGCTGAATCAAAGGAGGGGTAGGCACAAACTTGGCTTGCAACGGTTAGTAGCTAGGACAAGGTAAATAAGGCTCAAACTAGCCAAATGGATGGCCTATGTCACGCTCATGCTTGACTAACCATGCACCAATGCTTCGAGAGTAGCTTGGGACAAGTTCTTAGCCACCGAGAAAGATGATGCTTCCTCCCGACTCGAGCAAAACGAGTCTAGTGACGGCTACACACATTCCTACACTACCATTCGATTTCACCAGATTCAACATTATTTTGAGTAGTACAAATAATATTTACATCTTTAGAAAAAGTATAAATCTACGAGTATAAAGAAAAATTAAATCTATACTATTTCTACACAAACCATGAGTACTCAATTAGGAGCACTGCATGAGTTTCGCACTACTCTATCCTATAATCCTAAGCTAGCGCCACTATTTTAAAGTTTACACACAAGCAATCCATTGGACTCGATCCGCGCGTGTGGCTAAGATCGCGCTCAAGTGGGTGATTAAGTGTGTGCTACAGTGATTTTGAAATAAATAAATAACAAGCTGGTGTGCTATAAAATATGTGCACATGTAGTGACCACATGCATGCTCTCCCCCCACACTTGAAAGTGACAACTCATAAAACTAAACATTCCAAATAATATAAAGAGTTAGGGGTGAGAAGTACCTATGTTCAAAACTGAGCATACATGTCGTGCTGCGAGGTTGTCCGTTAGCGGCAGGTTTGCTGCGCTTCAAAAATTTCCAGCACCTATGAATTAGAGATCCCACGCAAAATAAGAAAATAGAAATATACATATAAAAAGAAACACAGCACGCAAAACAGGACCAAGTGGCCCTACTTGGGTTGTCTCACATAAGCCCCTTTTCTTTACCATCCTTAAGGTGGACTGAATACCTGTATTATAACGTGCTCTCAATAATAAAATAAGATTTAGTTCATATTACAAAACAGATTATTTGATCTAAATAATTGAGAATATGATTCAAGTGACATCTTCGGTAGGGTTCTCTAGGTCCATAACTTGTCCTTGATCAACAGTCTCCCCTTGAACGGAGTGCTTCAGCCTTTATCCATTAACCTTGAATGTCCCTAGCTTTTCACCATTAAATTCAATCGCTCCAAACGGTGACACCCCGCTCACTATAAAAGGTCCGCTCCATCTTAAATTCAACTTTCCAGGAAACAGTTTCAAGCGAGAGTTATATAATAGGACCTTGTCTCCAACCTTGAAATCCTGAGGTATGATATGTCGGTCTTACCATTGCTTAGTTCGCTCCTTGTAGTTATGCGCGTTATCTTAAGCGAGTAACCTGAATTCATCCAGTTCATTTAGTTTCACAAACTTATCTTTCGCAGCTGTGGTGAGATCCATATTCAGGAGTTTGGTCTCCCATAGAGCTTTGTGTGCTAACTCCCCCAACAAGTGACATGATTTGCCAAAAACAAGCTGGTATGGGGACATGCCAATAGGGTTTTATAAGCAGTCATGTATGCCCATAATGCTTCATCTACTCTCTTCGCCCAATCCCTTCTATTCCCAAGAATAGACTTTTCTAGAATCCTTTTCAATTCCCTATTAGAAACTTTACCTTGTCCACATGTTTATGGGTGATAGGTCATGATGAACTCCAAATCGATTCAAGAGATTAGAGAACTGTCGGTTGTAGAAATGGCTTCCACCGTCCGAGATGATAGAGCGCGGGGCTCTAAATCTTGTAAAAATGTGCTTGTGCAAGAATTATAGCACGGTGCGGCCATCATTGGGGCTACTGCTTCAGCTTCCACCCATTTCGAGACATAAGCAACTGCCATGAGGATATATATTTTTACAAACGATTGAGGAAAGGGCCCCATAAAATCAACACCCCAAATATCAAAAGGCTCACAGACTAACATATTATTGAGAGGCATTTCATCTTTTCTGGAAATATTCCAAGCCCGTTGACATTCATTGCATTCATTCACATGAATGTAAGTGTCTCTGAATAGAGTTGGCCAGTAGAACCCGCATTGTAGAACCTTATGTGTTGTCCTAGCCTCTCCTATGTGGACACCTGCCTCACGATTGTGATAGTACTGAAGAATCGATCCGTGTTCAGATTCCGGGACACACCTTCTGATGATGTCGTCTGCACAAGTGCGGAACAACAGCGGATCGTCCCAGAAGTAGTACTAAACATCCGAGAGAAACTTCTTCTTCTTCTGGAAGGATAGATTAGGAGGCAATTTTTAGCATGCAAGGAAGTTAGCTAAGTCAGCAAACCAGGGAGACTTACCATGTTCCGTTGTTAAAGATAAAAGAGTCTCATCGGGAAATGAGTCACAAATTATAGAGTCTTCATGTTGTGAAGTGTCATGCATTTCCAACCATGATAGATGGTCCGCAATAACATTCTCAACTCCCTTTTTGTCCCGCACTTCCAACCCGTACTCTTGCAGTAGTAAAATCCATCGGATGAGACGTGGCCTTACATCCTTTTTCTGCATGAGGTACTTAAGAGCGAAATGATCAGTGTACACCACGCCTTTTGATAGCACTAGGTAGGGGTGAAATTTCTCTAATGCGAAAACAACTGCTAATAGCTCTTTCTCAGTAGTGGTGTAGTTCCGTTGAGCATCATTCAAAGTACGACTTGCATAATAAATTGTGTGGAAAACATTATTCTTCCTCTGTCCCATGACTGCTCCGACAGTGCAAAATCACTCGCATCGCACATCAATTCGAATGGTAATATCAAATTCAGGGATGTGAGGACTGGGGCACTAGTCAAGCAGCTCTTCAATTTACAAAAAGCTTGCAAGCAATTTTCGTCAAATTTGAAAAACACATCCTTACCAAGAAGATTGCTCAGTAGTTTCGCGTTAGAGGAAAAGTCTTTAATGAAGAACCGGTAAAATCTGGCATGACCTCAGAAGCTACGGATCCCTTTCTCAGAAGTTGGAGGAGGCAGTTTCTTGATTACTTCAACTTTAGCTTGATCCACCGCCATACCCATGCTTGACACTTCATGTACAAGGACTATACCCTTCTCTACCATGAAATGGCATTTCTCCCAATTCAGCACCAGATTGGTGTCTTCATAACGTTTAAGAATGGTTGCGAGGTTCTCCAAACACGCATCAAAATCTGCACCAAAAAGAGTAAAGTCATCCATAAAAACTTCTAAAAACTTCCTAACCATGTCGTGGAAGATAGCCAGCATGCATCGTTTAAAGGTCGTAGGAGCATTGCACAGTCTGAAAGGCATCCTCTTGAATGCGAATGTACCAGCAGGGCAGGTGAATGCTTATTTTTTTTCTTGATCCTCAGGGTCGATGAGAATTTGGTTGTACCCTTAGTATCCGTCAAGGAAGCAATAATATTTCTCTCAGGAAAGCCTTTCCAACATTTGATCAATGAACGGGAGTGGAAAATGGTCTTTGCGCGTAGCCTCGTTGAGATTCCTATAATCAATACACACCCTCCATTCGGAGATCGTCCTGGTAGGGAGCAGTTCGCTGCGTTCATTTTCTACCACCGCGATTCCCCCTTTTTTGGCACTACATGAATTTGACTTACCCATTTGCTATCAATGATGGGGTAGATTATTCCAGCGTCCAATAACTTGATCTCTTTTTTATGCACTACCTCTTGCATCTTAGGGTTCAACCGTCACTGCGGTTGTGCAGAAGGCTTGACGCTTTCTTCTAACATGATTTTGTGCATACAAATAGTTGTGCTAATGCCCTTCAGATCGTGTATGTTACATCTGTAAGCCCTTTTACGTGACCGTTGAACACAACCGAGACGATCCTCTTCCACAGGAGAAAGCAACGCTAAAATTATTACCGGGTATGTATGATTTTCTCCCAAAAATTCATACTTTAATGTCGGTGGAAGATGTTTAAGAGAAAAGTTTGGGTGAGATTGATGATGTTCAGCAGATATACTCTCAGAAATTTGGTTTGGGTAGTGTTCAATCTGATTGACTTCCATTCAATCTATGTCCCACTGAAACTCTTCAAAGACGTCGGTTAATAATTATGGAAGGGGTTCATGGATAGTGCTGCTGATGAATTCTATGTTTTCCTTCTCCTCATAGAAATCCTTCCACGTGGATTTATACATATCGAATGTGGTTCTGGAATTTCCGATGCTCAACGTTAGCATACCCTTTTTGGCATCAATGATCGCTCGTGCTGTGGATAGGAATGGCCTTCCCAGAATAAGAGGTGTTGTGGAATCTGGAGAGATGTCCATAATGACGAAGTCAGCTGGGAAAAAAAAACCGTTAACTGCAACGGTGAGATCCTCAACAATCCCCATGGGATTCTTGCTTGGCCGGTCAGCTAACTGAATTGTAATGTTGACATGCTTCAAAGTTCCCATTCCAAGTTCCAAGAAGAGGTGGAGAGGCATCAAATTGATAGAGGCCCAAGAATCGCATAATGTACGATGACAACCGGAAATCCCAATCGTGCAATGAATCAGGTAAGTCCCAGGATCCTTTAACTTCGTGGACCAATGCTCCGTAGAAAAGACGACTCCATCTCACACAGTTGAAAGCACATTAGCACTCTCCACCCGTTTTGTCTGCGCTAGCAAATCTTTTAGATATTTTGTATACTGTGAAATTTGGACAAGAGCGTCAACTAGTGGAATGTTCACTGCACTCCTTTCATAATTTCTTATAATTTCACAAATTGTTTTTCCTTCCTCCTGTCCTTTAATCGATGAAGAAAAGGGGGGTAAATCTTGTCTGCAACAGGAGTTACAATATCTGAAGGTTGAGTCTTATTGCGATCTTCGGCGTTCAGTTGTTCAATGGGTTCTTTACATTGCCTTACCGTTGACTCCAACTGAGGCTTACTAATTGTGGTTGACTTTCCACTCCGAAGTTGCATGGCATTCACAGTTTTAGTGGACTGCTACAAAATTGCGGTGATGGTGGCTATAGCACTTGCCACCATAAATTGAAATTTCTGGAATGCCTCACTCTGAGCTTCCAAGCATTGCAGAATGCATTCGGTGAATTTGCAGAATTTCTCTTCGGTGAGTTCCTAAGAGGGTTCTTCCTTCCCACTATTCTCTGCTCCGATCAAACTGACCTACTAAACTTTTTCCATAGATGTGCGCCACATTCCACTGGTCCGCAATACTCTATCAATTATCTCCCATGCTTCGACACAGCTCTTACTGAACAAGGATCCTCCTGCCGCTCAATCAAAGTAGTGTTTGTACTGAGTCAAAACCCCAAAGTAGAACATTTGAAGTTGTGCTGCTTCAAACGGACTATTCCCAAAATAGAATATTTGCCATTTTTGATATCTCTCCCAGGCTTCTTTTAGTTGTTCACTATCCCATTGCGAAAATAGAAGCAGCTCATTGTGCAACTCCAATACTCACTCGTGGGGGTAGAATTTCTTTAAAAACTCTTTGATAATACGTTTTGTAGCCTAAACTATTATCGTATTTTCTATTTATATTGTACAAATCATATCTATTATTAGTTTATTTTTTATCATTTTTATGTAAATATTATTGCCACTGAATTTTTCTTGTCTTTTTGAAGGTTTCCAGAAAATTGGCCAAAAAGGACCTAACACGCCCCCCTGTCACGGCCTCCATGGGCGTGACCTAGGGTGTGTCACCCGATCCCGAGGACTCCTGCTAGAAGGGACAGAAAAATGAACAAAACGGTTGTCACGCCCCCTGACACGCCCTCCCCGGGCGTGTCGCCAGGCGTGACCAAGGGCGTGTTGCCCTCTGCCGCAAAGCCTGCCGCCGCATTGAATGTAGGTTCCGCCACAGAACGCAACAGTATTGTCACGCCCCCCATCACGGGCGTGACCTGGGGCGTGACATAACCCTTTCCGACAACTGACGGATTTCCGACCAATGATTTCGACATGACATGCGTGTCACGGCCCCCTACACGGGCGTGACCATGGGCGTGTCGACCAACGTACAGAAGCAATCATCCCTCCCACCAGATCCCACAACCCGAAGTCAACTTCGTATATGTCACGCCCCCTGACACGCCCCCCTAGGGCGTGTCGGAGGGCGTGACCAACCCGAGAATTTTGCCTCTAAATTCAGGCCCCCCTTCCATTTCAGCAAGCTTTGGTTGAGAGAGGGTGGTGCTGCCCCTTTGTTTCTTGATCTTTTTATGCTTTTCTCTCTCTCTCTCTCTCTCTCTCTCTCTCTCTCTCTCTCTCTCTCTAATCTTCTTTTAACCCTAGTTTAATCTTTACTTTTTTATGCTTTCTTTGTAATATTTTGTGTTGCTTAGTGCTAATTGTAGGGCTACAATAGGTTTCGATTCCTTGCACTTGTAATTTCTTTTTCCATAGTGTAACTTGCCCCTTTTCATTAATAGAAGTGTTCTCTGTTTAGCTTGTGTTCTTTTTATGCTTTACTACTCATCCCCCATCCTCCACTTTACTATGATTAATTAATCCTCCTTGTACTCGATCTTGATGATCCGAGGTTCGAGCGATTAAGTTATGATGTTTTGATTAATCTTTTCTTTTTAGGTTAGGGCCTTGAATTACTCTTGATTAATCATGGGTTGGAGGTATATTATCGATATATACTCTCCACCTTTGCTTTCATTCTGGGCTAGCCAAGAGGCCGATAGAATGAAGTTAGCATTCAACAGTAAAGGGAGTTGTACGCACCCCTCGAGAGAGGAAGACGTCCAAATCTCCCGGATTGGAGTAAAATCCAATAGTGGGGTTCACCGCGTAAAGCGAGTTTTAGGCCTCCGATTTAGACGAGAGTCGGTCGGACCTTCCTAAACTCAGTTGGGCACGACTTCGAGAGAAGCGTGTTCAAGCTTTAGGAACCTCAACGGTCAAGGACCTTTATCCTATTAAGTTTAGATTTTTATCGCATTTTATTAATCGTCTTTAGCCGAGGTGATTCTTGATCGAGTGCATTTCCTTTTCATATTTTCAACCTTTCGTAGTAATCGATTTTCTTAGGCTCTTTAATTAACTGTAATAGCTCTCTTTCAAGCTTTAGCTTTATTTCCTTCCGTGCAATTAGATTCTCTAAAACCCTAGTTTTTCCGTCGATAAGATAATAGTTTTCGCGTGAGTAAGCATACTAAACAGTTCCCGGATTTCAATACGACACTTGTGTCCCCTAGCTACAATTCAATAGGTATACTTGCCTCATTGGATTGCTAGTTCGGTTGCGTTTATTTTCTTCGAACCCTAGCGCGCAACAAGTTTTTGGCGCCGTTGTCGGGGAACCAACTTTCGTTGATATATTAAAAACACGAACCTATTAATTTTATCTCTTCTCTTTCTCATCCTCTTTCTTTAAATTATAAAATTAAAAAAAAGTTATCACCGCTCTTAATAGTAACAAACTTCACAATTTTTCTACGCCACCTAATTCTCTCGAAAAGGGCAAAGGGCTTTAAGCGCCACTATCTTGTCTAGTACCTTGCGAACCCTTCACGGGGTAGTCCTTGGGAAGTTCGGGAGTTAATGTAAAAAAAAAAAAATTATTTCAAATTTTTTTTTCTAATCTAGCTTTCTTTCTAGTTTATCATATTTCTCTTTCTTTTCTTCTTTTCTGTTCTTTTAGTGCATGACCCGCGGGAGTCCGTCGGTTATTTTGGACTTGGATCACGAAATTGAGCGTACTCTTCGGAGAAGATCGCGATTTCAAGATCCTACTATCCATGTGTCGGTTGAGGACTCCGAGTCATTTGCTACTTTAAGAATGGAAGAACACAATGTAGATGAGGCCGTGCAAAGGACTATGTCCTATTATGCACGACCGAATCTCGAGGGAACAGAATCTAGTATAGTCCTCCCTGCTATAGCAAATAATAACTTCGAATTAAAGCCTAGCATAATTCAAATGGTGCAGCAATATGTGCAATTTGACGGACTTCAAGATGAAGATCCGAACGCACATATAGCTAGCTTTCTTGAAATTTGCGACACCTTCAAGATATATGGTGTCACAAATGATGCAATCAGGCTAAGACTCTTCCCCTTCTCTTTAAGAACTAAAGCTAAGCAGTGGCTTAACACTCTACTTAAAAATAGCATAACCACCTGGAATGAATTAACTGAAAAATTTTTGGCGAAGTATTTTCCGCCAGCTAAAACTGCAAAACTTAGGAATGACATCTCTGCCTTTGGACAAATAGACTCTGAAACCCTATATGAAACTTGGGAGAGATTTAAAGAATTATTAAGACGATGCCCACATCACGCGCTGCCTTTATGGTTACAAGTGCAGACGTTTTATAACGGGCTAAATCAAAGCACGAAACAAATGATAGACGCAGCTTCTGGCGGTACTTTAAATCATAAGACCCCGGAAGTAGCTCTTGAGCTTTTTGAGGACATGGCCATGAACACTTATCAGTGGAATGTGCCCAGGTCCCGCCCAAACAAGCCTCCAGGTATCTTTGAAGTGGACAATGTCTCCCAGCTCGCTCTGCAAGTAGAAATCCTAAGCAAAAAGATAACGGAGATGACTGCTGCCTCCTCCCCTCAGGTATGGGAATCTGCAACCCCTACTCCAGAACATTTAGATTATGTTAATAATATGCCTAGAAATGCTTTTAATAACTTTTCTGCTGCGAATTTTCATCCTCCTGGTTTTAATTTTCCGAATAGCTATAACCCTACTTTAAGAAATCATCCGAATTTTTCGTGGAGTAATCCATCGAATGCTATGCGGCCGCCACCACAAAACGATTTTTCTGTACCACCACCTCTTCAAAATTATCCAAAACCTCCAAGCTTGGAGGAATTACTTTCTAAATATATCACCACAAATAACGCTACTATATGAACTTTAACCGGAAGCGTAAAAAGTCTAGAAAATCAGGTAGGACAACTCGCAAAAATAATTTCTGAGCGACCCGCAGGGTCTCTTCCTTCCAATACCGAACCCAACTCGAGAGAGCAAGCGAAAGCTATAACTCTTCAGAGTGGGAAGCAAGTCTCCGATATGGTAAGTGAAGAGCCCGAGGCAAGCTCCGCTCCCGCCTTTAAAAATCAAAGCTCCGCTCCGCTTCCACCCTCTGCTGAAGAAGTTATCACCCCTGTTTTAGAAAAAATCTCACTCCACCACCCATCTTCAAAAATAATTCAACTCCTTCATACCCCTCCGAACTTAATAGACAATGTCAAGATGATCAGTACTCCAGCTTCTTAGAGATCTTCAAGCAAATCCACATTAATCTTCCCTTCCACGAGGCTATTTCGCAGATGCCGAAATACGCCAAGTATCTTAAGGACCTCCTCACCAACAAGAAGAAGTTAGAGAATCTTTCGCACGTCACGCTAAATGCCGAGTGCTTTGCTATTTTAACAAATGGTTTGCCGAAGAAAATCAGTGACCCGGGTTGTTTCTCTATCCCGTGTGTCTTCGGTGATCTTTTTGTCAAACACGCGTTAGCCGACTTAGGCGCGAGTATAAACCCGATGCCCTTTTCGTTGTTTAAAAAGTTAGGGATTGGTAGCCTTAACCCCATGCGTATGAGTATCCAACTAGCCGATAGATCCGTTAAGTACCTGTTAGGAATAGTGGAGGACGTTCTAGTGAAAGCCGACAAGTTCATCTTCCCGGTGGACTTTGTCATTTTGGACATCAAAGATAACGTCGAGGTTCCCCAGATCCTTGGCCGACCCTTCTTGCCACCTCCAGAGCCATCATTGATGTAAGTAATGGTAAGCTCTTCCTTCGAGTAGGCGACGATAAAGTCACTTTTCTATCACACCTTCGATGAAGAACACCCTAGCAAATGATGACTCATGTTTTTTCGTAGATGCCGTGAGTGATGAATCTTCCTACTGCCACTCCGACTTTGAAAAAGAACTTTCTTATTTTTGTTTTTCTTCTTCTCTTCCCGCTGAATCGCTGCAAGGAAGTGATGAATCTTCTGATTGTCTTTCTGAGTTTGAAAAAGAATTTTCTGATTTTTGTTCTTCCTCTTTTCTTCCAACTGAATCGCTGCAAGAAGCCGCCTTGGCTGCAAGCCCCACCCCTTATTACGTTCCTTATAAAAAAGTTTATGAAGATATTATTTTTGAAAAAAAAAGAATCTCTAAATCCTCTTATGAAGAACCCTCTACCCTAGAACTTAAATAACTTCCTGAACACCTTAAGTATGCTTTCTTAGAAAAAGATTCCAAGTTACCAGTTATCGTTTCAGACTACCTCACGGATACGCAAAACGATAAACTTCTTCTTGTTCTACGTAAGCATCGCCGGGCTATTGCTTGGCAAATTTCTGATATCAAGGGCATAAGCCCATCTTTCTGTACCAATAAAATTTTAAAGGAAGATAATTCGCGTAACTCTATTCAACCTAAGCGCCGTATAAACCCGAATATGAAAGAAGTAGTTATGGGCGAGGTTATGAAATTATTAGACGCAGGAATTATCTACCCTATATCGGACAGTAAGTGGGTTAGCCCCGTTCAGGTAGTTCCAAAGAAGGGAGGGATAACCGTAGTTAGTAATGAGAATAATGAATTAATCCCGACACGGACGGTGACGGGTTGGCGAATGTGTATAGATTACCGTAAGTTCAATGATGCCACCCGCAAGGACCACTTTCCTTTACCGTTTATCGACCAGATTTTAGAACAATTATCCGGCCATAGCTTTTATTGTTTTCTCGATGGCCTCTCGGGGTACTTTCAAATACCCATCTCTCCTGAGGACCAAGAGAAAACTACATTTACTTGTACCTTCGACACCTTCGCTTACCGAAGAATGTCGTTTGGATTGTGTAATGCGCCAGCTACATTCCAGCGATGTATGCTCACAATATTTGACAAGTACGTAGAAAGCATTATGGAGGTATTTATGGACGATTTCTCCGTGTTCGGCGATTCCTTCGATAGATGTTTAGAAAACCTCGAAAAAGTCTTAGAACGATGCGAAGAAACTAACCTTTCCCTGAATTGGGAAAAATGCCATTTTATGGTAAGGGAAGGGTTAGTTTTGGGTCATAAAATTTCTGCTAAAGGTATTGAGGTAGACGTTGCCAAGATAGAAGTTATCGAGAAGCTGCCGCCTCCTACGAACATAAAAGATATAAGAAGTTTCCTAGGCCACACTGGCTTTTATCGTCGTTTTATAAAGGACTTCTCCAAAATCACAAAGCCCCTCACCCATTTCTTAGAAAAAGACGCTCCATTCATTTTTGATGACTCTTGCCTTTCTGCCTTCGAATTAATTAAAGAAAAGTTAATTAACGCACCGATTATGATAGCTCCGATGTGGGACCTTCCTTTCGAGATTATGTGCGATGCGAGTAGTTTTGCGGTGGGAGACGTATTAGGCCAACGCATGTAACATCCCATTTCGGGCTAGACCCCTTGGAGTCGGTCTGTCGTGGCAGAACCCTAGGAAACCCAAGAATTGAAGTCCATCAGCTTTGAATTTTCGGTCGCGGGTTGGTCACGCCTGTGACCTACCTGTCATGCCCGTGACCTAGGGCGTGACCCCTTCGACGATCGTCGATCTCAGGGAGACGATTGTCGAATGCAGAATTTACAACCCGGGCCTGTCATGCCCGTGACCTACGTGTCACGCCCGTGACCTAGGGCGTGACCCCCTTCGACGATCGTCGATCTCCGCGAGATAATCGTCGAGGGCAAAATTTGTATCATGGCCCCGTCACGCCCGTGACTTAGATGTCATGCTCGTGACCTAGGGCGTGACCCCCTTAAACGATCATCGATCTCAGCGAGACGATCGTCGAGCGCAGAATTTGCATCATGGCCTTGTCACGTCCGTGACCTATGTGTCACGCCCGTGACCTAGGGCGTGACCCCCTTCGACGATCGTCGAACTCAGTTAGACGATCGTTGAACTCAGAACTTTCCACAAGGGCCTGTCACTCCCGTGACCTACGTGATACGCCCGTGACAAGGGCCGAAACGTCAGCCAGGCTGGAAATTTCTGTAACCGAAGTCATAATCAATTCTGATTATGAGAATTTACAGCAGGAGTATGTATGAGCCGTTTCTTTCTCTAAATACTTAATAAAATGAGGAAGAGTTGACCCAATATAAAATTGCCACCTGGATAAGTCTTCTCATCTTCCACCGTTTCCTTCCCTGCACCATAACCGAAATAATATTAAGAGAGAGAGAGGGCATTCATGGCCATGAATGTTTACTCCTTTTCCCTCCCCACTTGGAGATCTATAAAAGCCACCTTAGAGCAAGAGGAGAAGGTTACACTCTAGAACAAACGAATTCATATTTCTTCTCTTGCTGTAGGAGAAGTTCGGGAACGCCACCACAGCGCCATGACAATCTGACATTCATCTCGTCTTCAAACCGCGAACAAGGTCCTCCTCTACTTCTTCTTTTGTGGGTAGATCTTAGTATCTTAGAAATGAAGTTCGTGCTCAAAGGAGCCGGACCTATCTCACGTTTTCATGAAAAACAAGGAAAAATATATTTTTCGGATACGCCGGAAACCGCCACCTCCGGCGGCCAAACCACCGCCGACCGATAGCCATCACCTCGACGGAGGTGGTGGTGGTGGCTGGCCAGGGAAGTGACCGGACGGCCGGTGATGGATCGCGGAAGAGCTACAGGAAATGTATTTTTCTGGGTGCTGTTACGGGTTCTGTTTGGTAGGGAAGATGAACAGTAAAGATATTTTTATAATATTAAATTAAGTATATATTATATAAGGTAGATATATATTAAATGATTATTTTGATGCTGCAAAACGAGGCATTTAGAGGCCATTTTAGGAAAAATGGCCAGTCACAAAAGTTGTAGTCCTTCGAGTCTAGATTAATTTAAAATTAATTTAAACTCGTTTGGGTAAGCGGTTTGACCACAACACCTATTTTAATGGGGGCTGTACCTAGAGTTGGGCAGAAACTAAAATGGATGCCCACTATTCTTTCTTTGTCCAAATGACTTTAAATTTGGGCAGGGGGTTACCCTTAGACATATCTAGAGGCTGTCCAAAAATGGGAATTTTTGAAGATACTTTGCCTAAAGTTTTTGTTTTAATTTAATAAACTTAGAGGAATTTATTTAGGTGGTCAAATGACCTCCAAACCCTCCCAAATTTTTGTGAGTGGTCCCTGGCTATAAAACTTAGCTCTGTACAAATTTTCAACTCACTTGGATGAGTTTTGGATAGGGAGTCACCTATTCTTAACTAGGCAATAGTGAGGCATTTTTGTGTAAAAAGTGCACTTTTTGTAACGGCCTCCCCAGCCCACGAATCGAAAGGACGGCCGCCGGCACCCCCAGCACCATGCTCGAAAGGGTTCAGCCTAACCAGGTCTGCAGACTATACACCCCAACCCCTCTCCGCACCTGTTTTTCAGCAGTGGTGGGTTGTTACCACTGGGGATCGAACCCAGGACCTTGATAAGAGACTCTTTACCACAGCTCCCATCACCAACTGAGCTAGTATATATTATATAAGGTAGATATATATTAAATAGATTATTTTGATGCTACAAAACGAGGCATTTAGAGGCCATTTTAGGAAAAATGGCCAGTCACGAAAGTTGTAGCCCTTCGAGTCTAGATTAATTTAAAATTGATTTTAACTTATTTAGATAAGCGGTTTGACCACATCACCCGTTTTAATGGGGGCTGTACCTAGAGTTGGGCAGAAACTAAAATGGATGCGCACTCTTCTTCCTTTGTCCAAATGACTTGAAATTTGGGCAGGGGGTTACCCTTAGCCATATCTAAAGGCTGTCCAAAAATGGGAATTTTTGGAGATACTTTGCCTAAAGTTTTGTTTTAATTTAATAAACTTAGAAGAATTAATTTAAGTGGTCAAATGACCTCCAAACCCTCCCAAATTTTTGTGAGTGATCCCTGGCTATAAAACTTAGCTCTGTACAAATTTTCAACTCACTTGGATGAGTTTTGAATAGGGAGTCACCTATTCTTAACTAGACAATAGTGATGCATTTTTGAGTAAAAAGTGCACTAGAGGATGGAATGGTCAAATCACCTCAACAGAGGCTGATATTTCGACCACTGACTTGGAAGGGTTATTATAACCAACTTGAAGAAAATGGTGTGAATTAGGGTTGGTTTACCCTAGGATCCAAACTCAAACCCTAAATGGAGGGTTTTGAGGGTCGTGAAGGACATGGGGGAAATTGCTCTCGAATTGCCTTGAAACTCTGTAGAGTTGACATTAGCATGATAAGAATTATCTGGATGGAAGTTTGGAGGATTTGGAGACAAGTAGTTACCTTAAAATCCTAATATTATCTTTAGGGTAAAATACTAATTAAGTACAATCCATCACTAAACATTATCTAAAGGCTGTGAAACTCGGGTAGAGTGAGTTTTGGAGTGGGTAGAATCTATAGAAATTTTACTGGAATTTTATGATATTTATTTCCAGCACTTCATTTGTAAAGTTGATTATAGCTTTAATTGATATTTTAATAATTTGTTTCTTTCTGATCATTAAAATCTCATGAAATCTTGGAAGTAAATGTTTTAGGACAGAATGGTTACCCTTGAAGTTTTGTATAATTTTTAGTTGAGTAAATCCAGTACTTCCTTCACAAATGTTAAAAAGGGGTTCTATGCTTTGGAAATTAATTATGGATGATATTATTACTGAAAAATTATGAAATTGAGCCAATGCTATTTTTAAGGCTTTATCTGCATAGTATAATTTATTTATAATTTTTGGAAGAATATTCACTGTACTTGATTCACAAATAATGAAATATAGAAGCTATGGCTAAAATAGTTTTAGTGCCCTTTTGATGATAGAAAATTATGATACTTTATATTTACCATATTGAGATAACATACTATTTATTATAATTTTGTTGGACATCTTGCATGAGAACTTAGGGTAGTTCATGTTCAAACCGGTAGCCCTTGGAATTTTTGAGGAAATTAGATAAATGCCAGATAAATTAGGAAAATTACCATTTTATGGATTTAGGTTAATTATATAATGATAAGTCTCCAGTAAATAATTTGGGGCATTTGGATGTGTTTTGGATCATTGCATAACCGGTTCGACATATAGTCTAGGTTGGTCTGCATATAGCAAATTGCTAAATTGCAATAGGTCATGATCTGGGATAGTTGTTGGAGTTAGTCAATTTGGCTGGGGGGATAGATGTGGATGATATCGCAATAGAATGATTTGAAGAGTAGTGGGAAGTGATGTTAGCTAGAGTTAAGAGGTGCTCGGGTCCGACGAAAGATCATCTTTCCCGAAGAGAGGAAGGTTAAAAATTACCATAGGATAGTTTATCGTAATATGACAAGGGAATGAGTAAAGGGGATCAACCAATAATAATAAGTGCCTTGTGAAAGGGAATGATGGGCTTCAGCTACCATCATAGTTCCTAGTGCCCTTCGAGAGCCCTTCACGAGGAATACCGGGGGCAGTCCTGGGTTAACGTAAACTTCATTAACAAACTGACAAGAGTTACATAGTAATTAGGATCTCACGTTTCACAAACACTGTTAGCACAGGAAGATTGATGGGAGCTTCGGCTCAGTTTGTTAAGAGATGGACGGAAAAGTCCGGGGAGCTTCGGCTCGGTTTTTGTGTGATTACTATTAAATTTGCATGTGCATAAAAGGAATGAAAATTAAGGTGGTGGGTCTTCGGTATATGAGGGTCGTTGCACCGATGCCAATACACTGACTCGGCAAGTGTTGTTTTTACACTTCGCCAAAGCTAAGTCCGGTGCGCCAGCCGGCAAGAGTACGCAGGCGTCTGCTTAGTGCACCAAGCGTTGAGGCATACGATAGGTCTGACCGATAGTGCTTTACTGGTTTAGAGGTGGGCGAGGCCCAACTCACCGCTTCCGTCTGCCACTACTGAGGTATCCTGGGAGGTAACGGCTCTAAAAGGGGGAACTAAAGGTCTGTGTGCACAGAGTCATGTGTGTGAGTTGCACTTGCATGTTCCATCATACCCACTTGCATGTCATAGCATAATCGATTCATTTAACCCTGACACCTAAAGTATAAGTAGTATGGGACGCTTATACATTAGGACTTGCAAAACGACCCCTTGGTCTATAAGCTTGTGTGGTCAAGTTTATAAATTAAGGTAAATATCAATATATATATGTTGATGTATGATAACCGACACCCCAACGTATAAGTGGTATGGGACACGTTATACGATGGGAGCCTTGCAGATGATCCCTTGGCTTATGCGCTTCCGTATATAAGTTAAGGTTACTTTACCTATTTTCTGTTTCTGTCATATTAATTATAGAATTGCTAGATTAGTTCCGCTGCCACCTGTTTTCTTTTGATTCATTCTCCACCTTCATGTCCTTCCCTTTCTTCTTCTCCGCTCGGTACCTAGGAGACATGGGGGAAGGGGTAGGGGATGATAGGGCTTAGTCTTTATGACTAACAGTTTTCGAACCGCATCATTTAGGGGATCGTGGAGCCCAGCATGGAGGAGCAGCCCCAGAGACCGGTGCGCTTGGAGATGGGGCAGTCTAGCTCCGGAGTTCATACAGCCGGGACCGTGAGTCTCGACCTTGAGTAGATGCTTGTTTTACTTCCGCATGAGTGACTTGTAGTGAGGACATGTTGTACCGGGCTTAAGCCCATATTCTATTACTCTGATGTATTATTCTGTGGACACTCCCTTCGTGGAGTTTTATTTCTATATATGTGATTTTTCTGGTGGACTTGCTTTTACTTACTTCATTTTGTGCTACCTTTCTGTGATCGAATTGGCCGGCAGAATCGGCGCCTTGTGGTGATGACCCTTCAGGACGTGAAGGTGTCACCGCAAAGCGGCGATTCTGGGCCTAAGACCCCGGGTTTAAAAAGAAAAAAAACGGGGGGGGGGGGGGGTCTTACAAGTGGTATCAGAGCGAAAAATCGATCTTAAAAAGGTAGCAGTCCACTAACCCTGGGTCACCCCCGCTCGAGTTTAGTTTGGGGACAAACTAAGAAGCGGAAGCAGTGGTGTGCCCATATAGGGATCACATATAAATTGTCCACTTTTAGTATAAAAAAAATGAACGTTTTCTCAAGTGTGGGTTTTTGTTACGCAGCCTCCAGCACAGCCTACGCCATAAGGTGGAGTTCAACAGGCTCAGGATGTTGAACCACCTACACCAGTCCCCACTCCTTTCCTTCTGTTGGACATGGGACAGACTCTGACTGCCATTCTGGAGGCTTTCAGGGCCCAGCAGGTTCCGGTCCCGCAGCCAAATCCGGGGGCCAACTGGTTGAGCATCTTCCGAGGACTTTCTCCCCCATCCTACTTGGGGACAGAATCGGCGGTTCGGACGGAAGAGTTGCTGGATATTATGTACGATATGCTGACCGGGATACGGTGTCCTTGGGAGGAGAGGGTTGCTCTGGTTGTCTCTTGCCTAGATTCCCATGCCAAGAGGTTGTGGAAGACGCTGCTGGACACGACGTTTGCCGATAGGGAGGTTGCGGAAGTTTCCTGGGAAGAGTTCAGGGCCGTGCTGCTGGAGCATTTCGTTCCGCAGTCGGCCAGGGATGAGTTGGAGGAGCGGTTCTTACAGCTGAAGCAGGGCACCCGGACGGTGGTGGAGTACGATCGGGAGTTCGACCATCTGGCTCGATATGGAGAATCTTACCAGCTGGACGAAGCATGGTACATCAAGAGGTTCTATAAGGGCCTGCGGGAGGACTTGAGGGAGGCTTTGTTGTTTGTATCCGACAGGCCTATCTCCCGGATTTGGGAGATGGCAAAGAGGATTGAGGCTGATTGGCACACCACTCGGGGCCGGAAGCGGCCAACAGAGGATCAGGGACGGAGAGTCAGAAATTACCAGCGGCGAGGTGCTATACCAGAGGGGAGAAGGACAGAGGACTAGCCTCGTCAGGAAGTGAGGCAGGAACCGAGGGAGCAGGTGATATTGGCCCCTCAACCTCTTCAGATGCAAGAGATGCCGAAACCCGGGGGAATGGCTTATCCCCCACCAGAGTGCTTCCTTTGTCATCAGATTGGGCACATCCGGAGGAACTGCCCGATGAGGGGGGCACCACCTCCAACACCACAGGGTGGCCTACCAGCTCAGCATTACGGAGGCCGAGGATGCGACCGTTGTCGTGGATACCAGGAGGGAGATCGTAGACAGGGAAGGGAGCAGGTATATGCTTTGGACCTTGAACAGCCTCAGAATCTGTAGCAGGTCATAGCAGGTACGCTGCAATGCTTCTTTATTTTCATAGAATTTCCCTTTCAATTGTAAAAACTTAGAACCACACTAGATAGATTAGCAAGGAAAGAAAACTCATTATAGAACTCTAAGACATTTAATCACCCCAGGTATAGTCTTCATCAGTGGCAAGCCTGCCCGCACGCTGTTCGATACTGGAGCTACTCACTCCTTTGTGTCGGAGACGTTTGTAGAAGGACTGGAAGGCGTGGAGCGATTCACGGGCTTGAAAATGAGGGTGCGACTACCGGATGGATCTGAGCTCCTTACCACGGACCACTGCAATATGGAGGCAAAAATTGGTGGAAAGGCGTTCGAGGCTCCAGCGACGATTTTGAAGCTGACGGACTACGACCTGATCCTGGGCATGGTATGGCTGCACTGGAACCATGCCCAGATTGATTGCCAAGCGAAGAGGATCACCGTGAGACACGGGGACTCTTTCATTGTCATCGAAGGTATAAGACCTGTCTCTCGTATACTCTTATCTTCGGTACAGGCCGTTAAGGCCCATCTGTAGGGAGAGGAGGTTTATCAGGTTCTATTTGAGCTGGCAGAAGTCAAGGAGTCTGTGACAGACATCCCGGTGGTGCGAGATTTCGTTGACATCTTTCCAGAGAAACTACCAGGACTACCTCCGCACCGAGAGCAGGACTTTCAGATATAGCTTGTGTCGGGGGCCAAGCCGGCATCTAAGGCCCCTTATCGGATGGCCCCGAAGGAGTTGGCGGAGTTTCATACTCAGTTGCAGGAGTTGGTGGAGGCGGGATTTGTTAGACCGAGTTCCTCGCCAAGGGGAGCCCCGGTCCTATTCGTGAGGAAGAAAGATGGGACACTTTGCCTGTGCATCGATTATCGAGCACTAAATAGGCTGACCGTCTGGAATACCTATCCGCTCCCACGGATAGACGAGCTATTCGACCAGCTGGAAGGGGCGCACTTCTTTTCAAAATTGGATTTGTGGTCGGGCTACTACCAGCTTCGGATTCGAGAGGAGGATATTCAAAAGACTGCTTTTAGTAGCAGATATAGATTGTTTGAGTTTACGGTGATGCCCTTCGGGCTCATGAATGCACCTTCGGCGTTCATGACCCTCATGAACCAGGTTTTCAAGGAGTACCTAGATGTGTTTGTCATTGTGTTTATCGATGACATCCTCATCTACTCGAGAACGGAGGAGGAGCACACTCGCCATCTAGCACTGACCCTACAGAGACTGCGGGAGAATCACTTATATGCAAAGTTCGGCAAATGTCAGTTCTGATTGAAGGAGGTGGGCTTTCTAGGCCATATTATCAGCGGAGCTGGGTTGGCAGTGGATCCGGCAAAGATTAAGGCAGTTCGAGATTGGCCACAGTTGAAGTCAGCCACCGATGTACGAAGCTTTCTAGGACTTGCCGGTTATTACTGGAAGTTTGTGGAGGGGTTCTCCCAACATGCCCTCCCACTCACATCGTTGACGAAGAAGGAGGCACCTTTCGTTTGGACCCCGCAGTGCCAGGTGGCTTTCTAGGAGCTGAAGGATCGACTCACCTCGGCCCCCATACTTACTCCCCCTCGGGGAGAGAAGGTTTTTAGGTCTACACTGACGCTTCCTACTAGGGTATGGGAGCTGTACTGATGCAGAAGGGCCATGTGATTGCATATGCGTCTCGCCAGTTGAAGAAGCACGAGCAGAACTACTCGGTGCCTGACCTTGAGATGGGAGCGGTCATTTTTGCTCTGAATGGTTGGCGCCATTATCTTTATGGAGTCCACTGCGACATCTACTCCGACCACAAGAACCTTAAATACGTGGACACGCAGAAGGAGCTAAATATCAGGCAGAGGCGCTGGGTGGAGTTCTTAGCAGACTATCAGAATGAGATGCACTACCATCCAGGGAAGGCAAACTTGGTTGCCGACGCGTTTAGTCGGAGAGCTGCCACTTCCGAAGCCGGGCCCCAGGTTATGTCCATGGAGCTAGTCCGGTCCTTCAGAGATATGCAGATATCCCTAGTGTCCGAGGATGATCCAGAGCTGTAGAGGGAGTATCTGGCATCGATGGTGGCCATAGATGATATTCGGGACCGCATCCGGGATGGACAGAGGATAGATGCATGGGCAGAGCCGATATTCCGAGCCTTGGACGAGGGTTCGACAGGAGATTATTCCCTGAGAGATGGATTGCTACATTTCAGAGGCAGAGTATATATACCCACAGGAGGCCAGATTAGGGAGGACATCATGGCAGAGGCGCATTATAACAGATATTCTATACACCCGGGGATCACCAAGATGACGGCAGATCTGAAGAAGATGATGTTTTGGCCAGGGATGAAGAAGGACATTACATACTTCGTGACCCATTGTGAGGCATGTCAATTGGTGAAGGCGGAGTGCAGGAACCCCGCAGGAATGTTGCAGCCACTCCCGGTGCCGGAGTGGAAGTTTGATGATATAGCTATGGATTTTATACATGGGCTTCCCCGGTCTCGGACAGGGAATGACCCGATCTGGGTGATTGTTGATCGGTTGACGAAGGTTGCCCGCTTTATACCAATCAGGAAGGATGACTCGGTGGGAGTGCTGGTACGGAAGTTCGTGGAGCAGTAAATCCGATATCATGGCGTGCCCAGGATGATAGTGTCGGACCGCGATGGACGGTTTACATCCAGGGAGTGGCAGTTAGTGCAGGCATATCTGGGCACCCGATTGACTTTTAGCATAGCCTTCCACCCTCAGACGGACGGGCAGACAGAGAGCACCAACAAGATGTTGGAGGATCTACTACGACTGTGTATACTGGACCGAGGGGAGCCGTGGGAGAAGATGTTGCCGTTGGTCGAGTTCTCCTATAACAACAGCTACCAGTCCAGCATCAGGATGGCGCCTTGTGAAGCCTTGTATGGAAGGAAATGCAGGACCCCGCTTTCTTGGGTTCAGGACGAGGATCCGAAGGCGTTAGTATCGGATTTTGTTGAAGACATCGAGGCTCAGGTGAGACTGATCAGAGACAGGATGTTAGAGGCGCAGAGCAGACAAGCTAAGTATTATGATGCCCGGCATTGTCAGGTGGAGTTTTAGGTGGGGGATCGAGTGTTTTTGAAGATCCAACCCATACATGGAGTTTCACGGGTGTGCGGTCGGAGGAAGAAGCTCAACCCTAGGTATATGGGCCCTTACAAGATCCTGGAGCGGATCGGGGCCCTAGCTTACAGGCTGGAGTTGCCACCAGAGCTGGCATCTCTACACGACGTCTTCCACATTTCTTTGCTGAGAAGGGCTCTACTACGCCCGGAGTAGCAGATTTTGACCACCGAAGGGCCGGTAGCTTCAGACCGGTAAGTTCACTTGGAGCCGGTTCGGATCGATGACAAAGGAGTACGGATCTTGCGCCGCAAGAAGATCCCCTTAGTCAAGGTTCTGTGGAGGAACCACGGTCAGGAGGAGTACATCTGGGAACCGCAGGACCTGATGAGGAGGAAATACCCGGAGTTGTTCAGTCAGGTATACATCACCACCTCTCAGTATATTATGAATTGCCTTCTAGTATTGAACTAGTAGGAATAGATAAGGGAAATTGAGAACCTAGGCATGCGTAGGAAAGTAGGGGCTAATCTTTTGTTTATTGGGGGAGATTGCCTTTGTTTACCAAACAAGTAGTCGCTTTGACCAAATAGGAAAAAACCATATGGGATGTTACAAGCTTATTTTATTCCGGTAGAAATCCATGTAGGCTTAACCTCAATTTCGGGGACGAAATTTTTGTTTTGTTTATTGGGATTTGTAATATCCCATTTTCGGCTAAACCCCTTGGAGTCGGTCTGTCGTGGCAGAACCCTAGGAAACCAAAAAATTGAAGTCCATCAGCTCTGAATTTTCAGTCGCGGGTTGATCACGCCCGTGACCTACCTGTCATGCCCATGACCTAGGGAGTGACCCCTTCGACGATCGTCGATCTCAGGGAGACGATCGTCGAGTGCAGAATTTACAACCCGGGCCTGTCACGCCCGTGACCTATGTGTCACGCCCGTGACCTAGGGCGTGACCCCCTTCGACGATCGTCGATCTCCGCGAGACGATCGTCAAGGGCAGATTTTTCATCAAGGCCCCGTCACGCCCGTGACTTAGGTGTCACGCCCGTGACCTAGGGCGTGACCCCCTTCGACGATCATCGATCTCAGCGAGACGATCGTCGAGCGCAGAATTTGCATCATGGCCTGGTCACGCCCGTGACCTATGTGTCACGCCCGTGACCTAGTGCGTGACCCCCCTTCGACGATCGTCGAACTTGTTTAGACGATCGTCGAACTCAGAACTTTCCACAAGGGCCTGTCATGCCCGTGACCTACGTGACACGCCCGTGATAAGAGCCGAAATGTCAGCCAGGCTGGAAATTTCTGTAACCGAAGTCATAATCAATTCTAATTATGGGAATTTACAGCAGGAGTATGTATGAGCCGTTTCTTTCTCTAAATACTTAATAAAATGAGGAAGAGTTGACCCAAAAGGAAATCGCCACCTGGATCAGTCTTCTCATCTTCCACCGTTTCCTTCCCTGCACCATAACCGAAATAATATTAAGAGAGAGAGAGAGAGGGCATTCATGGCCATGAATGTTTCATCCTTTCCCCTCCCCACTTGGAGATCAATAAAAGCCCCCTTAGAGCAAGAGGAGAAGGTTACACTCTAGACAGAACAAATTCAGATTTCTGCTCTTGCTGTAGGAGAAGTTCGGGAACGCCACCACCGCGCCATGACAATCCGACATTCATCTCGTCTTCAAACCGCGAACAAGGTCCTCCTCTACTTCTTCTTTTGTGGGTAGATCTTAGGATCTTATAAATGAAGTTCGTGCTTAAAGGAGCCGGACCTATCTCACGTTTTCATAGAAAACCATGAAAAAAATATTTTTTGGATACGCCGGAAACCGCCACCTCCGACGGCCAAACCACCGCCGACCGATAGCCATCGCCTCGATGGAGGTGGTGGTGGTGGTGGCAGGCCAGGGAAGTGACCGGACGGCCGGTGATGGATCGCGAAAGAGCTACAGGAAATGTATTTTTCTGGGTGCTGTTACGGGTTCTGTTTGGTAGGGAAGATGAACAGTAAAGATATTTTTATAATATTAAATTAAGTATATATTATATAAGGTAGATATATATTAAATGGATTATTTTGATGCTGTAAAACGAGGCATTTAGAGGCCGTTTTAGGAAAAATGGCCAGTCACGAAAGTTGTAGCCCTTCAAGTCTAGATTAATTTAAAATTGATTTCAACTCGTTTGGGTAAGCGGTTTGACCACAGCACCCGGTTTTAATGGGGGTTGTACCTAGAGTTGGGCAGAAACTAAAATGGATGCCCACTCTTCTTCCTTTGTCCAAATGACTTGAAATTTGGGCAGGGGGTTACCCTTAGCCATTTCTAGAGGCTGTCTAAAAATGGTAATATTTGGAAATACTTTGCCTAAAGTTTTTGTTTTACTTTATTAAACTTAGAGGAATTTATTTAAGAGGTCAAATGACCTCCAAACCCTCCCAAATTTTGGTGAGTGGTCCCTGGCTATAAAAATTAGCTCTGTACAAATTTTCAACTCACTTGGATGAGTTTTGGATAGGGAGTCACCTATTCTTAACTAGGTAATAGTGAGGTATTTTTGAGTAAAAAGTGCACTAGAGGATGGAACGGTCAAATCACTTCAATAGAGGCTGATATTTCGACCACGACTTGGAAGGGTTATTATAACCCACTTGGAGAAAATGGTGTGAATTAGGGTTGGTTTACCCTACGATCCAAACTCAAACCCTAAATGGAGGGTTTTGAGGGTTGTGAAGGACATGAGGGCAATTGCTCTCGAATTGCCTTGAAACTCTGTAGAGTTGACATTACCATGATAAGAATTATCTGGATGGAATTTTGGAGGATTTGGAGACAAGTAGTTACCTTAAAACCCTAATCTTAGCTTTAGGGTTAAATACTAATTAAGCACAATCCATCACTAAACATTATCTAAAGGCTGTGAAACTCGAGTAAAGTGAGTTTTTGAGTGGGTAGAATCTATAAAAATTTTACTGGAAATTTATGATGTTTATTTCCAGCACTTCATTTGTAAAGTTGATTATAGCCCTAATTGATGTTTTAATTATTTATATCTTTCTGATCATTGAAATCTCATGAAATCTTGGAAGTAAATGTTTTAGGACAGAATAATTACCCTTGAATTTTTGTATAATTTTTAGTTGAGTAAATCCAGTACTTCCTTCACAAATGTTAAAAAGGGATTCTATGCTTTGGAAATTAATTATGGATGATATTATTACTGAAAAATTATGAAATTGGGCCAATACTATTTTTAAGGCTTTATCTGCATAGTATAATATATTTATAATTTTTGAAAGAATATTCTCTGTACTTGATTCACAAATAATGAAATTTAGAAGTTATGGCTAAAATAGTTTTAGTGCCCTTTTGATGATAGAAAAATTATGATACTTTGGATTTACCATATTGAGATAACATACTATTTATTATAATTTTGTTGGACATCTTGCATGAGAACTTAGGGTAGTTCATGTTCAAACCGGTAGCCCTTGGAATTTTTGAGGAAATTAGTTAAATGCCAGATAAATTAGGAAAATTACCATTTTCTGGATTTAGGTTGATTATATCATGATAAGTCTCCAGTAAATAATTTAGGGCATTTGGATGAGTTTTGGATCATTGCATAACCGGTTCGACATATAGTCTAGGCTGGTCTGCATATAGCAAATTGCTAAATTACAATAGGTCATGATCTGGGATAGTTGTTGGAGTTAGTCAATTTGTTTGGGGGGCTAGATGTGGATGATATCACAATATAATGATTTGAAGAGTAGTGGGAAGTGGTGTTAGCTAGAGTTAAGAGGTGCTCAGGTCCGACGAAAGATCGTCTTTCCCGAAGAGAGGAAGGTTAAAAATCACCCTAGGATAGTTTATCGTAATATGAGAAGGGAATGGGTAAAGGGGATCAACCAATAACAATAAGTGTCATGCGAAAGGGAATGATGGGCTTCAGCTACCATCATAGTTCCTAGTGCCCTTTGAGAGCCCTTCACGGGGAATACCGGGGGCAGTCCTGGGTTAACGTAAACTGCATTAACAAACTGACAAGAGTAACATAGTAATTAGGATCTCACGTTTCACAAACACTGTTAGAATAGGAAGATTGATGGGAGCTTCGGCTCGGTTGGTTAAGAGATGGACGGAATGGTCCGGGGAGCTTCGACTCGGTTTTTGTGTGATTACGATTAAATTTGCATGTGCATAAAAGGAATGAAAATTAAGGTGGTGGGTCTTCGGTATTGGAGGGTCGATGCACCGACGCCAATATGCTGACTCGGCAAGTGTGGTTTTTACACTTCGCCAAAGCTAAGTACGGTGCGCCAGCCGGCAAGAGTACACATACATCTACTTAGTGAACCAAGCGTTGAGGCGTACGATAGGTTTTACTGGTAGTTCTTTACTAGTTTAGAGGTGGGCGAGGCCCAACCCACCACTTCCGTTTGCCACTACGGAGGTATCCTGGGAGGTAACGGCTCCGAAAGGGGGAACTAAAGGTCTGTGTGCACAGAGTCGGGTGTGTGAGTTGCACTTGCATGTTCCATCATACCCACTTGCATGTCATAGCATAATCAATTCATTTAACCCTGACACCTAAAGTATAAGTGGTATGGGACGCTTATACATTAGGACTTGCAAAACGACCCCTTGGTCTATAAGCTTGTGTGGGCATGTTTATAAATTAAGGTTAAATTCAATATATATATGCTGATGTATGATAACCGACACCCCAACGTATAAGTGGTATGGGACACATTATACGATGGGAGCCTTGCAAAAGATCCCTTGGCTTATGCGCTTCCGCATATAAGTTAAGGTTACTTTACCTATTTTCTGTTTCTGTCATATTAATTATAGAATTGCTAGATTAGTTCCGCTGCCACCTGTTTTCTTTTGATTCATTCTCCACCTTCATGTCCTTCCCTTTCTTCCTCTCCGCTCGGTACCTAGGAGCCCGTAGGGAAGGGGTAGGGGATGATAGGGCTTAGTCTTTATGACTAACGGTTTTCGAACCGCATCATTTAGGGGATCGTGGAGCCCAGCATAGAGGAGCAGCCCCAGAGACCGGTGCGCTTGGAGATGGGGCAGTCTAGCTCCGGAGTTCATACAGCCGGGACTGTGAGTCTCGACCTTGAGTTGATGCTTGTTTTGCTTCCGCATGAGTGACTTGTAGTGGGGACATGTTGTACCGGGCTTAAGCCCATATTCTATTACTCTGATGTATTATTCTGTGGAAACTCCCTTCGTGGAGTTTTATTTCTATATATGTGATTTATCTAGTGGACTTGCTTTTACTTACTTCATTTTGTGCTACCTTTTTGTGATCGAATTGGCCGGCAGAATCGGCGCCTTGTGGTGATGACCCTTCAGGACGTGAAGGTGTCACCGCAAAGCGGCGATTCTGGGCCTAAGACCCCGGGTTTAAAAAGAAAAAAGGGGGGGGGGGGTCTTACAACACATATCTAAAAACTTCCACCCCATCTATTATGCTAGTAAAACCCTACCATCTGCACAAGAAAATTACACCACAACCGAGAAGGAGCTCTTAGCTGTAGTATTCGCATTTGATAAATTCCGCTCTTACATTACACTTTCAAAAATCATTGTTTTTACTGACCACTCGGCCCTCAAGTACCTTCTTTCCAAAATGGATTCCAAGCCTCGCTTGATTCACTGGGTCTTACTCCTCCAGGAGTTTGACTTAGAGATCCGTGATAAGCGAGGAGCCGAGAACTTGGCCGCCGACCATCTATCTAGATTAGATAACCCCTTTATAGAAAAATTAAATGAAAAATTTTTTAATGATTATTTTCCTGATGAGAAGCTTCTTTTAGTTAACACATCTACTTCTCCTTGGTTCACGCACATCTCCAACTATCTAGTGGCCCAGGTGCTCCCAAAAGAGTTCTCCTCTCAGCATAAGAAGAAATTCTTTTCTGAGCTGAAGAACTACTTTTGGGAAGACCCGCATCTTTTCAGAATTTGTGCGGATCAAGTGATAAGGAGATGTTTTTCTTATGATGAAGGAATTGATATTCTAAAACATTTGCATGAAGGTCCGACAGGTGGGCACTATCAAGCTGCTCGCACCGCTCACAAGGTGCTTTGCGCGGGTTTTTACTGGCCTAGCCTTTTTAAAGACGCGCAAGCCTTTGTGAGCAGGTGTGATAGTTGCCAACGGTCGGACAACATTTCTAATAAAAATGAAATGCCGCAAAATTATTTCTTAGAGTGCGAAATTTTCGACCTCTAGGGAATTGATTTTGTTGGCCCCCTTCCTTCTAGCTTCGGAAACAAATATATTTTAGTTGCTGTTGATTATGTTTCACGATGGGCTGAGGCCCAAGCTCTTCCTACGAACGACTCCCGAGTTGTAGTCACATTTTTAAAAAAAGTATTTTCTAGATTCGGTACGCCTCGCGCAATCGTTAGCGATAGGGGTTCCCATTTCTGTAACGCACAATTTTCAAAAATCCTTACCAAATACGGCGTTACGCATAAGCTTTCCACTGCCTACCACCCCCAAACTAACAGACAAGTCGAAGTAGTTAATAGAGAAATAAAAAGAATATTAGAAAAGACTGTTTCAACTTCTAGGAAAGACTGGTCAGCCAAACTTGACGATGCTCTATGAGCCTACCGAACAGCGTACCAAACCGCCTTCGGATGTACGTCGTATCGGCTGGTCTATGTAAAATCGTGCCATTTTCCCGTAGAGTTAGAACACCATGCCTTTTGGGCCTTAAAATTTTTAAACTTCGATCCCCACTCAGTCGGTGACCTTCGAAAATTTCAACTAAATGAACTCGATGAGTGGCGCTCTTATGCTTATGAAAATAATAAACTTTATAAAGATCGGACAAAGCGTTTACACGATAAACATTTAAGGCACCCTAAAAACTTTAAGCCGGGCGACCAAGTCCTTTTATATAATTCTCGTTTACGTTTATTTCCGGGCAAATTAAAATCTCGCTGGTCTGGCCTGTTTTCTGTTTTAGAAGTATTTCCTTATGGAACTGTTTTAATTTCTCACCCTGATAAGGGTAATTTCAAAGTGAATGGTCAGCGTCTAAAACTCTATTTTTCTGGTGATGATGATGTCAGTCCAAACATTATTAAGTTTCTGCTTCACGAACTTTAACTTTGAACTTTTAATTTTTGCTAAAAACAATTTTATTTCTGGACAACAATATTTTTGGACATTATTATTTTTTGATGCGTCGAGCTCAACGACGCTTTAAACAAATGGCGCTCTTGGGAGGCAACCCAAGTTATCTTTTTCTGTTTTCTTTATTTTAAAATTTTTGGCCTCGGACGGCTCCGACAAGCTGAAGCTTCTGCGATCGCCTGCTCCAACATTACTGAATCCATCACGAAGTCCAAAGAAGACATTCGGGGGAGCGGCATCACTCAGCTTTCGCAGCAAATAAATCCGGGGAAGTACCTGTCTTTCAATTCTGTACTTTATTTTTCTCTCCTTCTCCAATCCCCTTCTTTTGCCATTGAGGACAATGTCTATTTTAAACTTGGGGGAGGACTTCCTCCTTCATTTTTTGCTTAGTGAAAATATTTTTCTTTTTGTATATATTTTAAATATTTCCAAAATAAAATAAAAATGAATATCTTAAAATTCCAAAAAAAAGAGAAAATATTTCCAAAATCCAAAAAAAAGAGAGAATATTTCACAAAATTAAAAAAATATATATATATATGTGTTTTTGAATAGTTTAGACATTTTGGTATTTCAATAGTACCCCTAGTTTTTGTTTTGTTTTACTCAAAATCTCCTATAAACAACTTAGTTAATTATAATATTTCTAATCATTATTTTTAATTATGTTTCACAAGTAAAATGTTGGTCATGTTGTGTTTCTAATTCACGGTAGCATGTTAAGGTGAAATATTTTTCTAAAACTCGCATTTCTATTATGGTTTTTTTATTTCCTTTACTTTCTCAAAAATTCATCATCCACTATTTTCTTTTTTGTTTTTGAATAATTTTTGTAAAGTCAACTTTTGAATAGCGTAGTAGATGTGAACGATCCAAGTCACCTATTATTTCTATTTTCAAGTTAATTTCATCAATCTTCTTTTATTATCTAGGACTCGCTTTTTGAAATTTTTCAAACCTTTGTTTTAAATAAATTCAAAAGCGTGAAAATGATTTAGGCCATTTTTGTTTTCGTTTGAGCTTTCCTGCCAACCTAAAATTTTTTACCACTAGTTAGCCGTTTTTGAGCCTTTTCCGATTTCATTTGATAGCTCCTCCCTTCATTTCATTTTCACCAAAGCCAAAATTTCCAACCTATCTAATCACACAAGACTTTTTGAGTTTTATAAAATATTTTCATGATTTTGATAGGTTATTTTTGTGGTTTTTGTGGGAGTAAGGTTTTTGAAAAAGTATGCTCAAAAGTTATGATTGTTTTTGTTTGGCCATTTCAAAATAAAAATAAAAATATTATGGCCTTTGTTTTGAAAAAAGAAAAAAAAATGAAAAAAAAAGAGAAGAAAAAGAAAAAATATATATATGTATATTTTAAATGAATTTTTTTTGAAACTCTTTGTTTTGGTTTAGTGTGATTTTAAACCTTCACGTTAATCTTTGAATTCCACTCCTAATCATGTTCCTAAACCAAACTTTTCTGTCCTATTTAAGTCCTTTTGATTCACGCTTTTTGATTTTTATTTAACAACTAAGAAAAGAAGAAAAGTAAATCAGTTTTAGTTTTGGATTTAAACCTAGATTTTTGTTAATTAAATTGATATAATTATAATGCGTTGTTTGGATCTAGTAACAACTTAATGCATTTTTTTTTCATTTTCGTTGCTTTGCTTAAGTCTATTTAAAGAATTTCGTTAAAATTTTGGATGATTTGTTTTTATTGAGTAAAGTTTATAAAAATTTTACCATACCTAAATAATTGTTTTAAACTTACATTTCACCTTTTCCCTACTTAGAATTTTGCATAGTACTTGTGTAGGCATAATTAGAACTTTTTGACTAGTTCTTTTTTTTATGATTATCTAGTTTTTATATTTTTGCTTGAAGAGAAGCAAAGCTTAAGCTTGGGGGAATTTGATAATACGTTTTGTAGCCTAAACTATTATCGTATTTTCTATTTTATATTGTACAAATCATGTCTATTATTAGTTTATTTTTTATCATTTTTATGTAAATATTATTGTCACTGACTTTTTCTTGTCTTTTTGAAGGTTTCCAGAAAATTGGCCAAAAATGACCTGACACGCCCACCCTGTCATGGCCTCCATGGGCGTGACCGACGGCGTGTCACCCGATCTCGAGGACTCCTGCTGGAAGGGACAGAAAAACGAACAAAACGGTTGTCATGCCCCCTAACACGCCCTCCTCGGGCGTGTCGTCAGGCGTTACCAAGGGCGTGTCGCCCTCTGCCGCAAAGCCTGCCACCGCATTGAATGCAAGTTCCGCCATAGCACGCAATGGTACTATCACGCCCCCCGTCACGGGCGTGACTTGGGGTGTGACATCAACCTTTCCGATGACTGACGGATTTCTGACCAATGATTTCGACATGACGTGCGTGTCATGCCCCCCCTATACGGGCGTGACCATGGGCGTGTCGACCGACGTATAGAAGCAATCATCCCTACCGCCAGATCCCACAACCCGAGGTCAACTTCGTACATGTCACGCCCCCCTATACGCCCCCCTAGGGTGTGTCGGAGGGCGTGACCAACCCGAGAATTTTGCCTATAAATTCAGGCCCCCCCTTCCATTTCAGCAAGCTTTGGTTGAGAGGGGGTGGTGTTGCCCCTTTGTTTCTTGATCTTTTTATACTTTTTTTCTCTCTCTCTCTCTCTCTCTCTCTCTCTCTCTCTCTTTGTAATCTTCTTTTAACCCTAGTTTCATCTTTACTTGTTTATGCTTTCTTTGTAGTCTTTAGTGTTGCTTAGTGCTAATTGTAGGGCTAGAATAGGTTTCGATTCCTTGCACTTGTAATTTATTTTTCCATAGTGTAACTTGCCCCTTTTCATTAATAGAAGTGTTGTTTGTTTAGCTTGTGCTCTTTTTATTCTTTACTACTCATCCCCCTCTTCCACTTCACTATGATTAACTAATCCTCCTTGTACTCGATCTTGATGATCCGAGGTTCGAGCTATTAAGTTATGATGTTTTGATTAATCTTTTATTTTTAGGTTAGGGCCTTGAATTACTCTTGATTAATCATGGGTTGGAGGTATATTATCTATATATACTCTCCACCTTTGCTTCCATTCTGGGCTAGCCGAGAGGCCGATAGAATGAAGTGAGCATTCAAGAGTAAAGGGAGTTGTACGCACCCCTAGAGAGAGACAGACGTCCAAATCTCCCGGATTGGAGTAAAATTCAATAGTGGGGTTCACCGCGTAAAGCGAGTTTTAGGCCTCCGATTTAGACGAGAGTCGGTCTGACCTTCCTAAACTCAGTTGGGCACGACTTCGAGAGAAGCGTGTTCAAGCTTTAGGAACCTCCACGGTCAAGGACCTTTATCCTATAAAGTTTAGATTTTTATCGCATTTTCTTAATCGTCTTTAGCCGAGGTGATTCTTGATCGAGTGCATTTCCATTTCATATTTTCAACCTTTCGTAGTAATCGATTTTCTTATGCTCTTTAATTGTAATAGCTCTCTTTCTAGCTTTAGCTTTACTTTCTTTCTTGCAATTAGATTCTCTAAAATCCTAGTTTTTTCGTCGATAAGATAATAGTTTTCGTGTGAGTAAGCATACTCAACAGTTCCCGGTTATCAATACGACACTTGTGTCCCCAAGCTACAATTCGATAGGTATACTTGCCTCATTGGATTGCTAGTTTGGTTGCGTTTATTTTCTTCGAACCCTAGCGCGCAACACTCTTCTTCAACCCTGCTCCATGACACAATCGGGTCAGTTAAGAATTCGCGATACCATATCCTTGCCTTTCCAATAAGTGAAAATGTTAATAATCATTTCTTGACCCAATCTGACTTATCCTTTTCGTAATTGAGTGTGTTGCAAACTTCACGAAAGTACTGCAGATGTTCAAGAGCGTCATCCTCTGAGACTCCACAGAAGGATCTTCGGCGAGATACAAATTCGACTAAATCTGCAGAAATCTCAAAGAAATCAATATGATCACAGTTAAATGAGAGTTAATTCCAACAGCTACTCCCTTGCAACCATAAAAAAAATAACAAAATTTCGTAATTACTTATCAACGACCTCATACACAACACAAATAACTCTACGCCTGCATTCCCCGGCAACAGCGCCAAAAACTTGATGTGTCGGTAAGTGCACCGGTCACTATCAAGTAATAATTTTGGGAATAGCTTCCCCGAATGTCGATCTCGAGGGAATGCAGGTTGGGTGTCGTGATAGTTTCATAGAAAGATCGTTACTAAGAGTAATTTGAAACAACACGGGTTGGCTTTTGATTTCTAATGCTACAAAAGACAAAAAGAAAACTAATGCGGGTCATAAGCACCACTTTGCATGGTGGATGGAACTAGTGCAGGTCGCTATACCGCACTTCGTTAGGAGAATGGAAGGAGAGCAAGCGGATGGAATGAACACACGTTTGGAGAGTGATGGTCATAATCACCTCTTCAACTACCAACACTAGCCTTTGCTAGAGTTGTTCTTGTGCGCGAGTGGAGTGATGTGAATGGAGGCGAGTGCATCACAGCTAACAACAAAGGATGAAACTAACCAAAGCAAACTTCATACATAGACAAATAAAATCCAATTTAGGTTCATTACAAGATTAAGAATACACTTCACTATGGAGGAGAGGAAGAGTAAGCCGAAAGAGGGAAAGCCTAGCCGTGGTTCTTGGACGAAGCTGTGGGTTGTCAGTCCACTTCTCGACTCGACCATGGTTTCGTCCGGATGTAAATGTGTTGTCAATCCACTTGTCTTCCTCCGTCTTCTTCCCTTTACTTCAATCTTTTATCCATATTTGCCCAAGTGAGAAGGACCGGAAGATCTCTATTGCACACTGCTGGTGGCCGGAAACTCTCTAAAGGGTTGAAGATGACTTCGGATTGCCGGAGAAAGCTTCCTGGAGGGTCGAGATGAGTGGAGGACCTGTGGGGGTCAGAAATGGCGCTTTCGTGTGCAGTAGCTGGGCGGAAAATAAAAAAGTGTTTCCCTAATTTGCGGAGCATAGGCATAAATACGGGAAACAAAAAATCAGAGTGCACGATCAGTGGCGCATGACCTGTGGTCTTGCGCACTTACAGTTGATGATCATGCGCACAGCTCCAGAGAAACCTGTAGCTGGACAAAAAATAATAATACATATACGCACGATCCATGGCGCACGACCAGTGGTCGTGCGCACTGGATCCCATGATCGTGCGATTAGCAATGTCAGAACTCCAGAAAAATGAGATAAACGTGCACGAGCTATGGCGCACGACCGGGCATCATGCGCACTATGTCCAATGGTCGTGCGATTGCCTTAGACAGAACTTTGAAAAATGGAGAATAGTGCACACGATCAGTGTCTCACAACAAGTGGTCGTGCATTATTGATCCAATGATTGTGTGCAGTGTTCTAGTACCGTTTGGGAGTCGATGAAGTAACCGCGCACGACCATTGGTCATGCGCAAAGGAGTCCACTGACCGTTCGTGTGTTAAAACGCACGATCAGTGGCCCATAGGCGAAAAACATTCCCAAACAATCCCGGAACACACACATGACCTTTGTACCTGCAGCAAAAACAGAAGAGACACTAAAATGGGCATTCCACATTCTCTAGACACAGAAAAACACCAAGTATAGGTCAAAAGTACAATAACTACGAAATTACACTGAAAACGGGTCAAAAGTGCACCTAACATGGAATGGACATAATAACAAATATGAATAATTATGGCTCTAAAGTGTAGTGCATCAATGAGAAAACTAGCCCAGATGAGTCCAAAAATAGGTATATAACTTGGACTCATCAGACTTCCATAGAATTTTGTCATGGCACCAAACTCAAATTCTATTCCGTGATCACTTCTAATTTTGACCACTGAGCAGTTTAATTCATTCTCAACTTACCTAACAAAATTAGTGAAGGCCACAAAGGTGTCTGACTTGTGTTTTAGAAAGATCATCCAAGTAAAATGAGAGTAATCATCAACAATGACCAATGTATAAACTTTACCTCCTAAACTGTGAAATGGCATAGGACCGAATAAATCATATGAAGTAAATACAAACTCCTAGAGGAATCTTTTTCAGAAATTTCCTTAAAGGTAGCCCTTGTCTGCTTACCCATCTAGCATGCATGAAATAGAATCTATTTAAGGCACTTAATGTTGGGGGCATCATGCACTAAGTTGTGAGAAAATAACATATTTATAATTTTGAAATTAATATGTGTCAATCTCTTGTGTCATTGGTCATAGAGAGATGCACTATCTTTTTCCAAAAGGTACAATAGTGTAGAATTGTCTAAACATAGAAAATATTTCTACTCCGAGTGTCTATTAAGATTGTCTCCAAATTAGCAGATTATTTTATCAAGCACTTGTCCTTGTAAAACTCAACGATATAGCCTTTGTCATATAATTGACTTATTCTTATTAGATTATGATGTAATCCTTCAACAAAAGCAACGTCTATGAAAGAGACAATGCCGTTGGAAATCATACTGTAGCCTTTAGTGATTCCCCTATCAGACCCTATAATGTAACTTTTGGTCTGTCTTCAACTAGGGTATATTCTCGCAATAGGCTATTAGTCCTGGTCATATGCCAAGAGCATCCACTATCCAAATTCCAGATTGGCATTTTGTTTACCTTTGGACATACCTGCAAACATAAATCATTTTACCTTAGGAACCCAAATAGACTTTGGTCCTTAGTTCCTTGTAAGTTTAACACTACTTGGAACATTAACGTTGTGAGTGGTCGGCCTCGTACTGTTAACTCATGGAGTTTCAAGCTTTACCGGATGAAACTAGCAATCTACGGCGAAGTGACCAATCTTTCCGCAACACTAACAGTCAAACCTGTTGTACCTTCTCTTGTATGCCGACTTTACCTTTTGTACGGGAGGTCTAGCAGGGGCCACAAACTTGGAAGTGGAAGCCTCATAATTGCAACACACACAATGCTTCACCATTTCCTTAGCCTTGGGAACAACAGTGTTGGCTTTTGGAGCCTTCTTTCCATTTGGTCCATAAATGTATGGACCATAGCTTTTGAGTGGAATTTCTTCATAAGGTTCTTTAAAAACACTCGCACCAAAGTCTCGAGGACGGGTCCATCCTTGATAGGGCTTTGTAGGCTCCACATAAGTAGGCCTTGCAAAGGGACCAAATGACGACTCATGGTCAAAATTATTTGTCGAGAAGATTACCTTCTTAAATGAGAGTTGACCTTGTGGTGCCTTCCCTTTGTCTTTGGTACTGACTTTCTTAGCATCCTTACCTTTTCCAGCTACGTGTCCAAGACCACTACCCTTCTTAGGAGCATAAAACTCATCAATGAGGGGAAGAATGGTCTTTGGGTTCGAGTAGCTTTCAACCAGCTTCCTTTCCACCAAGAGATTTTCTTCCAGCTTATATAAGTATTTCTCCTTCTGACTTAACAGTTCAGTAGAGCATTTCAATTCCTCTCGCAGGAAGTGAACTTTATTTCTGAGCGGAGTTAATTCAGTAATTTCCTCCCTCAGGCTTGGTTCTTACTGCCTTGAGAGAAGCATTCTCCTTTAATTACTTTTTGAGTACCTTGCAGCATTTCTCAAAAGCTTTCAAGAGTTCTTAATGCTGAGCCATCAAGACAGCTTCATCTTCCTCAAAAGAGTAGTCTTTGTGACCATTTGTGGAAGTTTCCGATTCAGAGAGTGAAAGTGATAATAGATACAACTCTAGAGGGGGGGTGAATAGAGTATTCAAAAATTATGACACCCTACTCAACTCCCTTAGAGTTAATTTGCGGAATGAGTTTATAGATATTTTAAACCCTAGAGCCTAACACAAAGTGAAGTGCACAAGAGAAGAGCAACTGTAATTACAGTTAAGCTTTGATCCTATCACAATAACTAGCAATCCTGGTTATTTCTACTCACAGCCACAGTACAATAAATTAAATAAGCAGCACAGACGACACAAGAAATTTTATAGTGGTTCCCTCTAAATAGGTACGTCCACTCTTCTACCACCCTGGTAGGAATCCACTACAGGTTGTTGTTCAAGTGCCCTGCCACCAACTGATCTGCTTCAGGTAGATCAAGTAGACCCTTTGAGCTTTTGATCAGGAGCTCAAAATCCAACACAAGTTTTTGATCAGGTGCCCTGACACCAAGGTTCACTTTTGAAGGGAGTAATAACCCTTTATACAGGAGGTTGAGAGAGTTAAAGTTTCATCTCTATTGTTAAAACAGATTAGAGAAGCTAGTGGATTGCACAGAGCTAGGAAGCTCTAAAGAATCAAGGCTCCCCCTGGCTTAGAGAATATCCAGGAAGGAGTCTTGCTTCAGGGTGCAGGAACTCTTCTGAACTGAGACAAAGAACTGTCTTGAAGTTCTGAAGGAGAAGCTTTAAGAAGACTCTTGATTTGGAAAAGGTGTTCTTCTTCAATCAGCTTCCTTTCTTCTTCTTCTTCTTCTAAAAGCCTTTGAGTGAATGTCTTCCTGTGAGCAGGATGAACTCAGGATGAAGAAGAATGCTGAAGAGATTTGATCTTCTCAGTTGAATGTGAATTTCTGAGAGCTGTAGATCTCTATGCTGCTGAGAGTAAAAACTTCTTGTATTTTGAGTTGTATGTCTGTGTATATGTATCTATGTATATTTCTTTCAAAAGAAGCTCTTTTTATATGAGCCTTTGCAACGGCTCTAATCTGAGTTTGAACTTTGTCTTCTTCTGAGATCTGCAATATGGGCTGCAAAAAGCATAAAGCAAAAATATACCCTGCAGGCAGACATGCTATAAGGGGATAAAGCTTTCTAAGAAGCTGCATATCCAATCTGATAAAAGAGTGCTAGAAAAAGTCACATCAGAAAGAGCTCTTTATGGCCAGAGAAGACTTTCTGAGTCTAACGGCTACAAAGGACTGCCTAGCAGATAAAGCAGAAAATATATTTCAACTAATAAGACAAACCACTTTGTTAGATAAAGATTGACTTATGCATAAAGAATGGAGCAAAGATTGCTTGGAAATAATAGCATAACATCAATGAAATATACTTTAATAGAATATGCCAAGCAGATAAGAAATAAATAATATAACTTTACTAAAGGCAGACAAAAAGATGTCGAACGACCCTCGGAGATCGTCGACCGAAGCATAGAGATCGTCGACCTATCAGACAGATAGTCGAACGACACAGATAGTCGACCTATCAAAGAAGATAGTCGAACTACCACAGCAGATAGTCGACCTATCAGAACAGATAGTCGAGCTATCAGATAGTCGACCTATCAAGATAGATAGTCGAGCTATCAAGCAAAACAGATAGTCGACCTATCAATCAGATAGTCGAACTATCAAAGACAAACAGATAGTCGACCTATCAAACAGATAGTCGAACTATCAAAGAAGACAGATAGTCGACCTATCAAATAGATAGTCAAGCTATCAGATAGTTGAACTATCCAAGCAGATAGTTGAACTATCAAGAAGAGCAGATAGTCGACCAAGTGATAGACGATCGTCGAACAGTCGATAGACGATGGTCGAGCGGCGTTCGACTATAGTCGAACCAAAAATGACTTAACAAAATTCTCATCTGGATAAGTGACAACTCTACAACTAGACAACTAACCTTTGACCATAGATAAATCTTGGGTCAAGAGACTAAAAGAGCAGACTAAACTCAAATCCAAACTAGGATACCAACAATCTCCCCCTATTTGATTTAAGTCTCTCAAAACAAAACAAAACAAACAAACTACAGGAAATAAATATAATACAGGAAAGAACCATCTAAGCATCAAATGCATCAATCAAACAGTTAACATAAACAGATTGATAATAAACTTTAGCAGCATCAGAATCTGGTTTAGAGATAGAAGAGTCAGGAATAAAAGAGATTTTTCTGAGAGGATCTAGAACTTCCTTCTTTAATTTCTTCAGATCTTGCTCTCCAATAACTTTGGTTTCTCCTGCTCTTGGAACAACTGCTTCTGGATATTTTTCCATATATTTGGTAGCATCAAAAACTTCAGGTCTTACCTGGAATCTATCAAGTTCTTTCTTTCTGAATTTGGACATAGTTGTTAAGCCTTTAACATCTTTTCCTTCATCTCTGGCTTTTCTAATCTGAGCTGATCCAACTAATTCAAGGAATCTGGCCATCCTAAAGTCAGGATTAAGCTCTAAGCTTTCATACTCATTTTCATCAGCTGGATTTAGAGGATTTATAGTTCTGAATTTAGTAGAAGGTTCTAACACGCTTGCAGTTGGCTCTTTCTTTTCTTGAATAACTAAAGATGTTGGAGGAGCAAATTCAGCATATCTTCTACTTGATTTCTCAGAGTATATAACTCTTTTACCTTTTGCATCTATTTTTCCTTTTCTGATTAGATTCTCTGGAAGATATAGTCTTGCTTTCTTTATCTAGTGATGTCCTTTTCTTGGGTGAAGGAGGAGGCGAAAAGGTTGGCTTTAGGTAAACTACCTCTTTCACTTGTTCTTGTAACTCAGCTTCCTGTCTCTGATGTCCAGATTGAGACTTGCCATGGTAGCTTTAATTTCCTTTCTTCTGATAAGATTGAGAAGAAGAGAATCTAGAAGGAGGAGCAGAGGGACTAGCAATATTTCCAGATGCTCCTGCACTGGGAGGAGGAGGAGGTCCTTTAAAATTCCATTTAGGAGCTGGATAGTCATCTTTTAGATTTCTTTCTTTGTTTTTGCTGATTCTTGGAGAATCCCATCCAGTGCTGATATTCTTTTGACTTGGGATCTATTCCTTTCAAGATGTAATAAGGAATATCATGGTCATGGTTAGATGGAGCAGGAGCAACAGCTTTTCTTTTGCTTTTGGCAGATTTCTTCTTCTTGGTTCCTTCTGAATCATCAGAGTCATCTTCATCATCAGATGATTGAGGATGATCATAAGGATCAACAGCTTCTCGCACAGCTCTTTCTCTATCCTTGAAAGCAGCTTTTTCTATCTCTTCTTCCAAGGCATCCTGTGCCAGAAGAGTGTCTAGATCTAGTCCAGGGGTGTCATCCCAGACTGTAGATTTTTCTTCCTGAATATCTGAAACATTATCTTGTTCAACTATAACTGTCATGGAGACCAGTTCTTCTTGCACAACTATCTGTGCTGGTTGAGCAGACTCAGGATCTTGATCAGCAGGTTCTGGATCAGCTGGTTCTGAGGAAGGTTGTTGAACAAGTTCTTGGACAGCTAAAACTTCTTCCACTATATCTGTAGTATCATGAACACAAGTTTGCTAAATGAAATTGAAACATCCCTTCAAGGTATTCATAGACTAGCATGTCAGTTAACATGTCAAGAAAATGAGTAAATGAATTACCTTCAGGATTTTCCTCAGAATGTCCTAACTCCCATAATTCATCTAGAAAGGAGGTAATGACTCCTTCTAGGAAAAGGGAAACTAAGGGAGTGGAGGATTCTTCTAAGCAGACTTTGACAACAAATTCTGTTTCCATTATAGCATCCGAAATCTCTTTTTCAGAAAGTTGAGGTATTGTTTCTTCTTGAGCTACTATCTCTTTTTCTGTAAGCGCTGTTTCTCTTTGAGTATCTGCTGGAGGATCTGCTCGAAGAGAGGCCAGGGGCAGTTGAGAGGCATCTTCATAAAACATCTCCCCCTGCTGATTTCAGTGGAAACTGAAACCAGGCCCCTAGATGAAGAGGGCTCAGCAGATTTTGAGAGGGCTTGGATGGAGGTAGTCAGGGAAGAAATGGAGGATACAAGAGGAGCAATTGCTTCTTAAATCATGGTTTTGATTGAAGGAGTAATTAACTCCAGGATATTGGCTATGAGTGCTGGAGATATTTCAAAAGATGTGGATGGGGGAACAACAGAAGATGGAAGATCATCAGTAAAGGCAGTTTCCTGATGAGATGTGTTATGAACTAGTGATTGAGGAGTGGATGAGGGAAAGTCAGTGTGATTTGGAGGTGTAAGTGGTGACTGAGGAGGGGTTGGAATTCTCTCAGATCCTAACAAATCAAAACTAGGAATAGATATCCCAGCTAGATGTGCAGGAATGGGAGATGCTGGAGATGAAGTATAGAGAATTGTGGAGGACTCAAGAAGAAGAGAGGCAGAAGATGGTACTTCAATTGAAGTAGATGGAACTTCAAATTGAGTAGATGGTAAGGCAGATGTCGATGGTACTTCAGTAGAAGTAGATGGGAATGCAGCAGATGTGGATGGAGTGGAAAGAATGGATGAGCCTGCTTCATGTAGAAGGGGAGAGACTGAAACAGTCCTTGTGTTCTCTGACACAACTAGAGCTACCCCTGCAGGAGAAGGCTTCTAAAAACTTCTTTTCCACTTAACAAACAGTGTTGGGTCCATCTTCTTACTGGCATTGATCGTTGTTGAAACTGTTACCAACAGGTGGGAGTATTTCTCTTTTAGAAAAATCCCAAGTACCCTACCTAGGGTTACTTTCTTCTTGCCATTCTTCTTTCTTATCAAATCAAACATAATCCCTATCCAATTGATCTGTTTCTTATTTACTATGGCACATATCAAGGCAAACTGCTGCCTGGTGATGTTGTCATGAGCAGAGTGCTTGCCTAGAAGCACTTTTCCAACGAGTTCAGCCAAGAACTTTATCTTTAATGGAAAATTAACTTTTAACAACTTAGAAGGAATGCCTTCGGCATGTCCTAACTCGATTAACATCCTTCCGAACTCTTGGGTATCTTGTTCATAATCCTCTTCACCGTTCAAAATCCGAAAATATCAGTCAATGCGGCAGGAGTCAAACTTACCTCTTCGCCGCCAATCGTTCCAGTCATCGATTCGTCATTGGAAGACGAAGTGAAAACCCACTCTTTAATCTCTTGGATGTTTATCTTGATCCTTGTGGTCATAAGCCTTTTTAATCCTTATTCTTTGCAAAGCTGGAGGATTTCCACTATCTGAGAATCACAGGCGCCGAAGGAGTCGAAGTCTACGTTGAAGCCAGCGTCAAACTTCATCGCAGACAGAAGGGCTGGAGCAATCGCCATCGATTTGTCGGAGAAGACGAGAGAGACGAGGAGGAGAAAGCGCGAGGCAGAGCTCAAACAGAAAGATGGAATACGAAAAGACGAGTTCCGTCGACTATAACAAGCACGATCTCTTAACCTAGATCGACAATCGGTTTAAATAAAAACCGCAATCATCGGTATATTTTAAAAGATACTGGAGACGATGGTCGAACGGTCGTTCGACGATCATTTCCTGAAGCAAAGTAGTCGATCAATCGTTCGACTCTTTCTATCTTCACAAACAAATAAGCTGTCGTCGCCCGTAGGTCGAAGATAGGCTCAACCTGTTCGACCATTGTCGAACGTCGTTCGACGATCTTCAAACAGATTTCAACAAAGGCAGACGTCACACTTAGTCTTTTCCATTAATCATGCCTAGTTGAACCAAAAAGAACAGATGCTTCTGTTCATCTAAGGGCTTGGTGAAAATGTCACCTCTCTGAAGGTCAGTGGATATGAACTCAAGGCTGATTTTATTCTTTTCCACACAATCTCTCAGGAAATGGTGTCTAATCTCAATGTGCTTGGTTCTAGAGTGGTGCACAGGATTTTGTGCAATAGAGATAGCACTGGTACTGTCACACATGATTTTTGTGTTCTTGTGTGTGTACCCATAATCCAAAAGCTGATTTTGAATCCACAGGATCTGTGAACAACAACTAGCAGTTGCAATATATTCAGCCTCTGCAATTGAAGTTGAGACAGAAGCCTGCTTCTTACAGAACCAAGAGACCAATCTCTCTCCCAAGAACTGACAAGTTCCTGATGTATTTTTCCTGTCAACTCTACAACCAGCATAGTCAGAATCAGAGTATCCAATTAACTCAAATTCTGATTCTACTGGGTACCATAGTCCTAGATTTGGACATCCCTTCAGGTATCTCAAGATTCTCTTGAGAAGAATCAAATGAGATTCCTTGGGGTTGACTTGGAATCTAGCACATAGGCATGTAGCAAACATTATATCTGGCCTACTTGTAGTTAAATACAATAGGGAATTAACAATGGCCCTATAATTCTTTTGATCAACTGGTTTGCCCTGATCATTAGAATCTATAACTACATCAGTAGCCATAGGTGTATGCATTGCTGAAGCATCAGCCATCCCAAACATCTTTACAAATTCCTTAGCATATTTGGATTGGGAGATGAAGATGCCATTAGCATCTTGCTTTACTTGGAGACCAAGAAAGTAAGACAGCTCACCCATACTACTCATCTCAAACTTAGAATGCATCAAGTCAGAGAACTTTTTGCACAGTTTGGGATCAGTGGAGCCAAAAATAATATCATCTACATACACTTGAACTAACAGGATTGTGTCCTTGTGGTGCTTAACGAAAAGGGTTCTATCCACTACTCCCCTAACAAAGTTGTGCTCTAACAGGAAACTAGCTAAAGTCTCATACCAGGCTCTGGGTGCTTGTTTAAGTCCATAAAGAGCTTTTTGCAACTTGAAAACATGTGAGGGCTGAGTTGAAGAAACAAACCCAGGAGGTTGTTCAACAAATACCTCTTCCTTTAGCTCACCATTTAGGAAGGCACTCTTGACATCCATCTGAAAGACCTTAAACTTCATATAGGCTGCATAGGCTAGAAAGATCCTTATTGCCTCTAGCCTTGCAACAGGAGCAAAGGTTTGGTCATAATCTATACCTTCCTCCTGTCTGTAGCCCTGAGCTACAAGCCTAGTTTTGTTCCTTACAATAATTCCATTTGCATCCAACTTGTTTCTAAACACCCACTTGGTGCCTATGATCAGTTGGCCTTTAGGTCTTGGAACCAAAGTCCATACTTTACATCTTTCAAACTGATTGAGTTCCTCTTGCATAGCAATGATCCAGTAGGGATCTAGCTCAGCATCTTTTATGGTGAGGGGCTCAATCTGTGAAAGGAAACAAGCATGCATCACATCATGTCTTAATTGATGTCTTGTTTGAGCACCAGCTGATATGTCTCCAATCACTTGAGATGTAGGATGATCTCTAAGTGTGACAACATCAGCAGGTGGGATGTGATCTTCAGCAACAGTTGGGATTAATTCCTCAGGAGGAATTGGATCAACTGTTGGTGGTACAGCAACAGCTTCTACAAAGTCTTCATCACTGTCTGAATCAGTTATATGAAGAGTTGATAGATGGAGAATCTCTTGAGTGACATCTTTATTAACTTCTGGTACCTGCAATGAACTTGAGGAAGGGGAAGTTTCCTTCTCCTTGTAAAACATCTGAGATTCATCAAAAGAAACATGTACAGATTCCTCAATTTTAGAAGTTGATATATTAAATACCCTATAAGCTTTGCTTACTTGGGTATATCCAAGAAAGATTCCCATTGAAGCTTTTGCTTCAAACTTTCTAAGGCATTCTTTGTTATTATTATGAATGTATACTACACAACCAAACACTCTAAAATAATTAATTTTAGGTTTCTTTCCTTTAAGCAACTCATAAGGAGTTTTAGTCTTAAGCTTGTGTATAAGACTTCTGTTCAGAACATAATTAGATGTGCTAACACCTTCTGCCCAATAGGAGAGAGGCATATTAGCATCTGCCAACAGTGTTCCTCCAGCTTCAATCAGGGTTCTATTCTTCCTTTCTACTACCCCATTTTGTTGGGGAGTCCTAGGAGCAGAGAAGCTATGTTTGATACCTTTTTTCTCACAGAATTCTTGCATGAGAAGAGACTCAAACTCAGTACCATGATCACTTCTGATCAAGGCCACATGAGTAGAATACTCAGTCTGCACACAAAGTAGAAAGTCTGTAAGAACTTTTAAGTTATCAGCCTTAGTTCTCAAAAAGAACACCCAAGTGAACCTAGAGAAGTCGTCTACAATTACTAAAGTGTAATACTTCCCTCCTAGACTCTGTACATTTATTGGACCAAAAAGATCCAAGTGTAATAAATACAGGATTCTAGGTGAATCACTTTTATTTATAGATTTAAAAGAATTTTTTGTTTGTTTGCCTAATTGACAAGCCTTGCATAGGCTCTCCTTCTTATAGGGCCAAGAAGGTAAACCTCTAACAAGGTTGTATTTAGATAACCTAGATATGTTCTTGAGGTTAACATGGCTAAGCCTCCTATGCCATAAGGTGTTGTTATTATTTGTTACTTCATTAAATAAACAGATTTCAGATTGGGTTGAATTAAAATCTACTAAATAAATATTACCTTGTCTAATACCTACTAACACAACATTACTATTTAAAGTAATATTATAGAGAGTGTTAGTGAGAGATACCTGATATCCTGCATCACATAACTAACTTACTGAGATAAGATTATGCTTCAGTCCAGTTACATATGCAACCCTTTTGAAAGTTACTGCTCCAATGGTAATCCTACCATATCCTTCAATTTGACCACAGCTAGAATCCCCAAAGATCACCTTTGGTCCAAGCTTGGCCTTGAACTTTGACAGATTTTCTTTATTTCCTGTCATGTGTTTGGAACAGCCACTATCCAAATACCATTTGTCTTTAGTAATTGGATAGGTCTTCACCTACAGAATAGACAATTAGACATTGTGGACCCAGGTAACCTTGGGTCCATTATTCTTCACATAATGAAAACTAGAGATAAAAGAATAAGCAGGTTGGGGTTTATATCCTAAAGGGTAAGATCTCCTAGGTGGGATGCTCCATGAAGTTAATGGGTCCACAAACCTAGGGTTTCTATTCATATTAAGATTTCTAAGGTTCTGGTGGTAATTTTGAAATTCATATTGAGATCGTCGATCTACGTTCGACGATCGATGCTCAGATCGTCGAGCTTCGTTTGACCATTGAGCCTCTGATCGTCGAGCAGCGTTCGACGACTTTTGTATTTCCTTAAACTTTTGTTTTCTCTTTTCTCTCTTAGCTTTATTTAATGCTTGATTAACTTGTCTTACTTGTTTAGTGTTCTTTATCCCATCAGCTGAAATAAAGTTCACTGGAGTTGAAAGATGATTTTTAAGAATAATTGGGGGTTCACATGATGAAGCTCCTAAGCCTAGCTTATTATTGTCTGACCTAGTGTTTGTCATGCTGGTGATTTCTAGTAGTTTAAGGCTTCTACCATTTAAGGATTCTTCTAATCTCTTGGACTTTGCTAGTTCATTTTTAAGAAACTTTATTTCTTCACTAGACTTAGTGAGTTCTGCTTCTAACCTAGCATTTTCAATGGAAATAGATTCTGATTCAGCTAACTTATTTCTAAGTTCCTTAATTTCCTTTTCTGAACTAATTAGATCTAAGCAAAGGGATTTAAATTCAGATTTTAACTCAGAAGAAGAAAAATCATATGAAGATAATACCTGATCTTCTGTAGGCATTTCTTTATCATCATCAGAACTCTCTGCAGCTGAGTGATTGTAGCAGGCATCAATTGCCATAAGGCAGATTTCCTTTGCCTTCTTCTCTTCCTCATCCTCACTGGAGCTTGAGGAGGAAGATTCCTCATCTGAATCACTCCAGGTCTCAGCAACAAACCCTTTCTCCTTCTTCTTATTTTTGTAGGAGGAAGACTTGGAGTGTTTCTTGTGATGTTCTTTTTCCTTTCTCTTTTCTTTGTTCTTTTCCTCTGGATACTTTGGTAGAATGTGTCCAGGTTTCCTGTAACCATAACAAATAATTTCTTTAGCAGGAGATCTATCATACCTTGGTTTATCTTCATATCTTGAAGATTTCTTTCTGAAGTCTTTTCTTCCCATCTTGAGAAACCTTTTGGCAAAGAGTGCCATCAGTTCCTCATTGGATTGGCTTCCTTCTAAAGCATCAGCAGCTTTGAGAGCAAGAGTTTGCTCTTTTCTTGCTGGAGTTGGAGTCTTTGCTTCAGCCTCAGCTTCCCTGGTCTTCAGCACTTGCTCAAAAGACTTGAGCTTGCCAAGGAGAGCTTCAGTTGAGATTTCATTTTTGCTTCTGGCCTCCTTGATAGGCCAGATCCTAAGATCCCATGTGCTAGGGAAGCACATCAGTATCTTATCATTGACCTCTGTCAATGTAATCTCCTTATCAAGAGTTCTCAGCTCATTGATGATTGAGCTGAGCCTTGTGTACATGGCTTCAACTGATTCAGCTTCAGTTTTCTTGAAGTTTTCATACTGGGATATAAGGTTGGACCTTCTGTCCTTCCTTTCATCAGCTAAACCAGCTATAATCTGGTTCAGTGAGTCCCACATGGCTTTTGCAGAGGTGCAATCAGCCACTTTCTAGAAGATTTCATCAGACATAGTCTGAGCCAGAATGTTCATAGCTTTGGCATCAGCTATCTTTGCCTTCTTGTAGGCATCATTGTAATCTGGAGGAGGCACTGCACTTAGATTTGTATATGTTGTAGCAGTGGCTACAACAGGAGGTGTTGGAGGTCCTGACAAAATTGAAGAGAAAATGTCTTCATCAATAGAGTTCATATATAATTTTATTCTGGCCTTCCAGATGCTAAACTTAGCTAAGTTGCAAGCTGGAGGTCTGGTGCTAGAGTAATCCTTGGACTGGGACATGAAGTGAATATCTATAAGCTTGATATCTATCAGGATCTTGTGACTCAGGTGTTAGCCTGTACAGTCAGTCAACCTGGCTCTGATACCAATTGAATGTGATGATAGATACAACTCTAGAGGGGGGGTGAATAGAGTATTCAAAAATTATGACACCCTACTCAACTCCCTTAGATTTAATTTGCGGAATGAGTTTATAGATATTTTAAACCCTAGAGCCTAACACAAAGTGAAGTGCACTAGAGAAGTGCAACTGTAATTAGAGTTGAGCTTTGATCCTATCACAGCAACTAGCAATCCTGGTTATTTCTACGCACAGCCACAGTACAATAAATTAAATAAGCAGCACAGACGACACAAGAAATTTTATAGTGGTTCCCTCTAAATAGGTACGTCCACTCTTCTACCACCCTGGTAGGAATCCACTACAGGTTGTTGTTCAGGTGCCCTGCCACCAACTGATCTGCTTCAGGTAGATCAAGTAGACCTTTTGAGCTTTTGATCAGGAGCTCAAAATCCAACACAAGTTTTTGATCAGGTGCCATGCCACCAAGGTTCACTTTTGAAGGGAGTAATAACCCTTTATACAGGAGGTTGAGAGAGTTAAAGTTTCTTCTCTATTATTAAAATAGATTAGAGAAGCTAGTGGATTGCACAGAGCTAGAAAGCTCTAAAGAATCAAGGCTCCCCCTGGCTTAGAGAATATCCAGGAAGGAGTCTTGCTTCAGGGTGCAGGAACTCTTCTGAACTGAGACAAAGAACTGTCTTGAAGTTCTGAAGGAGAAGCTTGAAGAAGACTCTTGATTTGGAAAAGGTGTTCTTCTTCAATCAGCTTCCTTTCTTCGTCTTCTTCTTCTAAAAGCCTCTGAGTGAATGTCTTCCTGTGAGCAGGATGAACTCAGGATGAAGAAGAATGCTGAAGAGATTTGATCTTCTCAGTTGAATGTGAATTTCTGAGAGCTGTAGATCTCTATGCTGCTGAGAGTAAAAACTTCTTGTATTTTGAGTTGTATGTCTGTGTATATGTATCTATGTATATTTCTTTCCAAAGAAGCTCTTTTTATATAAGCCTTTGCAACGGCTCTAATCTGAGTTTGAACTTTGTCTTCTTCTGAGATCTGCAATCTGGGTGGCAAAAAGCATAAAGCAAAAATATATCCTGCAGGCAGACATGCTATAAGGGGAAAAAGATTTCTAAGAAGCTGCATATCCAATCTGATAAAAGAGTGCTAGAAAAAGTCACATCAGAAAGAGCTCTTTACGGCCAGAGAAGACTTTCTGAGTCTAATGGATATAAAGGACAGCCTGATAGATAAAGCAAAAAATATATTTCAACTAATAAGACAAACCACTTTGTCAGATAAAGATTGACTTATGCATAAAGAATGGAGCAAAGATTGCTTGGAAATAATAGCATAACATCAATGAAATATACTTTAATAAAATATGCCAAGCAGATAAGAAATAAATAATATAACTTTACTAAAGGCAGAAAAAAAGATGTCGAACGACCCTCGGAGATCGTCGACCGAAGCACAGAGATCGTCGACCTATCAGACAGATAGTCGAATGACACAGATAGTCGACCTATCGAAGAAGATAATCGAACTACCACAGCGGATAGTCGACCTATCAGAACAGATAGTCGAGCTATCAGATAGTCGACCTATCAAGATAGATAGTCGAGCTATCAAGCAAAATAGATAGTCGACCTATCAATCAGATAGTCGAACTATCAAAGACCAAAAGATAGTCAACCTATCAAACATATAGTCGAACTATCAAAGAAGACAGATAATCGACCTATCAAACAGATAGTCTAGCTATCAGATAGTTGAACTATCCAAGCAGATAGTTGAACTATCAAGAAGAGAAGATAGTCGACCAACTGATAGACGATCGTCGAACAGTCGATAGACGATGGTCGAGCGGCGTTCGACTATAGTCGAACCAAAAATGACTTAACCAAATTCTCATCTGGATAAGTGACAACTCTACAACTAGACAACTAACCTTTGACCATAGATAAATCTTGGGTCAAGAGACTAAAAGAGCAGACTAAACTCAAATCCAAACTAGGGTACCAACAGAGGGGATTGTTTGAGAGTTTACCTTCCGGTGAAATTTGGAGTCGCTTCCTTCCTCATCTGATTGAGCAATAAGCCCAAAGTAGGCTTCTTCATTCTCAGAGATGGACTCACTTGAGTCATTGTCACTGAGATTCTTTGATTTCTTAGCAATGAAGGTTTTCTCTTCCTTCCTCTTACCTTTGAAGGATCTTTTCTCTTCCTTCTTGGAACCTTCCTTCTTTTTGTATGGGCACTAAGCAATTACATGTCCTGGCTTATTACAACAATAACCAATAATGTCAGAAGAAGAATGCTTGTTCAGTTTGGACTTATACCCTTCATTACTATTGTATCTCTTCTTGGAGAGATCACCATCATGATGTGATTTTTTTATATTAGATGAGGAGGACTGATTTTTCATTTGCCTCCTCTTGTTAAGCAATCTCTTGAGTTGCTTGGAGATTAGTAAGAACTCTCCATCAGATAATTCGGAGCCTGGTGTGCTTTGCTCGGAGTCTTCTGGGGTATCTGGAGCTCATGTCCTCACTGGTGACACAACTTTAGACTTTCTTGCCCCTTCAGCTTTCGGGGCAACTGACTTCTCTGTTCTTGAAGTCCTGCTGCTTTGCTCCTCTTTCTTTCTAGTATTCATCTGAAGTTCATAGGAGAGCAGCTTTCTGAAAAGGTTCTGGGGGTCAATCTCTGGTTGCCTACCGAACTATCTAATGGCTACAACTTTTGTGTCCAAGTCCTTTGTAAGGGATCTAAGGAATTTGTCATTTAGTTCATCATTAGTGAAGGTGCGGCCGTAGTTTCTTAGCCTATTAACAATCTTGAAGAATTTCTCGAAGCTATCAACAATAGTATCATTTGCACTGCTTGAATGCTTCATATTCTAGATTTAACAAAGATCTACGGTCGTCTCTAACTTCCTCGGTTCCTTCCATGAGTACTATTGGGTAGTCCCACATCTCCTTGGGAGATTTGCAGTGGAATAAATTTTGAAGCATCGAATCGTCCATTGTACTGGCTATAATATTCTTCGACTTTTTATCCAACGAGACCAAAGCAATTTCATCCTTAGTCAGATCCATCATCTTCTTAGGGATCATGACAGTCAGGCAGACGACTGAGTAGGAATATGAGGTCCTTCTTCAACAATTTGAAATATCGTGGGATCTTCTGCCTCAATGAAGAATCTGACTCTTTGTTTCCACATAGGAAAGTAATCTTTTGTGCACACAGGTAACTTCATCGAAGACATATCCTTGATTCTATCCATAGCAACCGAGCGGAATCTGTTGACACGAGATAAGAGATCTTCTTCAAGGTGTTAACCTTATGTCGAACAACACCCCTCTGATACCAATTGAAAGTATCTAGAGTCAACCTAAATCACCTAGAGGGGGTCAATAGGTGAGGTCTATGTCTTTTCACGGAATAAAAATAACTTAAAAAATTATGCACATAGAACACAGTGATCTATAGTGGTTCCCCGAGTTGGGTACATCCACTGTTCTGCCTCGCCTATCTACCATGAAGGGCTAGATTCGGCTACTTCACCTTTCTCAGATTTTAACAAATATTACACCTCAGAGCGTCAACTCCTACAACTCGGAGATAACACTCCTACCACTCAGAGAACAAACTGTCCTACAACTCGATCCAAATACGGATCTACAACTCGATCCAAACACGGATCTACAACTCAGAGGGAAAACCTCCTACATGAGTAAAAAGGATTTACACAAAAACAAAGATTATAAATAATTTTATTTAGATCTAATGTCTTCGATTCTTCGTTCTTTAGAAAGAAGATCTTGAATGACTTGAAGAATAAGTGAACCCGAAATCATTGAAGACTTTGATCTGAAATCACGGATCGACTAGATCTGAGAGAATCAGAATCTTCAAAGAATAACGATCTAGTCGATTTAGTGGAGGAAGATCGAATCGTAAAACACAGTCGTCAGCCGAGCGAAATTCACGAAATACGTACGGGAGATGACGGGAACGAAAATTTTCTCATTTTAATTTGAGCACAATTAGGGTTAATGAAAAATCAATCCAAAATATATATAGGAATCCTCCTTTGCAAGGTCTAGAAAAGATATTCCATACCAGAAAGGTCGCGAGTTACTATACATGGCAATCAAGACAAGCCGAGCCAGATTTTGAAAAATTGAAGAAATAAACCAAGTATAATTCGTCGAGTATTGTCGAGTATAGTCGAGTATATTCGTCGAACTGCATATAAACTCGACGAAATTTACTTGGAGAATTTCTGCCCAATCGAATATATAACTCAAAGCTTTGCATAAAACAAACTCGACGAATTCGACGAGTATCGGCTGTCATACTCGACGAATTCGATGAGTATCTGTTGATACACTCGACGCATTCGACGCATGAGCTAATCTATATTCGATGAATCTTACTTAGAAAATTCTAGAGAAGTAAATTCGAAAACTCAAATGTATACCCAATAAATCTCGATGAATTCGGCCTGTATTGACATATATATCAGATAAATTCGGCGGGTATCGGGAGATACACTCGACGAATTTGACGAGTATACTTGTTGATGCTCGACGATTTTTACTTAACAGATTTTCCAACCCTCAGAGATTTTACCCTAAGTAAATATGATGAATTCGACGAGTGCTAGTAGGTATACAAAACGAATTCAACGAGTATCTATGAGTATACTCGACAAATTCGATGAATATCCATTACGATACTCGACAAATTTTTCTTGAGTAAAATTCTGTTCTTCTGATTCACAGTCCTTTTCCTTCCTTGATTCTTCTAATGCACTTGGGATAGAAGTACACCACAATAGAGAGATTACACGCGAGTCAACACATTGGCCTACACAATGAAGGATTATATTGTATATGTTGAAACCGAGAATCGGTCTCTGTGGAGTTAACCCTTGGGGAAAGGGTGATCGCGCACCTACTTCACTCCTGCAAGCAAAAAGACAAGGAAAAGGAACAAAGAACTGATGCAAGGGCTCGGCACAGAGGTCCCGCCACACACCCGGAATATCTTAGAGCGCTTCCCCTCCCTAACTAAAAGCCGAGCTATGAAAACCTCAGAAAGCGCTAGATGACTGGGAGATAAGTAAGCATGCCCTCTGAGGTACCCCTTGGGTCCTATTTATAGATTTCTGAAAATGACCTGCAAATAGCCAACCTTCGTTGTTCTGAACAGCTATGTGCAGCCCAACTAGGTCTACAAACAGCATAACTCCGCTATTCTGAACAGCTATGTGCAGGCCAGCGGGGGAAAAATGGTAAAAACACATCACAGAGCACAGGGCGAGTAGCCCTCAATAATCTCTACACGGCAGTGGCAGCGAGTGCTCGATGGAGTCTGCACCTGCCATCTCCTCCTAGTCCTTGGCGAGCACAGGACCTGCTGGCCCAGCTCGTCTACCGTGAGTTTGTTGAGCGGCAAGAACTCGCCGAGCGAGGCTTGGCGAGTACAAGCTTGCATCCCAGAAGCATCCTACCCCCCCCCCCCCCCCCGCCCCGAGGTGAGCCGGGGCTCCTGCCGAGCTCTCTAGGGCGAGTGCGATACGACGGATGCCGAGATGTCCCTCGACGCTAAGAGAGAAGCATCGAAAGAACTCACCTCACTCAACATCTAGGTTGAAGGCATTAAGTGAGCTCGCCACACTCGATGCCTAGGCTGAAGGCGTTGAGTGAGCTCGCCACACTTGATGCCTAGGCTAAAGGCGTTGAGTGAGCTCGCCACACACAATACAGATTCTGGGGGCGTCGAGTAGACTCGATGCCAGGGACCTCTCTCTCCTAGGTCTTGGGATGGACTTGGCCAGTCTGGCTCCTGCCGGCCCCACTCACCGGATACGGGGTTATACACAATCCCCGCTCTTTGCGAAGTTGGAACAAGCTCAGAAAGAAAAATCCAACCCCACAGGATTCTACGAGTGTGGCAGGAGCCGGAGAATATTGTGGTAGGGGCCACCAGCAGGTATAAATATGCACCTACATACCTAGGTGACCTTTTCCCTTCCCTTTGCTCTAATCTTGCATAGATGCCTATCCCCAAGGAGGTCCAAGAGAGGCTGGCCAAAGCTTGTGAGGTTTCCTCCGCCCACATTGCCAGTTTGACCGTGATTCCCCCTGTCCTTCCGCAGGGGGGGTCAGGCCGAACCCAATCCTGCTAAGAGGGTGAAGCCATTTTCCAAAGCGGCTGAGCACATCCTCTAGGGCTTAAAAATGACCATGGAACCAGGGGCCGACTCCTCTACCCGGCCCCCACCTGAGAAGGTGAAAGACATCATCGACCTCTGCACCGACCCGGACAGCTGACTGGATGACGGTGAGGCCTTCTCTCCGCGGGTTAAGACCCCTCATGACAACTCACGACCTAAGACCCCGGAGACACGCCCGCGAGACTTGTCCCCCTTCGGGACTCTGGGGCTGGACTTGCAGAGGCCGAGCTCTCCATCCCACAACCCCTTCTCACTGTAACTCATCCGAACTACTAGAGGGGGTGCTGAGCTCATTCCCGTGCCAGGCTTCAATCTCCTTCCACCAAGAACTCTGCCCCGGGCCTGGGCAAAAACTTTAAACTGCCCCCACCCCACTTTTCTTTCTTGGCTACGAGCTCATCAGGCAAGTTGACCTTCAGATAGCCCCTACCCTATAGTCCTCCTGGGGTGCTCGCTTTTCATACTAACGCCTCTACCTTTACAGCTCTTCCAAGTCAGTCTGAGGTTGACGATTCCTCGGGGCCATCCCGCTATTCGCCCCTCCCTTCTCCAAACTCACTAGACTCCTTTCTGCGCCTCGAGGTGGAGAACAACGAGCTGACACAATGGGGGATTGGGATCTTCAAGAATCTAATGCTCGGGCTGCGCAAGGTATAGGAGGACAACGAGGCATTACAGCGGGATTATGTGGGGCTTGATGACGAGGTTCGGGGCCGCCCGACAAGCAAGATGACGTCCCCTACTCGGCTCCTGGACGAGGTTGAGGAGAGCCTTCTGATTGCCCATAGGAACTTGGGGCGGATTCACGAGCTTCACAACCCGCGGCTACCTGCGGGGAAGGAGACACGAGTCCGGGGTAGAAAGAAATGGCTCCATCGCTGAGCCTACCGGCACTCGCCTCCTGCTCCCTCAGCCCGCACACGTATTGAACTTATTGCTTTTTCCTCCAGCCTCTGATTTTTCTGAACAATATCCTTCTCCTGATCTGTTATAACTCAGAATATTTTTAGATTTTAGTGGTTACTATTCGAATGTAATAACCTTTACGTTTAGCTCGGTATGTGATAGGGCAGGTCTCGGAAGTCGGCGAGCTGGGGTTGGCGAGCTAAGCCTGGCGAGCAGGACTGATCGTTCTGATCAGCCTTGAACTTATTTTCCTATAAATACCCCCCTCACCAACCCCGACCAACCGTCTTTACTGCTTTCATACCACCTTCTTGTCATCTCTCCTATCGTACTCGCGCTCCAAACTTATCACGAGTACGGGCAAGACCAATCTCGATTCCGATGGCAGATCCAAATGTGCTCAACATTTCACTGACTACTGCTTCTTGGAGGGGAACACCTCCGAGGTGGAGTTCGCGGAGTTCATTGCCGACTTCGTGCCCCCCGTTTTTGAGGCTCGCCGGCCAAGGGAAGGTGAGGCCATCAACACCTTCCTACCCGACGAACTCACCTTTTCCATCTCGTATTTTGAGATGGGGTTGCGCCTGCCTCTTTGGCTAGAAATCCGCCAGATCCTGAAATATTTCGGTGCGGTGCATGCGTAGCTCAACTTGAATGCCATCGCCATTATGGTGGCGTTCGCATGCTTCCTACGCAGGGAGCAAATAGAGTTCAACCTGACTGTCTTCAGGAAACTCTTCACCTACAAGGCGACTCATGATGGCATCGCGTACTTTGGGGGTTCCTACATCAAGGTCCGCGAGATCACTAACAAACAACACAATTGGATGACCAAGATCATCTTCATATAGGGCGATCTTGGCAACATCCCCTACTCGCCCTAGCATAAGGGCGAGGAGGTGTACCGACCCCCCACCGTGTCCAGCAATGACGCCGATCTCCACAAGTTCTTTCTCCCCAAGGACTTCGAGGTCTCCTTCCTATAAAGGGGCCTTGACTCGCTCCTCCCCATTCTTACCGACGAAGGTAGACCTTTCAACTTTTACCCTTTCCCGATCTCACAAAATCCAACAGAGTTTTAACTAAGTTTTTTATGCAGGGGAGCGACTGATCCCCGAGAACCCACCTTTTGCGAATCCGGGACTACTCCCCGACCCCCTTGCCTGTGAGAAAGCGGTTACCGCCGCCTGCCGAGATGAGCCAGCATCGTCCAAGCCCTCCTTTGTCAAGAAGCGGGCTGATCCCGCGGGGTCCAGATTGCCTCTCCGTCATCCACCGCAGAAGAAGTTGAAAGTGGTGGTGGTCTCTCGGGTGAGACAACATCAACAACATTAACAGCCTAAGTACATGTGCTTGCCCGAGACCACCCCGGATGGATCGCTGGGGAACCCACTGAAGGAGGCACCATACAAAGGGAAGGAGGGAGGCGAGCCCTCCGCTCCTCTGTCTACTAAAAAGGCAGCAGCCCACGAGCCAGGCCCGCCAAAGAGTCACCCCCTATTCGGCCTCGGGGGGAGGTGGAAAGATTTAGTCGGCGAGCCCGTGGTCCAATTGGACGGGGCATCCCACCGGATCTCTGTCTCCACCCTCCATCCCTCCTGGACAGACCACGAGTCTTCCTCCTGTCATACCTATGCACTCGACTTTGTCCTCTACTGGCGTGACGATGCCGCGGCCTACAAGAGCACCACCCTGTGTCAGCTTGGTCATAAGGGCATACAAGCCCATATGCGGGCCCTGGAGTTCCATCACATGATGGTCCATCGCGGCTTCAACCTCGGCCACCTCCTGCCGAAGGCTGAGCAGAAGTGCGACATCGCCCAGTATAAGGTCGTCAACCTGTAGAGGAGGCTCATCATTATCGAGGATTTACTCGAAAAAGGCGTTTGCGGGCGTGTAAGCACTGATCACCCCTTTCCCTTTTTACTTAGGATTTTTCCTGCCTTAGATATACTTACCTGTTTTGCCTTACAGGACATCGAGGCCGCTAGGGAGCTGCGGACTCGTGCCATCGGGCTGGAGGAAGAAAACAACCAGCTGTGTTCCCGCTCCGCCATGCTGTAGGCTCGTGCAGCCGATCTGGAGGGGAATAATGTGAAGTTGAGCGAGGAGAACAGAGGGCTCCATGGTAAGATCATCCGCCAGACGGAAGTCCTCCTCCCTCCAGGCGGTGGCGAGCCCTCCTTCCCGAATAAAAGGCCAATGATTTTTGGCGAGGCTGAGGTCATTGAGCGGTTGCGGATCAACTCGATCGAGTCTTCCGAATGCGCCTTGCAAATTATGAAGGATACAAAGGTGTTGGTGGAAGGCTGTAAGGAGATCACGGCGCGAGTCCTCATGTCGTGTCTATTCGCGTCGATCCCCCCCAGTGAGAAGGAGGATAGCTTTGACATGATCTTTTGAAAAGGTTTCAAGAATGATCCTTCTCGATGTAACACCCCTATCCGTCACATGGTATATAGTAGTAGGTCCGGTCAGGGCCCAATGCCATATACTACAGACAGACCGAAGGGTTACAGAATGAAACCATCCGATAAATATAACAAGTCCTACACAGAGCACATTCTAGCGGAAGCATTTTAAAGGTTTAAAATTAAAGAACCCAAACAACGGCATAAATGTCCACTAAAACCCAATTTAGGAATGACATAACAAATACACCAAATAGTACTTGTCCCTATGGCCTTACAAGAGTTTACTTAAATAATAAGTGTCTTCAACACATCGGCATGCAGGCCGGTCACACATGAGTATAAAAAGTAAATTTTCGCTTTGTCCTTGGGGGCCCGGCTCAGCAACAGGGGATTCAGCCCACTACTTGCCACTAGGCTCCGCATCACATGCAATCAACATTCAACCGCAGCGGTGGCAAACAAAAGCAACAGTCAGCTAAAGCTGACCAAATTATAACGACCACACCCCTTACTTGGGGTGGTAGCGCTCCTTACCAGCATTTTAGTAGCATAGCCAAATATTATAGTGAAAGTACAACATCAACACAATACACCACAGGCGGCCACACACCCCCTGCTCTCAAGGAACTTACTCTGTGAACTCGGTCCGAACCCGGTCCGTTCTGCCGTCCACCACCGCCTCCAAGACGGCAAACACGTTAGCATTAAAGTCCTTTCAGCTGAAGCCTAGACTCGCTCTCCAAACCATCTTTAACTGAAACACTTGGAGTGGGTAAGGTTCCACCAGCCCATTGCTCAGCTCGCACGACAATTTAGCCATCGGCGCGGGACAAGCTTCACCCAATCCCAATGTATCGATCATACAACAGTGCATAGCCCGGCTATATACAAGGCTGAATCCCAGGCCACTAAAATGGCAGAACTTCGCTTCTGCCCAGATTTCTGAGTGCACCTTGGAGTTAATCCCCAAGGCTCCCTGTTGCAATCTACCACATATAAACCCGAAAACATACGACACGGAGTCTTCTCCGACAGTCCATGCTTCACAAACCATGCCTATGTCTGTACTTCGATTCCGGACTCTATATGCAAAACTACGGGGAATATTCATGTCCACCCGAAGGAATAACTCACACTCACCGCACACTTGCGAGAGCGGGTTTCCTATACAAAAAGGAAAGAGGACTTTACATGTCCAAGAAGAGAATTGTTACCCTAGCCGTTCGCTTTGGCCCCAGGGAGAAGAGAAGAAACTAGACGGATGTAAAGCACCGCAACGGCCTCGCCTCCACAGATCTGGACTCGGCTCACGATTTGGGGCTCCAAAGCTCCACCGGCAGCCGGATTCTTCCTTCTTCTTCAACCTTGCTCTCCCTTCTCTTAAACTCTTTAGAAAGAGAATGGACAAAGTAAAATGAGTGTTTAATCCTCAACTCCCGGCCTTAAAACAGCAGGGAGGTTTCTGGACTGTTCGATCATCTTTGAAAGAAATGAACGGCCATGAATCGCCCTGAAAATCATTTTCCTGGGCCGAAAATGGCTTCTGACACGCCCGTGTCACAGGTCGTGTCTCACGATCTAACCACGATCGTCAAACATAGAACAGGACATGGGCTAATACACGCTTGTGTTACTGCTGACACGCCCGTATCTGCTACTTACACGCCTATGCCACGGGGTGTGTTCCTCAAGCGACACAGGAAACCGTCGCGTCCCTACCAGGACACAGCCGTGCGACATGCCCGTGTCACAGGCCGTGTGCTAGACACGGCTTCGTACACGCCCGTGTTCATCAGTCGACACATGCCGGCCAAATGCAGAGAAGGATACGGCTCTAGACACGCCCGTGTCACAGGCCGTGTGCATGACACGGCGTCAGGCACGCCCGTGTCGCAGACCGTGAACCTCACTCGACACCGTCCTGCCAACACAGAGCAGTACACGGCCCTGGACACTCCCGTGTCACTTGCCGTGTGAACCTATCTAAGTAACAAATTGTCTTAAAATGCTATCCGTTCCTTTTGAGTTTTGGGGCATTACAAATCTCTCCCCCCTTAAATGTATTTCGTCCCGAAATTAAAGAATGGAAAGGTACACAAAATTAAATGATACCTGAGCAGAATAGCTCGGGATACTCTTCAAGCATGGTCTACTCTCCCTCCAACAAAAGATCCTCCCGACCGCAGTTGTCCCAACGGACTTTGACCATCCTGACGTCTTTGTTACGAAGTCGCTTAACTTCAAAGTCCTCAATGCGAATGGGCTTTACATTCATCATCAACCCATTATCAACAGGTACCTGATCGACCGCAATCACTTGCGAAGGCTCTTGCACGCCTTCCACAACACTGATATATGGAATACGTCGTGTAGACCACTTAATTCCACTGATAACTTCAGTCGATAAGCCGCTTCACCAATTCGCTCTAGTATCTCAAACGGTCCAAGGTACCTCGGACTATGCTTCTTCAAGCGTCGAATCCTTGATACGGCTTTAAACGACTTTATCTTGAGGTATATCTAGTCACCCATCACAAACTCCACGTTCTGATGCTTTGCATTGTAGTACTTGGCATGTCTATCTTGAGAAATTAGCAACTATTCTCGGATCAACCGTATCGTTGAAGTAGCACCTTCAATGTCCCTTCGCTTGTACAGCTTCGATTCTCCCGTTTCTACCCAAGATAATGGCATACGACACTTCCTCCCATACAGAGACTCAAAAGGAGCCAATTCAAAACTGGCTTGATAGCTGTTAATGTATGCAAACTCAATCATGTAAAGATGGTCTTCCTACCTTTCCCAAAATCCAATGCACTCATATGAAGCATGTCTTCTATTGTCACGTTCACCCTTTCAGTTTGCCCATTTGTCTACTGGTGAAAAGCAGTGCTGAAGTTCAACTTGGTGCCCAATAACTGATGAATATGCCTTCAATCATTAGACGTGAACCGACTGTCTCGGTCACTTACTATGCTCTGGGGCAAACCCTGCAAACGGACTACAGTATCCACATAAAGCTTTGCCAGCTTTTCCATAGAATCATCCTTCCTATTGGGTATGAAATATGAAAATTTCGTTAAACGATCAACGACCACCTAGATGACGTCGTTTCCCCCTTGTGAGATCTCGGCAAACAGTGCACGAGGTCCATAGAGATGTCATCAAACTTCCACTTTTGTAAAGGCAAGGACCTTTGAAATCCACCTGGCTTTTGGCATTCGCCTTCACCATGGTGCATGCTTGACACTTTACCACATAGAGTGTTATGTCCTTTTTGAGTCCTGGCCACCAGAACAACTTTTTCATGGCTTTACACATACTCGTGCTCCCCGAGCGAATCGAGTACTTAGCATGATAAGACTAGTACCTTAATTCCCCCTCGTAGTTTACACACACTTAGGATGCATAGATGACTATCCCTCCATAATAGTCCATCCTTAACAATAAATTGGGAATTTGACTCATCCAAATCCTCATCCATGACCTACATTACGACGTTATCCAAGACCAGAGCTCGCCGAATCCTATCATCGAGGTCGCACTGCACCTCTGTCCAGAATAATTGTGCTTTGGCACTAAACTTCGTGTAAGCTTAAGAGGTTTCCAAGGCCTCCAACGCATGAACCAAACGCTCTTCAAGCAGCGACAACCAACTGACCTGTGCGCGAGCTCTGCGACTTAAAGCATCTACAACCGCATTACCTTATCCAGGGATGTAATGTACCATGAAGGTGTAGTCCCCCAGGAACTTCATCCACCTCCGATGTCACATGATTAAACCCTTTAATCCAAAACATACTTCAGGCTCGTACGATCGGTATAGATATCGACCTTCACACCGTACATGTAATGCCTCAAAAATTTCAGAGCGAATATCACGACTGCTAACTCTAAGTCATGAGCCGGATAATTTCTCTCGTAAACCTTCAGATGGTGCAAGCCATACGCTATTACACTCCCATGCTTTTGCAGCACACAACCTAAGTCGCTGCCTGAAGCATCACTGAAAAACTCAAAGACTTCAGAACAACAAAGGCGTACTTAAGAAAGGTGTCGTGGTCAAACGACACTTTAGTTCTTTGAAAGCTTGTGCGCACTCAGGTGTCCAAACAAACTTCTGAGCCTTCCTTGTCAAAGTAGTGAGGGGTAATGCTATCCATGAGAAGTTCTCTACGAAGCGTCTGTAGTAGCCGGCAAGCCCTAGAAATTTCCAGACTTCCGCCATTGCAGACAACACAGGCCACTTCCGTATAGCAACTACCCTAGTCGGATCTACCGCAATCCCTTCTCCACTAACAATATTACAAAGGAAGACTACCGAGGACAACCAAAACTCGCATTTGGAGAACTTGGCGTATAGTTGGTTCTTCCTCAATGTCTCCAACACCACATGCAGATGCTTGAAATGATCCTCCTCGCACTGCGAGTACACCAGTATACCGTTGATAAAGACTATCACGAACTGGTCCAAATGTTCCCTGAACATTTTGTTCATCAAATCCTTAAATATGGATGCCGCGTTCATTAGCCCAAAAAGGCATGACGGTAAACTCATAATGCCCATACCGTGTGCTGAAATCTGTCTTGGGGATGTCTCTTTCTCTTATCTTCAACTGATAGTATTCGGATTTAAGATCCAATTTCGAGTACATCGTTGACCCGACTAACTGATCGAACAGATCATCAATCCTTGGAATCTGACACTTATTATTCTCCGTTAGCTTATTCGACTACCGGTAATCAATACATAGACGTACGCTTCCATCCTTCTTATTAACCAAGAGGACCGCGCGCTCCAAGGCGACGAACTTGGACACGCATAAACTTTCTCAAACAGCTCTTGAAGCTGTATTTTCAGTTCCTCCATCTCCTTAGGCGCAAACCGATACGGAGAGCGTGACACAGGTTTTGCACCATTCCGAACCGCCTTATCCACCTGGAGAGCAGACATCAACGTCTTGCTCGACCCCTCATGCCCGCAAATGTCGTCTCACGATCAGTTCCAAATTTGAACTCCTTACAGTTGCAATCAATGTATGCCCGCTGCTCCGAGAGCCAGTCCATTCCAAAGATCATGTCGAACTCCACTATCGGCAGAAGTGATGCTCGCAAGTCAAACTCTTGACTCCCCATCTGTATCTTTACACAACAGACTCTATCCGCGCGCATTGAACACCCATTAGGCAATAACACATCCAATTTGTCAATTGCCATCGAAGAAGGTACTCCGTTGCGCGATACAAATCCTTCGGACAAAAGTAATGCGAAGCTCCCATATCGAACGATGCTCTTGCTAGAAAATCAAAAATCAAAACAAAGCCTAACACCACTAGTCATAGGCTAACACGCATAGGGCAACAAGTATTTAAAGCTAAACCGCTATAAATTAAACCATACCTCTCACCACGTCAGTCTTCTTCATGGCCTCCTACTAGCCAAGGTTGTAAACTTTAGGCTGGGTTGGGGCATAATGCGATGTGGTTGCCTCCGACCCCTTGCCCCTCTCCTCGTTGGTTGATCCAGGTTTCTTTTCGTACTTCGTACATCCACTCCAGCAATCTCGGGCAAAGTGTCCCGACTTCCCACAAGTGTAACATAAATTTGGGTCTCGCCCAATGTATTCTCATGGTCCAGTCTTCTTTGCCACTGGAGTACCACTACTATCTCTGGCAATAAGTCCTATAACTGCTCCCGTCATGGCTTTCTTTGCCTTCTGGCCATCAACACGACAATCTCAGGTACGGTAATCGAATTTACCATAATTAAAACAATCATATGGAGCCTAACTAGTAGATATTTTTGACTTCTTTTTCCTCCTCCATCGGTATACCGACTTTGCAGAACCTGGAGAGTTTGGTACCCTGAACTCTAACGTCTAATTAACTTTTGCCAAATCTACTTCCAAAGATCTAGCCGACTCCACCAAGGCTCGGAATCCAAATAATTTTTGTCCTAGCAGTATAACTCATAACTCGCCGCGCAGGCTGTTATAAAATCTATCGACCATAGACTGCTCGCTCTCCAAGTCAAACCCTGGGTAGCGCCTTATCATAAGAAACTCCTGTAAGTATTCATTAACTTAGTGCATACCCTGCACTAAAAGCATGTTCAATTGCTTACCCAATGGTCCTCTAAATACCATTTGCTCCATCACACCACCAGGCGTTGGAGCTACCTCAGGAATAGGGAACTGCACATGTCTTCCATTTTGTGCAACCATCACAGCGAAAACTGCTTCAACCACCATTCTTATAGTTTCAGCGGAGGGAAGGGTTGCAGGCATGTCATTGGGTGCACTACTTTCCTCAGAAAGAAGGCGTTCTGACTGCCCTACGCCACTCCTGGTCATCTATAGTCATTTAAAACACCATTAAGGGACCAAACAAAATTGCAACAATCAACTATAGGAACACGCAGGTTTCTCAAACAAGTTTATTTTCATTCCTAAGTGGACATAAATGGGTTATTTTATGTTATAACGATGACGCACATACATGTTCTCACCACCCCTTAAAAGAATTTGTCCACGAATTAAAATAAGCAAGACCGAAATCGATAGTCTGATACCAAATTATAACACCCCTATCTGTCACATGGTATATAACAATAGGTCCGGCTGGGGCCCGATGCCATATACTAAAGACAGACCGAAGGGTTACAGAATGAAACCATCCAACCAATATAACAAATCCTACACAGAGCACATTCTAGCGGAAGAATTTTAAAGGTTGAAAGGTACAGAACCCAAACCACAGTATGAATGTCAACAAAAAGCCAATTTTGGAATGACAGAACAAATACACAAAATAGTACTTGGTCTTATTGCCTCACAAGAGTTTACTTAAACAATAAGTGTCTTCCAAACATCGGCACGCAGGCCGATCACACATGAGTATAAAAAGTAAACTTACGCATTGTCCTTCAAGGTTCGGCTCAGTAACAGAGGCTTCAGCTCGCTACTTGTCACTAGGCTCCGCAGCACCATCAATCAACATTCCACCGCAACGGTGGCAAACAAAAGCAACGGTTAGCTAAAGTTGACCAAATTATAATGACCCCACCCCATATAAGGGGTGGCGGCGCTCCTTCCCTGCATTTTATTAGCATAGCCAAATATAATAGTGAAAGTACAACATCAGCACAATACACCACAAGTGTAGGCCCGCACGACCACACACCCCGTGCTCTCAAGGCACTTACTCGGTGAACCCGGTCTGAACCCAGTCCGTTCCACGGTCCACCAACGCCCCCAGGACGAAAAACACGTGAGCATTAAAGTCCTTTTAGCCGAAGCCTAGACTCGCTCTCCAAGCCATCTTTAACCGAACCACTTGGAGTGGGTAAGGTTCCACCAGACCGTTGCTAACCTCGCCATGACAATTTATCCATCGGCCCGGGACAAGCTTCACCAAATCCCAAGGTATCGATCATACAACAGTACATAGCTCGGCTATGTACAAGGCTGGCTCCCAGGCCACAAAAACGGCAGAACTTTACTTCTGCCCAGATTTCTAGGTGCACCTTAGAGTTAATCACCAAGGCTTCCTGCTGCAATCTACCACGTAGAAACCCGAAAACATACGTCACAGAGTCTTCTCTAGCAATCCATGAATAATGAAAACATCACCGATCCAGACCAACTTGTCCGGGTAGGCATCACACACCATGTCTATGTCCGTAGTTCAATTCCGGACTCTATATGCAAAACTACGGGGACTATTCATGTCCACCCGAAGGAATACTCAAACTCACTGTGCACTTGCGAGAGCGAGTTTCCTATGCAAAAAGGAAAGAGGACTTCATATGTCTAAGAAGAGAATCACACACCATGTCTGTGTCCCAACCTGTGTTCATCAGTCGACATAGGATGGCCAAACGCAGAGAAGGACACGGCTCTGAACACGCCCGTGTCACAGACCGTATGCCTGTTACGGCTTTAGACACGCACATGTCCCAGACTGTGAACCTCACTCGACACCACCCTGCTAATACAGAGCAGGACACGGCCCTGGACACTCCCGTATCATAGGCCATGTGAACCTATCCAGGCACCAAATTGGTCTTAAAATGCTATTTGTTCCTTTTTGAGTTTTGGGGTGTTACACTAGAGGAGCGGGCGAAGATCGCCAGTCCGGGGCCGGAGGCGAGAGCTGATTAGGCAAGCTCACTTTTGTAATTCCCCCCCTTTATAATCTCGCCTAGGCGAGCTCACCCTTTGTAACAGCTTCTTAATGAAAGACTTTTTGTAATGAACTTTTCTCTTTTTCTTGGTCTTTCTTTCTGTGAAGCACTCGCCCGCAAGCTCTCCTCTTTGAGAGACCTTGCTAGGATAAGACCTGCCTCTAGAATGCATGTTTAGGATTCATATCCGTGAATAGATTCCAAGAGCTCATCCGCTCCAGGATAACCAGGAATTAACCACCCGCCGAGCTAGGTTCACCACCATCCAGCTCGCGCGCGAGCCGCCTCTTCTCTTGCCAACATCGGGCCAAAACTGTTAAAATATTTCGTAAGTAAAATTGAAGGGGGTTCAGAATGCATAGTTGTAGCTCTCCTTCTTCAAAGGAGGCTTAGGGCCTTGCTCGCCTTCCTTCTGCCGAGCTGGGCCCGCGATCTCTCACCTGCCTATAAGGGCTTTCTTCTCTATACCCTTTGAAAATACTGATCATCACAAATTACTTCCAGAGTGGATGGGACTTCCCTGAGTGACATCCAACCCTGCCAGCTAGGTGAGAGCCTAATAGAGGGATCTGCTCGAGGTCTATGTAGACTCCCTCGAGTGACATCAAGCCCTGCCAGCTAGGTGAGACCCTGACAGCGGGATCTGCTCGGGGTCTGGGTAGACTCCCTCGAGTGGCATCCAGCCCTTCTAAGTAGGTGGGAGCTTGACAGCGGGATCTGCTCGAGGTCTGGGTAGACTCCCTCGAATGACATCCAGCCCTGCCAGCTAGGCGAGATCCTGATAGATGGATCTACTCGGGGACTGGGTAGACTCCCTTGAGTGACATCAAGCCCTGCTAGCTTGGTGAGAGCTTGATAGTGAGATTTGCTCGGGGTCTGGGTAGACTCCCTCGAGTGATATCCAGCCCTGCCAACTAGGTGAGAGCCTAATAGCGGGATCTACTCAGGGTCTGGGTAGACTCCCTCGAGTGACATCCAGCCCTGCCAGCTAGGTGAGAGCCAGACAACGTGATCTGCTCGGGGTCTGGGTAGACTCCTACGAGTGATATCCAGCCCTGCAAGCTACGTGAGAGCCTGACAGCGGGATCTGCTCGGGGTCTGGGTAGACTCCCACGAGTGACATCCAGCCTTGCCAGTTAGGTGAGAGCCTGACATCGGGATCTGCTCGGGGTCTGGGTAGACTCCCTCGAGTGACATCTAGCCCTTCCAGCTAGGTGAGAGCCTGATAGCTGGATCTGCTCGGGGTTTGGGTAGAATCCCTCGAGTGACATCCAGACCTGCTAGCTAGGTGAGAGCTTGACAGCGGGATCTGCTCGGGGTCTGGGTAGTCTCCCTCGAGTGATATCCATCCCTGCCAGCTAGGTGATAGCCTAATATCGGGATCTTCTCGAGGTCTGGGTAGTCTCCCTCGAGTTACATCCTACCCTGCCAGCTAGGTGGGAGCCTGACAGCGGAATCTTCTCGAGGCCTGGGTAGACTCCCTCGAGTGACATCCAGCCCTGCCAGCTAGGTAGGAGCCTGACAGCAGGATCTACTCTGGGTCTATCAAATTAACACCACCTATATACACAAAACTTTGCAGGAGTATTGTCACTTCAAGAAATTTTACTTAGAAAGAAGAATGTCACTTACATAGTTCAGGGATAAAAACGTTTCAGGTCATCACCACTCCAGGTGAGACTTAAGGTCTCACCCTCCACATTCCGAAGGCGTTACCCTCCTGATTTCAATCTCTCTTGTACAAGGTACAGACCCTCCTAGTTGGGGTTGAGATTCCCCATAGCGGCTGATCTTCCCCCAGCATCCACCTTTTTTAGGACCAAGTCCCCTTCCACAAACTATTTGGCCCTGACATGCTTGTCGAAGTACTTGGCCATCTTTCTCTCCACTTCTTCCCGTCGGACGGCAGAGAGGTCACATAGCTTCTCCACCATGTCAAGGGAAAGACGCATCTCCTCCTATTTTTCAGCTTGTTATTCCTCCCTGCCTGCCTCTGTCTAGACTACCCGAGGTGTCTGGACCTTGAACTCGATTGGAAGCACTGCCTCGCTATTGGGTTTCTCTATGAGGATGGCACAACACTTGTGCACGCAGCGGAAGTAATAAAATCAAGAACAACCCAAAAGAGATTTGGGATTGGGCTATGAATGTTGAATCAAGAATTAAAGAAATAACTAGGTCAAAGTTACCATTCCGGTGTTGAGTCAAAACTCAACATAGATGCTCCAAGCTTTGAGTCCTTGTCGATGGCGAGTTCTACGTAAAATAACGTCTACGTATCTGCAGAAATCCACACGTGCAGGAGAACACCGATCTTCGTCGCACGAAGGGTCGGGAAGGAGATCGACTGCACCTTGCACCTCCACGGACTGCTAGGTCCGTTCTAAGAAGAGCAACACCGGCGTCTGTCGTCGGAGAGGAGGCCGGCGGAGCGAGCGAAGCAGCAGAAGAGAAGCACTTCCGTCGGCGGAACACTTCCATCAGCGGAACGGCGGAACTCTTCCGTCGGGTCGGGGAAATTCTACTTGTCATCCGCTCAAAACCTAAGTGTCTATTTATACCCAAAGCATAAATAAACCTAGGAAAAATCGATATCCGCAGACCACATAGCATAGGTATCCAGAATCATTTGCCGAGAATGAGCTCCAGGTTCGGCGAGAATGAGATCCAGATTCGGCGAGAATCAGCAGACAGAATCGACGAGAATCATCTGCAGAATCGTCGAGAATCGAGGAAGGAATCGTCGAGTATCACCAATCGCCGAGAATCAAACATTCGATTCTCGACGAATTTGTCAAGAGTCGGCGAGTCATACTCGACGATTCTCGACGAATCATTCGCGACGAATGATTCTCGACGAACTCGTCGAGAGTCGGCGAGTCATACTCGACGATTCCCGATGAATCATTCTCGACGAACTCGTCGAGAGTCGGCGAGTCATACTCAACGATTCTCGACGAATCTCCTTAGCAACGTTTTCCTGACCCCCATTCTGTATGGTGATTGGTAACCCTTACCAACACAGTCAATCTTCCAACTTCTCCACATACTCTTGTGTGCGACCATGCAGGCTCATATTGCGTTGGCAGTGAGATTACATGTTTGACCACTTCTTGATCACCATGGTAACTCCAACACTCGCATCCATGGGAGAGCTTGAATGGGGTTTCCCCCATGGCCAGGTTGGGGGTTATTCTAAGGTCCCAAAGAACCGAGGGAAGCTGCTCCACCATGCTACCCTTAAGATTTTCAACTTTTTTTATTCAAGAGGTTCATTATGATTTTTTTGCCTCCACCACCTGACTGTTGCTCCTAGGGTGATGGACCGAGGCAAATCTGAGATCTATCCCGAGCTGCCCGCAGAAGCTGATGAACTCAGCTCTGGCAAACTGAGGCCCATTATCCATGACAATTGCCTGGGGTAACCCGTGCCGATAGATGATCTCTCCCCACACAAAATTCTTGATAACCTGGGAGATCACCTTGGCCAGCGCCTTTACCTCCAACCACTTAGAAAAATAGTCTATCATGATGAGTAAGAACCTCCTCTACCCGTTGTCCTGGGGGAAAGGCCCCACCAAGTCCATTCCCTAGATGGAGAAGGGTCAGGGGGCCGTGAAACTTCTGAGGCGCTGGGCTGGTTGCAACTGTAATGGGGCATACAACTGGCACTTGTGTCACTTCTTCGTAAATTCCCCCGCATCGCGGCCCAAGGTAGGCCAAAAATATCCCTGCCTGACAATTCTCCCTTCCAAGGTCCAACTTCCGGAGGGACTCCCACATTCCCCATAGTGGACCTCCTCCAAGATCCTCTAGATCTCCCTCTCAGCCACACAACGTGCCAACATCCCTTAGAGGGTTTTTCTATACAGCTGCCCATCGCGGATGAGATAGTACGCCGACTTGTACTTGAACTTCTTATTATCCATCCCCTCTGGGTACTCCCCTGTGGAAAGGAAGATCATGAATGGATCCATCAACGAGAGGTGTTGATCCACCTCCAACAGTTCTCCCTCTTCAATGGAAGGGCGAAATAGGTAAGTGATGGTACCCCACACCATGCTTTGCCAGTCGATCCACCCGCTCGCTATCCTCCCGGGGCACGTATCAGATGGAGAAGGTTTAGAACATGCCGATGATCCCCTTTACTTTTGCCAAGTACAACAGGAGGGTGGGCTCCCTTTCCTCGAACTACTCATTGATCTGGGAAGCAACCACCATGGAGTCTGTGAGGACCTCCACATCAAATACCCCCAGCTCCTCATCCAAGTATAGTCCTGCAATCACCGCCTCGTACTCAGTCTGGTTTCGGTGATGGGAAACTGCACCACCACCGTTTGCTCAATTTTCGTTCCCTGGGGGCTCTCCAAAATCACCCCCACTCCCAGGGAATGCCTCCCTGAAGCACCATCTAACATCATCTTCCAGGGAATTGGGTGAGTGAGTTCCGCCTCCTCCACTTCGACCACATAGTCTGCAAGAAAGTCGACCATTGCTTGGGCCTTGATCGAGAGGCGTGGGACAAAGGAGATATTTTACTCGCTCAATTACACCAACCAACCACTTGGCCAACCTACCTGAATGCTCCACCCCCTCAAAGATGTTGCGGAGGGGGTGGTCAGTCACCACTCGGATTGAGTGTGCCTGGAAGTAAGGCCGGAGCCTCCGAGCTGAGATGACCAAAACAAAGGCTAGCTTCTCCAAGATGGGATACCAAAGCTCTGCCTTCCTCAGGACCCGACTTAAATAATATATGTGGATTTGCTTCTTCCCATCCTCCCAAACAAGGACGGAGCTCAAGGCCTCTGCTCCGACCCCTAGATACAAATATAGGTCCTCCCCCTTCTTTGGACTTTGGAGCAAGGGGGCCTGAGTCAACTTCCTCTATAAGGCCTAGAATGCCTCCTCGCAATCCCTAGTCAATTCGAACTTCTGCCCCCCCCCCCCCTCAAAGTTTAGAAGAAGGGGGAGCACTCCTCTCCGGCCCGGGAGAGGAACCTGCTCAATCCAGCAAGCTTCCCTGTCAACCGTTGTACCTCCTTGTTGTTTCCGAGGTGATCCGAACTCCATGATTTCCCTCACCTTATCGGGGTTGGGTTCTACTCCTGCAGGGGTAAGGAGATGGCTCAGGAACTTACCCCTGCTTGCGCCGAAGACACATTTTAGGGGTTCAACCGCATTTTATATTTTGGTAAGGTGGTAAAAGTCTCCTCCTGGTCCGGGACAAGAGAATACACGTCTCAACTCTTGATCATGAGGTCATCCACATACACCTCGCGGGTCCTTCCCTTCCGCTCTCAGAAGACCCTATCCATTTTTTGGTACGTCGCCCCTGCATTCTTTAGCCCAAAGGGCATCATTTTATAGTAGTAGCACCCATCTCCTGTGATGAAGTAGACATCTTTGATGTCTGGGGGTGCATCCTGATCTGGTGGTAACCAGAAAATGCATCTAAAAAACTCATTATAAGAAAACTAATGGCTGAGTCAACCAGCACGTCGATCCGAGGCAAAGGATAACAGTCCTCAGGACACGATTTATTAAGCAAAGAAAAATCAGCACATATATGCCACCAACCATCTCCTTTTTGAACCATCACTACATTGGAGACCAAGCCGGGGTACTGCATTTCGAATATAAAGCCAGCCTTGAGGAGCTTGGCCACTTCCTCCCTTATTTGCTCGGCGAGCTTGTACGTAATGGACCTCTTCTTCTGCATGATGGGGCGAGCCTCCGGGTCCAAGTTGAGGCGGTAGAAGGTGACGTCCGCATCGATCCCTGACATCTCCGCGGCGCTCTAGGTGAAGACATCCATGTTCTTTTGGATGCACTCCAGCATCCTCCCCTGGTCTGACGGGGTGAGCCCCCCGCTGATGCAGACCTTTTCCACCTTACCCCCGAGGGTGAGAACCTCCATCTCCACCACCTCCTCCGTAGCCTCCAGACGAGATTGCTCTCCCCATTCTCCGACATCCTCCCCTCTTGGGGCAGGAATTTCCTCCTTTGACTCCTCCACGACCATTGCCTCGGCCAGCTCCAGGACTTCGTCCACCACCTCCACCCGGGCGCGGTCTTCCTCCACCTCCATCTCCACTCCTGCCTCCTGCCCCGCCTTCTCCATCCTTCGCTCCATCTCCTCGGCCCCTTACTGCCATGATATGGAGTTCACTGCCATGACATAGCACTCCGTTGACACCTTAGGGTCATACCGAACCCGGGCCTGGATCCCCTCAGCATTAAACTTCAGGTATTTGTGGAAGGATGACGGAATGCAACGGAAGGCACTGATAAGGGGTCGACCGAAGATGGCATTATAGCTACTGGGGGCATCCACAATGACGAACCTGCAGGTGCGGGACTGCCCCCCCCCCCCCCTTGAGTGACATGGAGGACCACTCCTCCTTCTACCTCCTTCCTCTTACCCGAGAACCCGAACAAGGGTCCATTTGAGGACAACACCCTCTTGGCCTCCACCTTCATCACGTCAAACACCTTCTTGAAGTTTACGTTGGCCGAGCTCCCATTATCGATGAGGATCCGGGAGATGGTGAAGTTCTCGACCGTTGTCTGGAAGACCAGCGCATCGCAAAAGGGTCCTCATGGTCTGGCATATCCTTCCTTGAGAAGGTGATCTTATCTTCTGTGGGTGGGGTTTGGGATATAGAGCCAACCCTCCGGCGGTACATATTTTGGAGACTTGCCATTGAGGGAAGCCTCGATCCCCCCCATGGATCACTCTGATCCCTCCCCGGGCCCCGACACCTGTCCTCCTCCGTCCGAGGCAAGACTTCTTCGATTCGCATTCCCTGACGGTCTTGCTGCTGTTGTTGCTCCCTATTTCCTCTCATATCGAGGAACTACGGGCACATGGTCGTGGTGTGCCCCTCCTCCTGATGGAAGTCACAGTAGGGTAACGTCACCATAACTTCCCTTCTCCTCCGCCATGCCGCTCTCCTCCTCTCCCCCATGGATATAGCCATAGCCTGGTTCTAGTCGGGGAGAGGTGGTCTCTGGCCCTTCCTCCCGCCTGGAGGGTAAAATTGGCCCTGAACCTTCTAGCGATTGTCTCCTCCGTGGAAACCTCTCCGCAGCCCCTGGTCTTGCCGCTCCATCCTCAAACCTAGCTGATGGTTTGGCTCCTGGCACCCCCACCTAGGCTGCTGCTGCTGTTGTTGTTCCCTCTACCGGGGCTCAGCCCTTCTCTCCTCTTGACCTCTACCACCTCTTGGCCTCTCTTCCTCCGTGGTCAACTGGCCAACTTTCGGGCAAACTCCATATTCGACGCCTCCCCTTCAACTTCTCTTGCCGCCCTCTCCATTAGCTCCTCATAAGAGAGGGGTGGCACCCTCTTTAGTTCCATTCTAAAGAAACCCTATTGCAGCTCCAGGGTGAAGGCCATCATCAGGGTGTGACTCGACATCTCTTGAACCTGGGTCACCTCCTCCTTGAACCTATCCACGTAGCTCCCCAGTGTCTCGTTCACCCCCTGCTTGATGTGGAACAGGGACTCCAACTCCTTCCTCCTCTTGGAGGATGGTGAACCTCAACATGAACCCCCAGCGCAGGTGCTCGAAATAGTAAATGGAGCTGGTCGGTAGCTGGTTGAACCACTCTCTTGCCTTTTCCTTGAGAGTGATGGCAAAGAGACTGAACTTGAACCACTCCGACATCTGTCGGATCGAGGCTACGTACTTGAACCACTGGATGTTCTGGACCGGGTGTCACTTCCCGGCATAGTAGGAAATCTCGGGCTCCCTGAAACCCTCTGGAACTGGGGCAGAAGAAACCAGCTCGCTAAAGGGTCTACCTCCCCTTAATTGAGCGGGCGAGGGGGTCTCGCACCCCCATCTCGCCGAACTTGCCGCCGCTTGCCGAGCCCGGGAATAGTACTTGCCCGGGGAGCTCTCCCCCTCTTCCTTCCTCTGTAATTTCTTTCCCAGCTCGCTTGATAGGAGCGTATTCGCTAAGGGCCGGATCTGTGAGCATTGGCAATGCTAGAGTCAAGCACTCGGCATGAGCACCGAGTGCGAACCTAATAAGACCAAGCACCTCTCTACTGAAGTCTTCGAACATCCCCACCATGGCGAGAGGTGGGGGTGGCGAGTCGGACCTATCCAAGCCTTGTCCTTCTCCTCCCGTCATCGAACCAGCTAAAGATTTTTTGTGCTAACAATGCTCCACGCTCACCGCCCCAAAATGTTGAAACTGAGAATCGGTCTCTGTGGAGTTCACCTTCGGGGAAAGGGTGATCGCGCACCTACTTCTCTCCTGCAAGTAAAAAGACAAGGAAAAGGAACAAAGAACTGACCCAAGGGCTCGGCATGGAGGTCCCACCACACACCTAGAAGATCGTAGAGCACTTCCTTTCCCTAGCCAAGAGCCAAGCTAAGGAAACCTCATAAAGTGCTAGAAGACTGGGAGATAAGTAAGTATGCCCTCTGAGGTACCCCTTGGGTCCTATTTATAGATTACTAAAAATGGCCTGCAAATAGCCAACCTCCGCTTTTCAGAACAACTATATGTAGCCCAACTGGGTCTGCCAACAACGTAACTCCACTGTTATGAACAACTATGTGCAGGCCAACGGGGGCAAAATGGTAAAAACACATCACAAAGCACAGGGCGAGTAGCCCTCAACATTCTCTACTCGGCAGGGGCGGCGAGTGCTCGATGGAGCCGGCACCTGCCATCTCCTCCGAGTCCTTGGTAAGTACGGGCCCGACTGGCCCTGATCGCCTGCCGTGAGTTCATTGAGCAGTTAGAACTCGTAGAGCGGGGCTTGGAGAGTACAAGCTCGCATGCCAAAAGCATCCTACCCTGTCGGGGCGAGCCGGGGTTGCTGTCAAGCTCTCTAGGGAGAGTGCAAGCCGGCGGATGCCGAGATGTCCCTCGATGCCAAGAGAGAATCGTCGATAGAACTCACCTCACTCGACGCCTAGGATGAAGGCGTTGAGTGAGCTCACCTCACTCGACGCCTAGGCTGAAGGCGTTGAGTGAGCTCACCACACTCGACGCTTAGGCTGAAGGCGTTGAGTGAGCTCGCCACACTTGATGCCGAGGCTCGGTGGCATCGAGTAGACTTGATGCTAAGGACCTGGCTTGCTTGGGTCTTGGGCTGGAATTGTCCAGTCTGGCTCCTACTAGCCCCACTCGCCGGATACGGGGTTGTATAGTATAGTCTTGTGTATATTGACATATTGTAACCTCACATTGGTGTGTACTTAGCAATATCGTCCTGCAAGCACATAACTAAACACATGGCATCAAATACAATCTCAATTCATCTTAGCTTAAGGGGACCCTTCTTTAAATCTAGGTTATTGTGGATACAATACCCAACACAGACTACATTAGTTTTAAAGTTTTTTCTATTTGGAATCATACATATCCCTAGAGGGGTCATTTATGGACCTTTCCAGGTTAGTTTGTGGCTTCCTTGAGCTAGTGCTAGATGAGCCCTTGTTCTTCCACTAACCTTTTCTTCTCAATAACTTTTTGAACTTCTTGGAGAACAAGGTCAGTTCTTCATCAGACAATTCTTCTCCTTATGCACTGTGTTTAGAACTTTCTAACATAGCATCCCTTCTTGGACGAGGAGCATTCTCCCTGCTCTTCTAGGATGATTCAACTTTTAAAGCCACATACTTTTCTCTTCTGAGAGACTTGACAACATCCTCTTCAACCTTTCTAGAGTTTAGCTGAAGTTCATATGACAATAACTTGCCAAACAGCTACTGTGGTAGTGTGTTGGCCAAGTTTCCTATCTCCTGTATGACACAAATCTTTATGTCCCCTCTTTGTTGAGTGACCTCAGGAACTTGTCATTCAGCTCATAATTAGAAAACTATCTGCAATAGGTTTTCAAACTGTTCATAATCTTGAATAAATTCTCATAGCATTCTTTTATAGAATCCTTCTTTCCTTATTTGAAGGCTTCATACTACTGGTTAAGAAGGGATTTCCTGTTATCCCTTACTTCCTCAGTCCCCTCTATATAGACTATAAGAGAGTCCCACATCTCATTTGCAGTCTTGCAGTGAACAAGATTTTGGAAGGTTGAGTCATCAATTGCACTCACGATGATGTTCTGGGCCCTCTTGTCCATAGTTGCTAGAATAACGTCATCTTTTGTCATTTCTGATTACTTCTTTGGATTCTTGATGTTGGAATCAATAACTTAGACTTTCATAGGAAAGAAAGGTCTCTCTTCCATTGTGATAAAGATCCTACGGTCTGAGACTTCCATGAACAGCCTTACCCTCTCCTTCCATATTCCTAAGTTTTCCTTCTTATATACATGAAACTTCATGGAACTGAGCACCTTATAGTTCACACCAAAAGTCATGATGATATACCTCTTTCTACCCTTGGATCTCATTCAGACTATTAAGTCTTTTTTTACAACCTCCCTTTAATACCACTTGAAAGTCTTTTTAAGTGTAGTTAAACACATATAAGGAGTGGGTGAATAGGTTTCTTTTAACTCTTTTATATCTTTTTGAAGTATGATTATGGTCTGTGTTTATGTTAGTAAGTTAGCATTCAAGAACACATATAACACACAGAATTAGTAGTGGTTCCCCTATGTAGGGTACATCCACTTTCCCCTTCACCAATCTAGTAATGAGCTAGATTTGGCCAACTCCTCTAGTAATCAGATCAAACAAATATTACCCCTCAGATCCCTTCCCTGGATTTTACAACTCAGAGTGCACTCTACTCCTACAACTTAGACTTATTACAATTATACCTCAAAGACAACACAGGTCGCCTACCTCAGGCAAATTATCCCTACAACTCAGAGTCTTCAAACTCCTACAACTCAGAGACCCAGCTGGTCTCCTACCTCAAATCTACCTAATGATCCTACCTCAGGCACAAGCCTTACCTCAGATTCTACCCAGCATCCTATAACAGAGAATGCTTCACACTCTTACTACTCAGATTGCTCACAATACTATACTCAGCCTTTATAAAATAGGCCTATAGACAGATCTAAGAGAAATCTTACAAGATTAAGTAAATGTTTTGAGAAATTAGACACAATAGAAAATCTCCGACTCTTCTTCTTTGGCTGAATCAACAAACAGCCCTTCTTCAACACAGCTACAGGAAGAGGATTTCTTAAGATTAAGTTCAGCCTGTACTGTATTATATTTGTCAAAGTTCTTCTTCTTCAAGCTTGAGAAAGATGTTCTTGTGTTGAATAGCATGCTTAAAGATGATGAGAAATTCGCTCTGCTCTTCTGGCCAACTTTTGTGATATTAGGGATTCGAGAGATTGCCAAAACATTTTTGCAAATATTCTTCTTAAAAGATTAGTTATCTCCCCTTATTTATTTTGGAAATAGCAACGACTATATCCATCTTTGGTAAGTGACATGGTCGACTTTAATGATTGATCCATTCCAGGATATCATAGCCCGATCAATACGGTATTCTTTGTGTTTTAGCGCATTATTTGTGTTGATTTGAATTAAGGATGATGTCAATAGATTTGATATGGCGTCAATTGACTTAGAATATTTCTGAATCTCTACAAGCGTTGAGGGAATCATATGTCTCGATGAATTGTAGTTTTGACAGTTAACTCAAGAATCATTAACTAAATGGCCCTCACTCAACGCTTTTATCCTTAGCCAAATACTACCTGGTGCTGAGGCATTGAGTGACGGTTGTTCACTCGATGTTTTTGTCCTTTAGCACCGTTTATCGAGAAGGCGTTGAGTGTGAGTCCTTCACTCAACGCATTTTTACTTTGCCTGACTTTACTGAGATACCATCGAGTGAAAGTCCTTCACTCGACGCATTGGAACTTAACAACTTTTATTCTGAGAAGGCGTCGAGAGTAATTCCTTCACTCGACGCTTCTGTACTTAGATAGATTTTCCTGAGATGAAATTGAGTGTAAGTCTTTCACTCAATGCTTTTGTACTTGGACAGATTTCCTTTGGAAAGTGTTGAGTGCAAGTCCTTCACTCAACGCTTTTGTACGTAGAATGATTTCCATGAGGAGGCGACAAGTGCAAGTCCTTCATTCGATGCATTTGTACTTAGCCAAAATATAGAGCTTCTCCACTGAGGCTTTGAGTGAGGATTATACTGTCAATGCTTTTTGGCCTCTGGTGTTGAGTGATCTGTAGTCACTCAATGCTTTTGTACATAGCAAATTTCCTTACTTCCTTGACCATGCTGACTTCATTCCAGCCTAACTTCTGGTGATCTTAACCTGTCTAATCACATATTTAATAATATACTGCATATGTAAACTTAGGCATATATCAAATACATTTTTGCGTAAATGATTGATTTGTGGTCTTCTTCAAATCTGGGACATTGTGGTCAATATACCAAACAAATTGCCAGGTGGTATCTCTTTTGCTTATGATAGCAACAAAAAACAAAATTAGTTTAATTCTCTGTTGTAAGTTTAAGCTTGTTTAAAAACCCTTATTCACCCCCCCCCCCACCTCTAAAGGAACTGCACAATCCAACAAGCGGACTCATAGGGAGGTTCTATCAAAACGGTGTAACAACTGAGAATAATAGTGTTCCATGATCTCGCTTTTCATGAGGGGCAAGGAATAAGTAGACCACCACTTTTTTACTGGAGAACACGCATGTGATGCCTCTTATTGAATCTAGATATTAAATTCTAGAATATGATAGAAATGCGATATATGAATCCTACTTATATTGTAGGAGAAGTTAACATAAACAAACATAAGGATAAGTGGGATTATGAAGACAAAATTAGGTGTAAAAATAACGCTAAAGCAATGAACGCCTCATTTTGTGCTCTAGATAGGACAAATTTAATAGATTCTGTGCTCGAGAAACGTCTTATGATGTCTAGAATCTTTTGGAACGAACACGTGAAGGTATTTCAGAGGTAAAAGATTCAAAGTTATTCCAACTCAAGTCAGAATATAAGAAATTCCGTATGGAGGCCGATGAGGACATTGATTCGATGTACGCACGGTACACAAAGATCGTCAATACTTCAAGAATTCTTGGGAGACTCTTCTCTAATAGAGATCTCATGCGAAAAATCCTTTGGTCACTCCCTCCAAAGTTCAAAACAAAAAGGTGGCCGCAATCTCTAAATCACATGTTCTGCGATAGCTATAGATTGAGAACCTTATTGGGAACTTAAAACCCCATGAATTCAAACTTAAAATCCAAAATGAAGAATACAATAAGGAGCCAAAAAAGATATCCTTGACAGCTAAGACAAGGAGAGAAGATGAAGACGATGCCAAAGAGGACGATGCAAGACTCTCTGTAAAGAACTTTAAAAGACTCTTGAAAAATCCGACGAGAAGGAAGTCCTTCCGCAAGTACTTCAATTAGGATGCAAGATGAAAGGATCATCTTCCAAGAAGGAGAAAGGTAGTGATAATGAAGATGAGCAAGCTCCGCTAGAATTCTTCCACTATAGGAAGACTGGCTATATCAGAAGATTGTGCCCAAAGTACCTGAAAGAGAAAAATGAGAAGTGACACACAGGGAAAGAAGAAGAAATTTCTGAAGGCATCTAGCAGTACTACATCCAAAGATGAAGAAGAGACCAATTTATGCCTTTTGGGGAATTAATACGAGACATCTGGCCATCAGTGCATTGTCCAAAGCGACACTGAGGTACTACATTTTTCTTATGATGATCTCTGTGTTAAATATGTAAAAAATTACAGATTTTTTGACAAAAGCCTAAAAGAAATTGATCTTTTAAAATATGAAAACAAAATTCTTTTTAAACAAAATAACAAATTAAGGGAGTGAAAACGTTTAGGAAAGAGAAGAATTTTTGCTAAGAGTGAGATCACTCTTTAGAAAGAATAAAAGAACTAGAATATTCCCTCTCTAAGGCACACTCCAATGTGATATATCTCGAAAATCAAAGGGGGACTTAAAAAAGGGCCTAAAAACATATCCCACCCAAATTGATCTTGAGAATAATAATTTTGCGAATATGTGTGGAATCCTTGTCAAAGAAAATACCTCTTTAAAAGCCCGAATCAATGATTTAGGCTCCGTTTGGGGGGACTTATTTTCACTGGTCAAGCGGTCATGACCACATGAACCGGGACTAAATTAAGGTCCGGTTCATGCGGTCATGATCGCTTGATCGGTGAAAATAAGTCCCCCCAAATGGAGCCTTAACCATTATAGTAGAAAATTTTGGAATCTGTCAGAAAATACTGGACATGATTCTAACCAACCAGCACCATGGAAACACAAAATTCAGACTTTGTTATGTTCTCTGTCACTATTGCCCGACGAAAACATTTACTGCTAGCGATAGAAATAGAAACAATAACCCATCCTATAAAAAGTTTTTTTTATAATTCTGATTACTCTAGGTCCTCCAACAAGAATCCAAAATTGAAAAGGTTCTCAACCCCCTTTATTTCGTGTTCTAAATGCCTTCACTTTAGTCACACCTCTGAGTCTTACAGAAGAACATGATGATGTGCCTTGAAGAAAATTTGGGCGCCTAAAGATTCTGCCTACTCTTTGAGAGGAACCACTTGGGTGTCCGAATATTTACTCTTATCTTCTTGTAAGGTGTTTTGGCAGGCTAAAGACAAAAGAGACATATGGTACCTGGACTCTGGATGCTCCAAACACATGACAGACGATAAAGAAAAGTTCTTTAGCCTAGCAAAACGAAAAAGGAGAGATGGTAATATTCAGTGATAATGGAAAGGGAAGGATTATGGGAATTGGTACAGTGGGTAAAGAATCTTTTTCTCTTACAAATGTTTTGTATGTAAAAGGCTTAAACATAACTTAATATGAATTAGAAAAATCTGAGATAAAGGTTTAAACATCTTATTTGAGTTATCTACAAATATTTGCAAGATTATAAATCCTAAGTCTAATGAAGTTGTACACATTGCACTAATAACACACAATGTATATATGATTTCTTTTCATGATCTTTCGCTTGCTACTTTAAAATGTTTGATTTCAAAAAATGATAAACTTGAATTATTGCATAGGCGACTTGGCCACTATAGCGCCAAATTGATCTTAAAATTATCTAAAGATAAATTAATTAGTGGTTTACCAACACTACACGGTAATCTATCATCACTTTGTTCACTATGTCAGAAAGAAAAATTCTAAAACAACTTTCAAAAACAAAAATGATATTTCTGTGTCTAAATCACTTCAATTAATTCAAATGGATATATTTAGACCAATAAGCACTTCTAGTCTAGATGGTAGAAAGTATACTTATGTTTTGATAGATGATTACTGTAAATTTTGTTGGACACATTTTCTCACCTCCAAATATGATGCATTTACTGAATTTTTAAAATTGTGTAATCGAATACAAAATGAACTTTATTTAAAAATTAAATGTATCCGATTAGATAATGGAGGAGAATTTGAAAATGAAAATTTTACTAATTTCTGCGATATTTTACGCATTAAACACAAGTTTTCCACTCCACACACCCCAACCCAAAATGGTGTACTGTAGAGGAAAAATAGAACCCTTCAAGAATTAGCACGGACCATGCTATCCGAGTATGGGTTGCCTAAATCATTTTGAGACGAAGTGGTAAACACTTCTTGTTATATAATAAATCAAGTTATGCATCGCCCAATTTTAAAAATAACACCATATTAGCTTAATTATCTAAAGAAACCAAATGTATCATACTTTCATTCTTTGGATGTAAATGCCTTATTTTAAACACCAATGATGTATTGGGAAAATTTGATGAAAAATGAGATGAAGGAATATTTTTTGGATACTCTTCAATAAGTAAAGCATTAAGGGTATATAATAAAAGGTCTAAATGGTTAAAGAGTCCATTCATGTTAGATTTGATGAATTTGCATTATGTGTAGATCCTATAGTGGCTGAAAATGATGAGTATCCCTCCTCCCCTTTTGAGCATGTGGATGTTGCACCGCTTGAAGTCGATGAAGAGAAAGAAGAAGTACGAGCAGAGTTTGTGCCTCAAAGCATTTTGAAATGCTCAAAGGACCATCCAAGGGAGCTTGTCATTGGAGAACCATCGAAAGGGGTTACGACTCGCTCTTCCTTATATGAAATTTTCTCTAATATATGCTTTGTTTCTGAAATTGAACTGAAAAATGTTTTTGCTGCCTTAAATGATGAATTTTGATTTTTTGGCTATGCAAGAAGAATTAAATCAATTTGAATGCAATATGGTTTGGAAACTTTGACCATCTAATCATCCTATGCATAAAGTGGAATTTTAAAAAAACTAGATGAATCTCATATTACTAAAAATAAAGTTAGACAAGTAGCATAAGGTTTTTCTCAAATCAAGGGGGTTGATTTTGATGAAACTTTTACACTCGTTACTCGCTTAGAATCTATTAGATTTTTACTATTTTGTGTGAGTTATAAAAGATTTAAAAACAAATGGATGTAAAAAGTGTGTTTTTATGGGGTATAAAGAAGAAGTCTATGTTGAAAGACCATCTAATCATCCTAGGGCCTGTTTAGGCTTTTCAGAAAGGAGAAGGAGTCAAAAGGATAGGAAAAAGCTTTTGGAATTTTAAAAACTGTTTGGGTGAACTAGAGCTTTTCAAAAAGGAGACACTTTATAAATCGTGAATCTCCGTTCTCTTTTTTTATAAAAATTCCGGGGAAAAGACAATTATTTCGCCGGGGCAGGTTTTTTTCGCCCGGGAAATTTTTCACCGGGTACGGTTTTTCTCGCCCGGGCGTGAATTTTTCGCCCGGGCGCGATATTTTCGCCTAGGCGCCAATTTTTCGGCCAAACAATTTTTGGTCGGGCCCCAAATATTCGGCATGCCAATTTTTCGGGCGGAGGAATTTTTTGAACGGGCGCGAATTTTCTCAAATCATTTTTCGGACGGGCGCGGGGGTCACTAATTTTTTGATTTTGATGCGCGGACGAGATTTTTTGCAACGATATTTTCGAAAGCGAAAAAAATACACGACCGAGCAAAAAATCACGAACAAAAAACTCGTTACTTGCTTAGAATCTATTAGAAAATAATCGGGCGAAAATTCGCGCCCGGGCGAAAATTACTATTTTCGCGCCCGGGCGAAAAAATCGCGACCGGGCGAAAAAAACGCGACCAGGCGAAAATATCCCGACCGGGCGAAAATAGTTGAGGGCGCAAAAATCGCGGGAGAAAAAAAGATCGCGCTGGTTAAAAAAATAAATCGCGTCGGTAATTTCAAATCGCCCCCGGGCAAAAAAATGTCGGGCGAAAAAAAAGTGCAACAACAAAAAATGGCACCGGTGAAAAAAACGCACCCGAGTGAAAAAATCACGCCGGACGAAAAACCGTTCGGGCGAAAAAAAAAAAATGCACTCAGGGAAAAAAACTCACTATTTAAAGAATCCGCGCCTTGGCGAAGTCGAAAAATTATGTTGAGTAACCCCCGAAAAGGTTGGTTATACAAATGAAACATTTCCTAATCACGTCTATAAGTTAGAAAAGACACTTTATGGGTTAAAAGAAGTGCCCCTTGCTTTGTATGATTGACTAACATCATTTTTATTAAAGTAAGGCTATATAATGGGAAGTGCCCTCACCACACTCTTCATTAAGCAGAATAATCATGATTTCATTATTTTGCAAATTTACGTAGATGATGTTATTTTTCGAGCTACTAATAAAGTGTTGTGTAATGATATAATATTATTAATGCAAAATGAATTTGAGATGAGCTTAGGTTGAAATTAACATATTTTTTAGGCTTTTAAATGAACAAAAGAATTGGTGTTTTTTAGCCAAACTAAATATGTCCAAAAAATATTAAAATGGTTCGGATTTGAAAACTTAAAACAAACCAGTAGACCAATGAGTGCATCTCTAAAATTAGGCAAGGATGAAGCTAGATTTCCATTAATCAAACAATATATCAAGGAATGATAGGATCACTACTATACCTTTATGCTTCAAGACCTGACATTATATTTATTGTATGCTTATGTGCTAGATTACAAGCTAATCTAAAAGAATCTCATTTAAAGATGGTGAAACAATTTTTTTGATATTTAATTGGCACATCTCGTTTAGGACTATGGTGAAACAAATTTTTTGATATTTAATTTCCAGTTGTTCGTTAGATAGGAAATGTACTAGTGGCATGTGTCATTTTCTAGGAGCTTCACTTATATCATATTCGAGTAAGAAATAGAATTTTGTTGCCCTCTCTAATATTAAGGCTGAATATACAGTACTAGGAAGTTGTTGTGCACAAGCATTATGGATGACTCAAACTTTAGAAGACTTTGGGTTCAAACACAGACACATAACATCGCTTCAATAGCGATCATATCAAAAAGAGCATGTTCATATAAACTTCATAGGAACCGACTCATAACTATCAAGATATTTTTACCAAACCTCTTTCAGATGCAAGATTCATTATGCTTTGATAATAATTAGGGTTTTGGATATAAAAAATTAAATCCGCAATTTTTGTCTGTTTTTCTTGGTTTATTTGCACCATTAGATGAGCCTTGTATTGAAAAATCCTAATCATGAAAATCAAATGCAAAAAATCTTGAAAAACATGAATTTTAACTAAAAAACGATTCTCTGTTACTACCACAAGGTGCTAGCGCTAACGCCGATGATAGTATAAAATCTATTTTTTTTCTTTAGTTTTCTTTCAATAATTTTGTTTTACAGATTTAAAATTTCGCGAAAATTAACAAAAAATATAAATCATTGCAATTTTTTCTTTATAACATTCAAAAACCAACTGCAAAATTAGAAAACATGAAAATATAAAAATAAGCTTTCTTGTTTTTTATAACCAAAAAACAAAAAAATTGCATCGCTATAATTGCAATGTTTTCAAGGTTGATTACTATTATTTTTTTCGATGAATTAATTTTTTTTTTAATTTTCATATAAACCTCCTCAAATATTGTATTACTTTATCATGTCTTTAAAAATATCTTCTCACATGCAATAAAAGTTATTATAGTGCACATGTGTAGGAATATGTTAACATGTCTCTAAGTATGAGTAATATATTATGTTTAATAATGATTATCACACATGCACACATTTGATATTCATACATGTGCCGTAAATTTTAAACTTACATGATTTTGTAGTGTAAATAACACAACATATTAAAATAACAAAAATAAATTATGTACATATCTTTCAATTTGTTCCAAGCAAATTTGTTGTCCATGCACTATTTATTCTAACAAGCATTTTTTAAAGAAATACTTGTTATTGTTTGCGCAACAAGTGAATTCGGAGTCCTTAGTCAACAAATAAATAATCTAATAAAACTAACAAGTAAAACTCCACCTACCACTACTCACCCTCCTAATAAGTCTTAATGAGCATTTTGAGGTTGTGCACCTTAGAATAAGAATTGTAAAGTGTCTTGTAGCACACAAACAAAAACCACCTTTGTTTACCGAATCACAAATAAAATAACAAGTGTTAAAAAGAATAAATATGATCAACCAATCACTACTTTGCTCCCTGATAAGTCTTAATAAGTATTGTGTGTTGACCACCTTGGGTGTTGTACTTACTATTTATGTGCATTGAATTTGTGTGGTACATTATACATGTAATGTGTTTTCAATTTACTTACATGTATATATACTACTAGAAAATAGACTTTTGGCCAGGGCAAATTACCCTGGCAAAAATTCCAAAACCGTGGTTAAAAAGCTTTAGCCACGGTCGAGCCACTGGAAACTCCGTGGCTAAAGTCGGCATGGCTAAAAATTTTAAGCCACGGATTGGCCGTAGCAAATAGTAATAGCCATGGGGAAAAATTGTTGCGGCTAATATCTTGACTTTTAGCCATGGTTTTATTCCCTGGCTAAAAGTGAACTCATCATTTTTTAAAAACTATTTGCCACAGTTACAAGCTGTGGCAAAATACTATTTTATGTTTTTTTAAAACACATTCAAAATACTATAATGATTTGTTGGATATTTTAATTGGTATTACGACGCTATGTGACGATGCTTTCTAGACGTTATGTGACGATGCTTATGATTTGTAAATTACACAAGGAAGAATTAGGTCATGCAGAGCAATCCAATGATGACAAATCAAAGCCGTAAATAAGGCAATACGTGAAGCACTGCAAGATGTAAAAGATTATGCAGGATTGTGGAGGAACAAGGAGCAAGCCACCAATTTTTCTATTTTGTACCAGTATAATAATTAGGCATCAAAGAGAGCATCAAAGAATACCCATCTTATCGAATATGGTTGATGGGCCCGTGAGCAGACTCTTATTGGGGTGGTTGGTTCGATGAGTCGACCGACACGGACTTGCTAGAAAATCGAAGTTTCTAACAGAAGGAGGCAAGTGCACCTATCGCATGTAGTACTCGATATTCGGGAGAATACCAAGGTCGTATTGTTCTCGGGGTAATGTTGATTATTGCTACTCCTCCTGGAGGACTATTATTTTACTGAAAGTAAGGTGGATTTTTTTGTCACTAAAGCGGAAAGAAAAGTAAGCTGAAAATCACTTAAATTATTCGATGACGGGTTAACGCTCGGCACCGAATCGGATTTAGACTAAAATAATTCTTAATAATTAATGAACTTAATTTTCAAATTAATAAAAAGCAACTTGGCCGTGGAGGTTCCATAAATATGAGCGCACTTATCTCTAGGAATATTGCTCACCTGAATGCTAAGAATATTCGACCGAACGTTAGTCCGACGAAGGATTTCTCTTAACGCCTGCTTTACACTAAGAACCCCTCTATTGGGTGGGGAACCCAATCTGGTAGAACTACGTTTCTCCTCTCTCGAGGGTATGTATGTAATTTTATAAACCCAAGGGGGATCAATCCATACACACGGCCTTTCGGCTAACTAGCATACGGATAACAAAAATAGAGCCCACACATCGATATGTGGTCCTACGCGTCATTAAACTGGGGCAAACCTTAAGTCCTAAAATTAAAGTGAAAATAATGAACTTTAATTATTTCAAATCATTTTATATGTCCCAATGCTCTTCGATGCCATGGGTTAAAGACGATTAGCCACACATCAATATGGGGATGGCTTTATAATTTTGATGAGGCGCTAGTTCGAAACTAAACGCTAAAGTATTATAAAAAGAAGACATAAAATAACAAACATTCAGAAAAAAGCAGGAAAGCTAACTAAAATGAGAACTCACACACACTTCAAAACCATAAATAAAATAGAGTAAAGACAAGTCCTACTCGAATGAGTAGGCGGGAAATGATAACATGCCATTTAACTCTTAACGAGTAGGCGGAAATAAATGCATGTACAAGTTCTACTCAATTGAGTAGACACTAAATGACAAGTCCTACTCGAATGAGTAGATGGGGAATGAAAACATGTCATTTAGGTGGAAATAAATGCGCACACCCACACACTCTACATGAATTTAAAGAAAGCAATAAAATTTATCTGCTACACACACACAATCTACATGATCGAAGAAAGCAAAAAAATTATCTCCTACACACAAAAACTCTACATAATTGAAGAAAGCGATAAAATAAAGCATGAAAAATTATCTCATAAACTCACACACTCTACATAATTGAAGTAAGCATTAAAAAATTATTCTCATTCACTCACACACACAACATGAAATTTAAAAGAACAAAAAGAAAACCTAACTCATACACTCACACACACACAATTTTGTAAGAAAAACAAAGTCACCTAAAAATTAAAATTTTAACATTTCTACCACTACAACTTGCCAAAAACAAATAAATAGATGAAATAAAAATTAAAAGAGGAAAAGGTTCGGTAAAAAAAGCATAATTGCAAGTTCTTTATAAATTAAAACGATAGCTTTTCCACTCTTATGATTTTATAAAAGTGATAAAAAATGATAATAAAGTGAAAAGAATGAAAAAGTTTTACATTCCTAAAAAAAACTAAGTAAAAAAATTCAAAATCACTTTTAAAACTCTTTTGTAAAACCTAAGAATGGAAATCAAAAACCTAAAACCTAAGGCATAATGAAGATAAAACTAAAGCTATCCTAACACATATTTTGGATAAAACATTTATAACAAAACCTAACATGGGGACAAATTAAAAAAATGAAAAATGAACAAGTTACACTCATACACACACACTTTTCATAAAAAGAAAAACTAGGAAAAATAAGAAGACAAAAACAAGAAAAAGAGGGGCATATGAATTGCATTCCAAGACAATGTAGGAAGACAAAAATCTAAACATTTTATCAATACAAAACAAGGGTTACAAGTACTTAAGACAAGATTTCATAAAGCTAAAACAAATAATAGAAGAGAGGGGGAGAAAGTCTTCTTACATGATTTTTTAAATACACCAAGGAAGCCCACTCACAACAAAATACACAAAATTTGGCTCAAAAAAGTGAACCCTTGGTCATTACAGAAACTTTTTATTTATAGACAAAAATTTCAAGTCGACACGGGCGTGTCGGTCAGGGTGATACGGGCGTGTCGAACCTGGTAATTTTGAGAAGTCAAAATCCGGTGACTGGATGATTTTTGTGAGAAGCTGGAGCGGACATGTGTCGAACACGGGCGTGTCGAGAGGCCTGACATAGGCATGTTGGGACACCTTGTAACTTGATGTCGGCATGCGCTAAGTCGAGCCGGTGACACGTGTGTGTTGAACACAGGCGTGTCAGTAAGCGTGTCCTTGTCGAGTTGAAGAAGGCTGAACTTTGAGCTGGAAGCGTCGAGTGTGCGACACAACCGTGTCGAGTCTTTGGACACGGGCGTGTCCTGCTCGGATTGATGAAGGCATTGAGTGTCGAGTAGCAGGCGTTGAGTGTCTTCTGTCTCAACGGCATTGAGTGGCGTGATACAGGCATGTCGGGTTGAGTGACACGGGCGTGTCAAGTCATTTTTTGACAATTTCTGAAAAATTTTAGGAATCAAAATTAAAGTTAAGTTAGGTGAATATTTACAAAAAAACATATTTATAAACAAAAATAACTAAAAACTATGAATAAGAACTAAAACGATATAAATAAAGTACTAAAATGTGTGTATATTTACAACTCATCAAATACCCCATACTTAAGCTTTTGTTATCCAGGGCAAAAGTTTGAGGTGAATTTATAAGGAATAAAAAAAACTCTAAGTTTAGCTACCGCTTAATTAATTATAAGAGATATCTAAACAAATATACGGGGTATAAGAGTTAAGTCCTAAAATTATGTAGATGATTTAAATAGGGCAAAAGTTTTGGCCAAAAGACTTATTGATGTAATCAAATAGAAAGCAATAATTGTAATGGTTAGCTTAACAAAAATAGCTTGGAATTATATGAACTTTAGCTTATAGGAGTTTTACGGGAAATAATGCAATTTACAAATTATGCTCTAAAAAATTTTTGAATTAATTCTAGAGTCGTGAAATTGGCTAAGGGGGTTTTGCGGTTTATGAAGTGGCTTGGATTTTGAGGTGAGGTAATTTTTTCTCGAACCTCCATTTTTTATTTTTTGATTATTAGTAAAATGAATTTTTTTTCCTAATATGATTTTATTCTTTTTAAACTTCATAATAATAAAATTAACCCAATATATAGGTGTAGGAGTAATGAATTTTATTCTCTTACTCCATAACATATAATTTTTTTAAATTATTGGGTGCCTATGGTTACGGAACAAAATCTTATTCTCATTGACTTAGGATCTTTTAAGGGTAAAAGTTGTATCATGCTAAGTAAGACATGATAAAAATGGGGAGAAGAGAAAACTAGAATTTTAATTAAAAAAATTTTAGAGCAACATTTATAAATTGTACGTTCCAATTTTTCAGAAAGCTAAAAGTAAGTATAATTGAATTCTATAGTCGTTATTTCTTACAAAATACACGTGCTCCTATCTATGAAAAATTAGAAGTAGTGCCTAAAACTAATTCGCTATTTTTAACAAAACATAATGAATGCTTTAAAATTTAACCCCGGCTATTTAAATTTTTCAATCAAAAATTAACAAACGAATAGTGAACAAAGAATTAATAAAATTCACATATAAATAAACTAAAAAAAAAATTTTGGATAGCAAGAAAATTAAGAATGGTATATTTGATTTATTTATTTCATAAACTATTTTTTTGAATTTTTTAGGTTATTATCTTTTATTTGTATTTTTGTATTTATTTCTTGAATATATATATACTAAAGAAAGGAAAATGCGATTTTTTTTTTAGATTTTTAAGTTTTCTAAACTTTTTTTGTTTTGTATTTTTAAGAAAAATTTCATTTTATTTACAAAAACTGGGAGAAAAATAGATGTTATTTACAAGTATGAGAGAGAAAAGCAGAGAGAGAAGAGTATTTACAAAAAATATTTACAACAATTTATCTACAAAAAATATTTACAAAGATTTATCTACAAAAACTATTTACAAAGTAAAATAAAATGCTTTGGGAATTTTTTTTTTGTTTTTATAATTTTTGTATGTTTTTTTTTGTTTTGAAAATAGAAGTGCAAATAGGAGAAGTGCAGAAAAGAAAGCAGGAAAAGCACGAAAATACCTCCATACTTAGTTCCATCATTGTCCCCAATATTGTAGATAAGTAAGCGGAATGAGAAAATGATAAATGTTATATATACAAAAATAAAAAGGGAGGGTAGAAACGTCCCTGATACGAGTTCCTGGGAAGCCCATTTAGAAACCCTGCTGTATTAGAAAAAGTAGCAAACATGATAAATAAAGAGCGAAAAAGATAAGCGTGGGGTGCCTCCCAGGAGCGCTTTGTTTATAGTCATATAGCTTGACTATATTGGCGAGTTATATGTCGAGGAGGGTTATGGTTTCGTTATGCTCGATCACTGGGTCGCCCGCTATGTATAACTTTAACTGATGACTGTTTACTTTAAATGAGCCTTTTACTGGGTGGCAGACGAGTACGGTCCCATATGGAAAGACTTCTTCAAAAATGAAGGGACCAGACCATCGAGATTTTAATTTTCCTGGAAAAAGTTTAAGACATGAATTATAAAGAAGGACATGATCGCACAGAGAAAAAAAATTTGGGGACTTTATTTTTCAATCGTGATATAACTTAGAACGCTCCTTATAGAACTTATTGCTCTCGCAAGTGTTCTCACGCCATTCATCGATCTCATTTAGTTACAGTTTTTTATTTTGAGCGGCTAAGTTAGCAACGAGGTTTAAGTGTTTTAAAGCCAAAATAACACGATGTTCTCGTTCTACGAGTAAATGGCGCGCTTTGACAAAAACTAATCGAAACGGAGTACAACCGGTTGCGGTTTTGTTTATCGTACGATACGCCCATAACGCGTCGTCAAGTTTAATGGACCAATCTTTCCTATTTATTGAAACTTTTTTTTTCTAATATACGCTTTATCTCTCGATTTACTCCCTCAACTTGGACACTTGTTTGCGGGTTGTATGGGGTGGCAAGTTTGTGCATGACTCCGTATTTAGCTAACATCTTAGCCATAAAAGAGTTACAGAAATACGTTCCCCTATCTCTAACAATTGCGCGAGGAGTGCCGAAGCGAGAAAATAGGTTTTTAAGAAATGTAACGACGACTCGCGCATCGTTGGTTGGGAGAGCTTGCGCTTCCGCCCACCTCGATACGTAGTCGACCGCCACTAAATACATATTTTTGAAAGACGAGGGTAGGGGGCCAACAAAATCTATGCCCCATAAATCGAAGACTTCGCATTCTAAAAACATGTTTTGGGGCATCTCGTCTCGATGAGAGATGTTACCCGACCGCTGACAGCTATCGCATGCGTGCACAAAATTGTGAGCGTCTTTGAAGAGTGTGGGCAAAAATTAGCCCGCCTCTAGTGCCTTCCGAGCGGTCTAGTTGGCTTGATAATGCCCACCGGCTGGACCCTCGTGGTAGTGCCTAAGAATTTGCAAGCACTCCACACCCGCAACGCATCTTCAGACCGCATGGTCGGCACAGATCCGAAAAAGAAATGGGTCCTCCCAAAAATAATTTTCAAGTCAGAAAAGAATTTCTTCTTTGACTTAAAAACTCTTTTGGAAGCACCCGCGCAACTAAGTAATTTGCTAAATCTGTGAACCAATGCGAAGATGATGAATAATTATGAATGTCTAGGAGGCGTTCCTCAGGTAATCTGTCATTTATTTCAGATTCGACGAGCACTTCCGCACCCAGATTTTCTAAACGGGAGAGGTGGTCTGCCGCTAGATTTTTTGCGCCCTTCTTATCCCGGATCTCCAAATCAAACTCTTGTAGGAGGTGAATCCATCGAAGAAGGCGGGGCTTTGCATCATTTTTAGCTAATAAATATTTAAGGGCGGAGTGATCGGTAAATACGATAACTTTAGATAACGTTAAATACGAGCGAAACTTATCGAAAGCAAAAATGACAGCTAAGAGTTCCTTTTCCATCGTCGTGTAATTTACTTGTGCGGAAGTGAGCATCTTGCTACTGTAATAAATTGGATGAAAATGTTTTTCTATGTGTTGGACAAGAACGGCACCTAAGGCAATATCACTAGCGTCACACATAATTTCGAACGGAAGGGACCAATTAGTGGCCAATAAAATTGGTGAGGTGATAAGTTTTTGTTTTATTAAATTAAAGGCAGACTCGCCTTCGTTACTAAAGATGAAAAGTGATTCCTTTTCCAAGAGGTGAGTTAGTGGCTTTGTTATTTTTGAAGTTTTGAATAAATCTTCGGTAATAGCTTGCATGGCCTAAGAAACTCCTAATAGATTTTGCGTTTGTTGGTTGCGGAAGTTTTTCTATGATTTCTACCTTAGCCTTATCCACCTCCATCCGCTTAATCGAAATCTTATGACCAAGGAACAAGCCTCCTCGGACCATAAAGCTGCTGTTTTCCCTATTTAGAACAAGGCTTATGTCCTCACACCATTGGAGGACACTATCTAAATTTTGAAGGCAATCAGGAAAAGAGCGTCCGAAAATAGAAAAGTCATCGATAAAGACTTCCATAATGTCCTCTACTAGCTCGCCAAAGATCGCTAGCATACATCTTTGGAATGTAGTTGGCGCATTGTAGAGTCCAAATGGCATTCTTCGATAGGCGAAGGTGTCAAATGGGCAAGTAAAAGTTTTTTTTTCTTGGTCATCGGGGGAAAAAGGGATTTGGAAAAACCCCGATAAACCATCAAGAAAACAATAATATGGATGATCAGATAAACGCTCTAAAATCTGGTCCAGAAACGGTAGTGGGAAATGGTCCTTGCGAGTGGCATCATTAAGTCTGCGATAATCGATGCACACATGCCAACCCGTAACAGTATGTGTTCGGATGAACTCGTTGTGCTCATTTGCCACTACGGTTAGACCGCCCTTCTTGGGCACGACATGCACGGGACTAACCCATGCACTGTCCGAAATAGGGTAGATAATCCCCGCATCTAACAACTTAATGATCTCGGCCTTAACGACGTCTTTCATGTTTGAGTTAAGACGTCCCTGCGGCTGAATTGTTTTGCGGCAATTATCATTAAGAAAAATCTTATGGGTACAAAATTAGGGGTTAATCCCCTTTAAGTAAGAGATTTGCCATGCAATTGCGTGGCGATGTTTAAGTAAAACTTCCAATAAATCGGAAGTCTCTGAATCACTCAGTCCAAAGAAATAATAACGGGAAGCATATCGCCTTTTCCCAAAAAAGCATATTTGAGTGATTTGGGTAAGGGTTTCAGATCTAGGGTGGGCGGTTCTTCTAGAGAGGTTTTAATTCCTATGTCTTTCTTACCAATTGGTTCGAAAGGCAAGTCTATAGAGTTATCCTCATCGCAATAAAAAATTTCGAGCACATAAATATCACCGTTTAAAAATACAGACTCGAAAACGGGAGAAGAACGATCTCCAAAAATTGTATCTAAAGAATAGCAGAAATCGTCACTCGATGACAAATTGCCCATCGAGGGAATAATAGAGAAATTAACTTGATCATCTCCTACTCGGAGGAGAAGATGACCATTACTAACATCTATTAGTGAGCGGGAGGTGGCGAGAAAAGGGCGACCGAGTATTATTGGTACATCAGCGTCCTCTTCTATGTCTAAGATGACAAAGTCTACCGGAAAGGTAAACATGTCAACTCGGACAAGGATGTCCTCCACTACCCCGATAGGGAACTTAACAGAGAGATCCACTAATTGGATGCGCATATTCATAGGGCAAGGAGTATCCAAACCTAAACGTTGAAAGAGTGAGAATGCCATTAAAATAATGCTAGCCCCTAAATCAGCTAAGGCGTATTTTACTAATATATTGCCAAAAAGGCATGGGATGGAAAACCATCCCGGGTCGTTCTGTTTTGTGGGCAATTTATTAGTAAGAGCCGCCGAGCAAACAACGTTGAGATTAATATGCGAAATATCCACTAATTTACATTTATTAGAAAGTAATTCTTTTAAAAACTTCGCATATTTGGGCATTTGCGAGATAGCCTCGCAAAAAGGAACATTAATATGAATTTGTTTTAATAATAAAATAAATTTTTCATATTGCGCATCCTTACGCTCGTTATTTAACTTGTGTGAATACGGCAAGGGCGTATTAAAAATAATTTTTTTCATTTAAATTCGGTAAAGGTAACGTATATGAAGAAGAGGGAAGAGGGGTTGGAGGAGAGATATGTACCTGAGGATCGATCCGTTTTGGATCGACCACCTCCTAACCACAACGAATGGTTATAGCGTTGAGGTTTTCCCAAGGGTTGGGCTCCGTATTCCCTGGCAGCTCCCCTTGCGTGCGTTCCGACATGAGCCGCGCCAATTGTCCAACCTGTAATTCTAAATTTTTTAGCGATCCAGTGATGTTCCGGATATTGACTCATTTGACGCGACATATTTAATAAAATTTTCCTCCACCGGAAAAGGCTTTGCAGGAGGAGGAGGAAACGCGGGAGCAAAATAAATAGGCGGGCGCTGCGCATTGTTCGGGTTTCTCCATGAAAAATTCGGGTGGTTCCTCCAACTCAGATTATAGTTATTACTATACGGATTGTTTTGGGGGAAGGAGCGACGAGCCAGATTTCCCATGTAGTCCACAAACACATCATCTACGCAGACGTTAGAGGGGGGAAGATTATTATTATTAAAATTACAACTAGCCCAAGGAGAAGTGGTGGAGGAAGCAAACATCTTCGCCCCCTGCTTTATTAACCTTTCAACTTGAAGGGCTAACAAGGCTGTGGCATCCACATCAAAAATGCTGGCCGCTTGCTTTGGGCATGCCCGCGGGACGCTCCACTGATAGGCGTTTGTAGCAATCTCTTCAAATAAAGCCTGGGCGGCCTCGGGGGTCTTATTATTAAGGGTGCCCCTGGCAGTCACGTCAATCATTTGACACGTCTAGAAATTAAGGCCGTTATAAAAGATTTGTACCTTCAACCATGCTGGAAGCGCATGGTGTGGGCACTAGCAGAGGAAATCCTTAAAGCGCTCCCAAGTCTCATAAAGAGATTCGGAGTCGTTTTAAATAAATGACAAAATGTTCGCCCGCAATTTTGCAGTTTTTGCGGGCGGGAAATACTTCGTCAGGAATTGTTCCGCGAACTAAGCCCAGGTCGTGATACATCCTCTCGGGAGGGAAAATAACCACACCTTAGCTTTGTACTTGAGGGAGAAGGGAAATAAGCGTAGAAGAATGTCGTCATCAGTGACGCCATTAATTTTAAATGTGTCGCAAATCTACAAAAAATTGGACAAGTGGACATTAGGGTCCTCATCCAGAAGTCCATCTAACTGTACGGAATTTTGTATCATTTTTATTACACTTGAATTTATTTCAAAATTGTTATTCATCACCGTAAGGAGAATAACACTCGACCCAGTATCGTCCAAATTTGTTCGGGTGTAATAAGACATTGTACGCTCCGCTGCCACATTTGGAACATGGTCGGCCATAAAAATAGCTGGGGGTTCTCCGATAGATACTTCGGGTTATAAAGTTTGATCTTGGTATTGAGATCGAATGCGCGCAAGGGTGTGGTCAATCTCAGGATCAAAATCAAAGGATTCAGAATCCGAAGGTTGTCCACGGGTCATACACCCCCAAAAAATAGATTCAAAAAAAGATAATTAAAACAAGGGGGGAATTTTTTTGTTGTTGTTTTTAAGTGGTTTTTTAAAAAAAATTTGTTTTTTATATGAAAATAAAGTAAAAATAATAGAATCATGGATTCGAAATAATAATGTGAGGATCCCCAGCAATGGCGCCAAGAACTTGATGGGCCCGCGAGCAGACTCTTATTGGGGTGGTTGGTTCGATGAGTCGACCGTCGTCGAGTTGCTAGAAAATCGAAGTTTCTAATGAAAGGAGGCAAGTGCACCTATCACATGTAGTACTAGATATTTGGGAGAATACCGAGGTCGTATTATTCTCGGGGTCAGGTTGATTATTCCTACTCCTCCAGGAGGACTATTATTTTTACTGAAAGTAAGGTGGATTTTTGTTTGTCACTAAAGCGGAAAGAAAAGAAAGCTGAAAATCACTTTAATTATTCGATGATGGGTTAACGCTCGACACCGAATTAGATTAAGACTAAAATAATTCTTAATAATTATTGAACTTAATTTTCAAATTAATAAAAGGCAACTTGGTCGTAGAGGTTCCATAAATATGAGCACACTTATCTATAGGAATATTGCTCACCTGAACGCTAAGAGTATTCGACTGAAAGTTAGTCCGATGAAGGATTCCTCTTAACGCCTGTTGTACGCTAAGAACCTCGCTATTAGGTGGGGAACCCAATCCGGTAGAACTACGCTTCTCCTCTCTCGAGGGTATGTACGCAATTCTATTTACCCAAGGGGGATCGGTCCATACGCACGACCTCTCGGCTAGCTTGCATATGGATAACGGAAATAGAGCCCACACATCGATATGTGGTCCTACGCATCGTTAACCCAGGGAAAACCTTAAGTCCTAAAATTAAAGTGAAAATAAAGAACTTTAATTATTTCAAATCATTTTATATGTCCCAATGCTCTTCGATGCCAAGGGCTAAAGATGATTAGCCACACATCGGTATGGGGATGGCTTTATAATTTTGATGAGGCGCGAGTTCGAAACTAAACGCTAAAGGATTATAAAAAGAAGACATAAAATAACAAACATTCAGAAAAAAGCAGGAAAGCTAACTAAAATGAGAACTCACGCAGACTTCAAAACCATAAATAAAATAGAGTAAAGATAAGTCCTACTCAAATGAGTAGGCAGGAAATGAAAACACGCCATTTAACTCTTAACGAGTAGGGGAAAATAAATGCATGTATAAGTTCTACTCAAATGAGTAGACGGTAAATGACATGTCCTACTCGAATGAGTAGGAGGGGAATGAAAACACGCCATTTAACTCTTAACGAGTAGGCCGAAATAATTGCGCACATGCACACACTCTACATGAATTTAAAGAAAGCAATAAAACTTATCTCCTACACACACACACTCTACATGATCAAAGAAAGCAATAAAATGATCTCCTACATATACACAGTCTACATAATTGAAGAAAGCGATAAAATAAAGCATGAAAAATAATCTCATAAACTCACACACTCAACATATTTGAAGTAAGCATTAAAAAATTATTCTCATACAGTCACACACACAACATGAAATTAAAAAAAACAAAATAAAAACCTAACTCATACACTCACACACACACAATTTTGTAAGAAAAACAAAGTCACCTAAAAATTAAAATTTTAACATTTCTAACACTACATCTTGCCAAAAAAAAAATAAAAAGATGAAATAAAAATTAAAAGAGGAAAAGGTTTTGTAAACAAAGCAAAATTGCAAGTTCTTTAAAAATTAAAATGATCGATTTTCCACTCTTAGGATTTATATAAAAGTGGTAAAAAATGATAATAAAGTGAAAAGAATGAAAAAATTTTACATTCCTAAAAAAACTATGTAAAAAAATTCAAAATCACTTTTAAAACTCTTTTGTAAAACCTAAGAATGGAAATCAAAAACCTAAAACCTAAGGCATAAAGAAGATAAAACTAAAGCTATCCTAACACATATTTTGGATAAAACATTTATAACAAAACCTAACATGGAGACAAATTAAAAACATGAAAAATGAACAAGTTACACTCATACACACACACAAACTATTCATTAAAAGAAAAACTATGAAAAATAAGAAGATAAAAACAAGAACAAGAAGGGCACACGAATTGCATTCCAAGACAAAGTAGGGAGACAAAAATCTAAACATTTTATTAATTCAAAACAAGGGTTACAAGTACTTAAGACAAGATTACATAAAGCTAAAATAAATAATAGAAGAGAGGGGAGAAAGTCTCCTTACATGATTTTGGAAATACACCAAGGCAGCCCACTCACAACAAAACACACAAAATTTGGCTCAAAAAAGTGAACCCTTGGTCATTACAGAAATTTTTTATTCATAGACAAAAAGTTCAAGTCAACACGGGCGTGTCGGTCAGGGTGACACAGGCGTGTCGAACCTGGTAAGTTGGAGAAGTCAAAATCCGATGACTGGCCGATTTCTGGGGAAAGCTGGAGCGGACACGTGTCGAACTCGGGCAAGTCAGGAGGCGTGATACGGGCATGTTGGGACACCTTGCAACTCTATGTTGGCAAGTATTGAGTCGAGCTGGGGACACAGATGTGTTGAACATGGGCGTGTCGGTAAGCGTGTCCTTATCGGGTTGAAAAAGGCTGAACTTTGAGCTAAAAGCGTCGAGTGAGCGACACGTCCGTGTCGAGTCTTCGGACACGGGCGTGTCCTGCTCGGATTAATGATGTCATTGAGTGTCGAGTAGCAGGCGTTGAGTGTCTTCTGTCTCGACAGCGTTGAGTGGTATGACACGGGCGTGTCGGGTTGAGTGACACGGGCTTGTCAGGTCATTTTTTGACAATTTCTGAAAAATTTCAGAAATCAAAATTAAAGATAAGTTAGGTGAATATTTACAAAAAGAAACATATTTATAAACAAAAATAACTAAAAACTATGAATAAGAACTAAAACGATATAAATAAAGTACTAAAATATGCGTATATTTACAACTCATCAACGATCCTCCCTATCATGGTCCTAAACCTCTAGGTGCTTTGGTTTATCAACTTGATCTCCAAATTTAAATATATCCTAAACACTATTCTTATGTCCTCCTACTGAAGCTGAGAATATAATAAATAAGTCACACATATTAGTTGTCACGACCATACCTCCTGCACAATCATCTCACATCACATTACATTATAAAAATGCTAGTCGTTCTACTCGTAATCCTCATGGCTCATGCTAGCCGTCTCTTTCACATCGTTCGGGTGGTAAAAGAAGCATCATTGCACACCCACATTGCATAAAAATCTGTTGGGGCATTGTTTCTCCTGTGCTTTGAAAAACATGCAGATGTTATTTCTTTAATCGCACGGAATCTAAATGCAGCTAGAATAACCTTCATTTAGAAGAAAAAGTAATATAAAGCAGCCACCCTACAAATTCTAAAGTACTCTCATCAGCCTTGCAAGAGTATTGTAAGGTTTAGAGTGCTGTAGTGTGACTAACCATCAGGTAATTCCTACTTTTAACTGATTCATAGCAAAACTTATCGTTAGATTACCGTTATACATATATATAGGAAGCCTACTGCTCCTAATTAAGATCAAAAACAAAACAAAAATTCTAACAGAATTACCGCAGTAACAGCTGCAACTAAAGTATGGTTGGATCTACAGTTGCCAATTTATGGAAGAAAAGCCTAGTTTTTCGAGCAGCTGATTCGTCTTGGAATAATGCCTGTATAGGAGACAGAGAGAGACAGGGTATCATATGTATATACTTATTCAAAATGGTTCACCCCAAGAAGGGTAACTTTAAAGGGCAACGGTAGATCCATTCACTAATTGATTCACAAAAGTAAATAATGGTTTATGAAAAAAGAAAATATAACCCATATTAACTTAGGGTCTATTTGGGCATTGGCGGTAGTGAATGTCGTGGTTATAAACCATCGTTCATGAACGCCTGACCTCACCTAAGGAAGTCCATCCACTTTTATGCTCAAAATTGGTTTTTTTTGTGGTCATAACCATTGTAATGTCAAACACAAGATTAAATTATAGTTTAATTAGAGGAAGGCATTTGACAAATTGATTGTCAATTTTCCAGAGAAAGGTTTTTCTAAGGAGCATTGCTAGTCGTTTGCCAACTAAATGATCAAATAGCACCATATATTCACCATGTTTCTCAAAGACACTAAAACAAGCTACACAGTAATAAGTATGTCATATGATTGAAATAATCATTAGGGAAATTTGTACTCGTAAAAAGAACTTATTGCAGTTGTATTTATCATCAATAGTTGAACTTAATATAATTGTAGTGGTATTTATCAACCACATTTTCAAGTTACTTAATTGTCAATATAAGAATTTAAATGCCAAAATCAATCTAAAAAATCAACCCTTAATACCTTCTCAGGTGAAGCCTCTTCCTCTGAACTATCATCCTCATCTTCCTCCGAGCTATTTTCCTGTGCTCCAATCATATCCTGTGAACATGGTACTCGTGTCATTCATAGTAAAAATATTTTCAACTGAATAAGTAGCTAGTAATAAAATTATAAAACACTCATAATTTGACAGCAAGCTCTAAAAATAACATGAAATGCAAGGAAACTAAAACACAATGAAGTTGTGTAAACCTCATCTGAATCTGAACTTCGAAAATGTCCTCATCGTCATCACTATCATCCTCATCTTCATCCTCCACCTTCTATCTTCTTTAACCAGATTTGGAATTTCCCCTTTCCATACTTATGTGTGTAATATAATAGACAGTACATTCTTAATATTTACCCTAAAAATAATACCTTTGTGTAATATCTACATCCATCTCTCTTGATGCAGGCTACCCCTTCCAATGAAGGTGAAATGGTCGGAGTCACAAACCGCTCTCCCATATCTAGTTATGGTCGCTCAAAGAAACCACGGATAAACCAATCAACAAATAAAACAAAGGTTCGCTACGCCTCTAGAGATTGAACAAGGGCTATATGCCAATGTCCACTCAAGCAAAAAGGACCCACACGGTCCGAACGAAATTGCAATGAGGGGAGAAACCTCTCTCTAACCTTTTTGATTTAGCCTCACAATAACTAAGAAAAAAAAATGGCCATCGTTAGTAGTTTTTTTATCAATGACTTCTTTTCCTTCTTCACTGACTTAAGCTGCATCACTAATTCTTCCCGGTTAGCTTCGACTTCGGCATACTGGAGGCTCATGTGGAGGTATCGCTCACTTATCTCCCTCAGTTCAGTTTCTAGTGATGATATTTTATTCGATGTTTCTCATTTACTTTCTTTCTTAGAGAGAAATCTGCAACAAACATGCATACCCAAAAAATAGCAAAAGAAATTCAATTGCATTGTTTATAGCTAAAAATTATGAATTTTCCTAATGAAAAAATACCAAAAACGAAGTTGAATGCTTGTTTTGTAGCGAACTTGGTGAAGATCAGTAAAAATTTTGATGAATTCGGAATCAATGGCTCTAGTTTTTTCCTTTCTAAACTAATGAAAATAAGGCAAAAGACAATCATCAAGCATTTCCTCTGCATCCATGTGAATGAAGTCGAGAATACACTACATTATAGTTGAAGAATGCATGTAACAAATCAGAAATTAAAAAAGTTACTGAGTTCACTAAAATTCATGGTAATGAAATTGAGTATGCGATTATAAATTAATTGGGCATTAAACCATTTAAATTCTTCCAAAATATCTAAAGAGATAAAATGGAAAATGGGGAGGATCATGTTGAAAAGCAATCATAGGTTTTAGATTTTCTTAAAGGTGTTATATCATTGCTTTAATGTGAGAATACATATTTATAGAGCTTGGCGGAGCATTCTAGATGTAGGGAGCATGGCATACACGATACAGGCCTTTTTTACAAGACACAGCGCTTTTACAAAATACTTTAGTAGAATACCCTAGATTATCAATAACTAACTAAGTTCAATCTTTTAGTTCTAAGCACAGTTGTTTGATGAAATGCGAGTTTTATTTCTATATTCCCCCTAAAACTACATTTTCTCTTAGCCCTAACTTCTCTCGTAGGTCAATAAGCGATCTCGAGTAAGCGCCTTTGTCATTATGTCGTCAAGTTGCTCTTTGGTTGGGCAGAAGGCGAGCTCGATAGTCTTCTTCTCCACAAGTTCCCTGATGAAATAAAACTTGATTTCTATATGTTTTCTGCTATTTTGATAAACCGAATTTTTTGAAAGTGCAATGGTAGAGGTGCTATCAAAGAGGATGCAGCCAAAGGGATTCATAAGCTACAAAGTTTGGCACCACATACTCAGCTTTGACGGTAGATAATGCAACTAATTGTTGCTTTCTCGAATTCAAGGAGAAGGGCTTAGTGCCAATGAGGAACAAAAATCCTCTGATGCTTTTGTGATTATCCACATCTCCTACCCAATCAGAGTCTGTGTAGTCAATTAGTTCACCTTCTTCTTATTGTTGGTATAAAAGTCCATAGTGACTGGTTCCTTGTAGATACCGAAGTGTGCAATTGGCCGCCATGAGGTGAGATTTTTCTGGATTACTCACAAAACAAGCCATGAGATTGACATGGTGTTCAATGTCAGGTCGTGCGTTGGTGAGATAGTTAATATAGACAACAAGGCTCCGAAATTCTTCTTTGTCTTTTCCCTCTAAATCTTCCTTCCTTGAGCACAACATTTTTGATGTGCCCATGGGTGTTACTGCTGGATTATAATGGTCCATGCCATATTTTTTTAATAGATTCCTGATATATAGTTCTTGTTAGATGAAAATTCCGCCTCTCACCTGTTTGATCTAGAGACCCAAGAAGAGTTTTAGAGGTCCCAAATCAGTCATTTAATAGTGGGTTTTCATCTTATCTTTGAAGGCATTGATGAGCACTTGATTTGGTCCATTAGGATCAAATCATCCACGTGGAGGCAAACCACAATTTTATCCCAATTTTCATCTTTGATCTATATAGTTGGCTCATGAAGGCTCTAGCGAAATCCCTCTTGGATGAAGAAAGAGTAGATATTCAAGCGGAGGGTGTAGGGTCACCGTATCCAACTCAGTAAAATCAACGATCGAGAAATCATAATGACAATATCAAAATGGAAATGGGAGGTGATTCACCCAAACGTTTCCAAAGCCACACCTAAATCTCTCCACCAAGCTATTATGTATAGAAGAAAATCACACAAACGAAGATAGAGGAATTCATTACCCAACCCGCTGCTGACATCATTTGAGATGAGTCACAAACCATGGAATCCAGCAGAGTCGCACCAGAGGGAGAGAGCACACACCTTCCTTTTCTTCAGATCTTCAAGCGGAGGGCTCTCGGGGCCAACTAGAGGTCGGATAGCAAAGTGAATGGGGGTCATCCAGCACCACGATACAACTATTTTGCCGCCAGCTATGCCGCAACACCACCACTACACCGCTGCCCTACACCGCCGACATCTTCCTCTTCTACCGCCACAAGTTTCTTCTTCATTTGCCATCACTAGTTTGAAATAGAGCCATACCTATTTACGTAAGATCCTCCACAGCGAGCAACCTCAATTCCGTCGATGCGCCAACTATGCTACAGCACTTCCACGGTACCCCCTCAAGAAGTTGTAGTTGCCCCTGTCAATAACCCGGACGGAAGTGAATGAAGCATTGGAGGAAGAGTCCACTCCATACTTGGACTCTACCGACTATAGTTCTCCACTTGCTCAGCATTTTCATCTAATTCCTATTAAGATTTTGTTAATCCCAGTATTTTCACTGGCTTAGTCATCATCCAAAGTCGACCCGCTGTATTAGTCGCCGTTCCAAGTGACAATCCGCGAGCCAGATTTGCTAATGTTCCATCCTTCGAAATGGAAAATGACTTATTCGAAATTCCTGAGAGCTTAACCTAACATGGTGGTAGGGACAACGATAGGGGGTCGAGGTGGTTCTGTTAGAGCAGATCGATGGGGTGGAACAACAAAATGAGAGAAAGAGAGAGTGAGATGATCGAGAGAGAGAGAGAGATGAACGGGAGAGAGAGAGCGGCGCATGCTGGGAGGGAGAAATCAGATCGGGAGAGAGGGGAGGAGAGGGAGGTGGCTGAAGCTAAGGAGGATTAGCGTTTCCTTTTTTGTCAAAATTCTGCCTTTTCCTCATTCTTCCAACATAATATATAATATTTTGTTTTTTCCGATGAATATTATTTTTCATGGCTAATACATCTGTATTAGCCACACTATTTATAACCCTGGTTATAAAATAACTATTAACCACGGTTTTTCAATCATGGCTAATATCAGTGTATTAGCCATGATTTTTAGTCACTGGCCAAAAAAATGTAGCCAATACTCACTTTTCTAGTAGTGAATGGTTCATCAAAACACTATCTTGTACACTTCATTATCTTGCATAACACTTTTACTCATGAGAATTGGGCTCTAACACATACCAATACATGTTCTCTATAATCGTTAGAAAATGCATTATCTATCACCGCATGGTCTTTATAATGTTTCTAGTATGTTTGACAAGCAAATTTCTAAACATTTGCATTCATATCTTGCTTTGATAATTTGGATCATGCATTAAAATTTTGTTGATATAGCATCTCTTGTTGATATAGCATCAGCTATAACTATGATTATATGCATGTGTGATATCCAAACATCATTTTTCTAAAACTTTAACTCTGATTCTATACATGCTTACATTTACTCAATGATGTTTTGTCTCTCAAAACTTTCTTTCAATAAAATTATTACTACTTCGTAACTACTTTAAGCTCGATCATGTCACAATACTTAAGCAAGTGGCAACATATATTTTCCAACAAGTGGTATCCTCATATTATTCTCAATACAAAAAAACTCTATTTGCCCAAATATTCGAACCTGCCCTTTTTTATAATACAAAAAGGGGGAGAATAAAATTGATAAAATAGGTCATTTAGGGGGAGTACAAGCTAGGAAACATCTATGTAGGTGGAGTATCTATCTAGGGGGAGTACGCTCATATTGCTTAAAAATTCACATAAACACAAACACTTTTCCATTTTTGCTTTATTTCTTCATAGTGGATTTATTATTATCAAAAGGAGGTGTTTGTTGGAATATCCATTTCGCATCTCTTGGCTTGAGAATAATAAAACCCAGTTTGTATTTGATCATGTTTGTTGTGTGTTTATAGTATGTAGGAACTATAGGTTCAGTACTCCATGAAAGATGAGTCGAAAATACCAAGATGCCAAAGTTATGTTGTTATCGTCATGCAGTATCGGTACCGATGGTGATAGTAATAGCAATCTAACAAAAAAAGGATGAATACCAATCATGGAAGGAAACTACTGAAAATAGAAGGAGCTACCGCCAAGCGGTACTGCTACCACTGTGTAATATCTTTTAGAGAGTCCATTATTGGAAGAAAAAGTAGCCAAAAATGTTTGTTTCTCAAGTTCAAAAGTTACCTAAAATGGGTTGGAAAAGTTGCCAAAGATTATTATTTAGAAAGGAGACGAAGGCTGTATATAAAACTATCATATGACGATAGTACTACCGTTGGCAGTAGGTTATGTGCCTATAAAAAGAGAAGTTCTCCTTTATTCGAACAGAGCGACTATAAGACACCAATAGGAGGCTACAACCAAAGCCAGAACTCTTATTATTTTGTGAGAACCTCCTCCTTTGTGACAAGAACTCTTCTCAATGCATGTGAAGGCTATAGACTCGGACAAAGGATTAATCATGAATATTCACCAACAAGTACATCCCTTTGAGGGAGTTTCTTTAGCATTATTGTATTTTTCATTTCCTTTATTTTTCTCCAAGTTGTAAATTTTCCACATGTAGGGATGACAAGGTCTCGCAAGACTTAGGATGCAAAATCGTCTGGCGCGGATGTTAGTTTTCTGGGAGGATTTGCAGATTCACTATATGTTGTGCCGACTAGGTCGATGGTAGATCTAAGGGGTGGTTTGAGGCCATATCATAGAAGAGATTAGCTAGAACCAACAAGTTCTTGGGAGAAGGATATATCTCCATCCCATGTGTGGTTGGAATCAAAGTTTTGTAATCATTTTTACTGAAATAAAATTTCTATTTTTCTTTAGTTGTGTGTCTTCAATCTCTTTCTGAGTTTTTAAATTAAAGCGAAGTTTTTGTTTCTACCTCCTGACGGTATCTCTATCGCTGACGATAATAATAAAAAAATAAAATTAATTTAATTCCCTTCCTTAAGTTTAAACTTGATTTAAAAATGCTTATTCACCCCCCCCCCCCGAATGAGTATATTTTGAACATAATTGTAGTACTTAATTTAGGTTACTGTTTTATTAATTATTAGTATTATGTTTTTTTTCTTTAATAAAATCTTTCATTTTGTATTTTGTGTCCTAATAGCGTTTTATTTCTATTTTGTAGGTTTCGTGAAGTTTTGCTGAATTTTCAAGTACACACCGTCTAATCACGAGCATAACCACCTCTGGTCACGGGTGTGTACCATGGGCATATAACCCAATCCTGAGGTAGATGTGATCTAGAGCCCAAATCCAATCAGCAAATATTACATGCCTAAAAGTCACAGGTGTGACCAGGTGTACAAGGACATGTCCCTTAGGTGTGCCATCAGAATCTGCACCCAGTACATGCCCGATCATGCCACCTTCATTTGTGACTTACACGCTAACAAATCACGGGTATGCCCCCTAGGCGTTTCCCTCCCAAAGCAGCTTTCCAATGATCCCAAGGCAATCATTGTTGAGTCTTCGTCTTTAGTACCTTATACACCCCGAGGCCACGGGTGTGGCCATGGGGTGTGTTCTTTCAATATCGAGAACGACACCGTCAACAAACTGCTTCCTCAGAATCCTCTTCTCCAAATCATTTAGGATTACATGCCCCAAGTCACGAGCATGATAGGGGGCATGTATCCTGATTTTTTCCCTATAAATAGCTGCCAGCCCCCAGAGCATTTCTTCCTCCGAGCTCTACCCCCTTTGGCCATCCCTTGTATAGTTTTTCTGCTATTTTAGTTTAGATTTTCAATTTTTTATTTCATGTATTTTCTCTAATTAGTGTTTTGTAATTTCCTTTTTGTTAGCTAAGTATTCAGTTTATGCAATTTCAATTTAATGCAATGTCATTTTACTACTTTTACTCCTTCACTTTGAAAATGAAAATTTCATTTTATATCGCTTATGCAATGTCTCCACTTTTCCTTCATGTCACTTTTACTTTCATTTTATGCAAAGTTAGCTTAGTTTTTATTTCAATTATGCAATCTCACTTCTTCCCCTCCTTCAACATTTAGCAATCTTTTTTCAAATCAAGCAATTAGTTTCTCTTTCTTTAGTCTCTTTTATTTTTCATGCCTTAGTTTTAAATTATCTCTCGTATTAATTTTCTATCTTCTCTACCATAGATTTATTCTTGATTTATATCGTTATCAGATCCATATTCTGGCTATGGATTCTAGTATTCGCTTTCGTACAATAGTTAGTTGAGAGGCTAGTGCATATAAATTGATTGCTTGGGAGTAAAAAGAGTTGCACGCAACCCTCGAGATAGGATGATGTAAATCTTCTAGATTGGAGTCAAATACTATAGTGGGATTCACCCCGTTAAGGTGAGTTTTAGGGGTTTCAATTTGAGAATGAGAGTTTTGCCGATTAACCTAAACTTTGTTGGGCATAATCCAAAAGAGAGGTGCATTCATAATTTGGGAACCTCCACAATCAAGGCTTAGTTTAGAACGATTATAAAATTATCCTTAACTTTCATTTAGAGGCGACTTTTAATTTTTTTTTCTTTAACGCGATTTTCATATGTCTATGTATGACCATTCAAGTCTTATGTTTTAGTTTTCTCTTTATCGCATTTAGTTTTTAGTTTAGTTAATCTCAATTCGGCGTTTTCTCCGATAAAATAATTGTTAGTTTTCTCGAAGTAGAAGTACTCAACAAGCCTTGTATTTTAATATGACCTTGATATAATTTTTTCATATCCAATGTTATACATGATCAGTATGCTTACCTTCACCGTAGATAGTAATTAGATAAATATCTAAAACCCTTAATTTCCTTATCAAGTTTTTGGTGTCATTGCCGATGATATTTTTGTTGATATTTTGAAAAGAGAAAACGATATTTCTTCTATCCTTACTTTTATCTTTTTTCCCCTAAAAATGTTATAATTAAATTCTTAGAAAGAGAGATTTGGGTTTTCATTGCATCGTATCTCCTAGTACCTTGCGAACCCTTCACCGGGTAGCCCTTGGGAAGTCCAAGACAAATGAGAACATAAAAAAAACCTTTCTTTCATAATTTTTGTAAATTTTAAAACTTAAAAATCGTAAAAAATGTTTTTATAAAAATAAATCAATCATATAAATCTTATAATAATCCCAAAAAAATAATTCTCTTTTGATTTTCTGTTTTATTTTATGTTCTATTTTCTTGTTTTTATTTCTATTGTATTTTGTAGGCGCACATGTTATCACTCGCGTCTCGTAAAAAATAAAAAAATAAAAAAATCAGGGACATGCCCTTTTCCCCGTCTATAATTTCAATTTTTATTTTACATTTGTGGCATTGTAAATATTTATATTCAATTTGTTCCTCATACATAGGAGTCTACATTGGGGACAATATTGAGTTTTAAGTATAAGGGTGTTTCCCTTTTAGTTTAAAAATTTTCAAAAATGCAAAAAAATTTATAAAACTTAGAAAATTACAAAAAATCTTTAAAAATCCAAAAAATTTCAAACAAAATTGTTTTTCTTTTACATTCTTTCCCTTTAGCATTTAGAAAATTCAAAAACTCCAGAAAAATTTGTTTTATTTCCAAGTTTTTTTTAAATTTACAAAAATCCAAAAAAAGATTATAACCCCAAAATTTGAAATTTTTTTAAAAAAGTTAAAATAATCCAAAAAATATAATAAAACCCTTAAGTATTTTGTTATTTCAAAAAAAAAAATTGAGATTTTTATAAACAATTTTTTTATATTTACTTTAGCTAATCTTTTATTTTATCATAATTTGTTCAATCTAACTTTTAGGTGATTTAGTTTTGAGGAATACTTTATGATTTTTATTTGATTATAGTAATTTATAGCACTTTTTCTATATTATTTTAAGTAGCATCAAATTTATAATTTTTGCTAAACATTCTTGGATTTCAATTATTTCTACTTCTTGCTTTGTGATTCTTAGGAATTTTCAATTTATTATAGTTGCTCTCAAAATGTTTTATTTTAATTTAGAATATTGTAAAAACCCGTATTTTATTTTATTGTTAGATCATATGTCATTAGAATAAGAGGATAAAATTCATTATTTCCTGATAAACATATGCAACAAAAAAGAAAAAAAAGATGGAGTAAGAGGATAAAATTCATTACTCCTAATCAATTTTTTGTTTTTATTTGAAAGAAAATATTTGTTTATATGTAATTTAAAATGAGAGGATGAAATTCATCATTTTCTAGTAAACATATACAAATATAAAAGAAGAAGAAAAGTGTGAGTTGTGAGGATAAAATTCATCACCTCCATTCATAGTTCTCTCTTCATGTTTTCTCAAAACACTATGCCAATATCAATGATTTAGAAGTAAATTTAAATATCTAGAGAGCATATATAGTAGTTTGTATTTTTTTCATAATTTTTTTAAAGCTATAGTTTTTCCTATAATTATAATCAAACTATTGTTTGCAATTTACTCAATTTTGAATTACTAGTTAAGTATTTTGAGAATTCCTTGCTAACTATTTCTCTCGTATCATTTTATTTTCATAATTTAGGACTTAATTCACAAATCTTTAAATTTATTTTAACTTATTTTTGATTTAATGAATTTTTAGTTTAATTTAAAAATCCTATCAATGACTTATAAATATTTCTCAATTTTTCTTTGGAATAGCAAAAGCTTAAGTATGAGGATATTTGATGGGTAAATTTTATACATAATTTTAGTACTTAATTTAGGTTCGTAATTTATTAGTTATTTGCATTATGCTTTTATTAACTTAATAAAATCATTTAGTTTGTATTATGTGTTCTAATAACGTTTTATTTCTATTTTACAGGTTTCAGGAAGTTTAGCCAATTTTTCCAAGTACACGCCCCCTTGGTCATAGGCATGACACATTGGTCACGAGCTTGTACCATGGGCATGTAACCCCATCCTGAGGCAGATGTGATCTAGATACCAAATCCAGTCAGTAAATATTAAAGTGAAGGGATAGATAACACTTACTCTAGAGTTTCTATATATGTATATATATAAAGGAAACATTCAGCACAGAAATAGAAAATAATGGCAATCCAGATAACACAAGGAGATTATAGTGGTTCCCCTAAAACTTGAGTACATCCACTCTTCTACCACCCTGGTAGGAATCCACTACAAGTTTTTGATCAGGTGTCGTGCCACCACAGGTTTTTGCTCAGGTGCCCTGTCACCACAAGATCTATTTCAATGGAGATCTGACAATCTTTTGAGCTTTTGACCAGGTGCCCAAAAACCAATCCAATTCTTTTGATCAGGAGAGTTGACAACAAAAGGATAACTATTGAATTGAGTTAAAAACCCTTTTACAGTGGGGTAAAAAGAAAATTTATATTGTCTTCTCTTTCTCAAAGCTCTGAGAAGACTAGTGGAGTTTTGTTGCTGTCAAAGCTCCCCCTTAGATGTAGAATTATTCAAGAGAGGAAGCTTTGCTTTAGGGTATAGGCCTTTAAAGAAAACTTCTCCTTCCAATATATGTATCTGAGTGATTGTGAAGTTGATCTCAAAATGATGATTGTTTGCTAGATGAAAAGCTTGAGGCAGAAAGTCTGAATCTGTAAATCTATAACTGTTTGTGTGTCTCTTAAGGCAGAAAAACTTCTAATAATTTTCTATATCTATATGCTTGAGGAATTCAAATATTTGAATTCATTCTGAATAGCAGGAGTATTCCGTAGAATGGTAACGGCCTTGGAGAAAGATTAGCATTTCACTCTGTGATAATATCCACATTTAATTATGCCTTTAAACGGCTATATTCATAAGAATATATTGCATGAAATGACAGAGCCATAACTTCCTAAAATTAATCCCATTGGAATATTCTACCTTCAGAATAATTTTCCCGAAATTAAGCCTTGAAAATAATCTGTTTCTGGAAATAAATAACTGCCTAAAACTCTGTCTTTAAATCGTCGAACTAAGCATGAAATTTTTCAACCTGGTCTTAGAGATCGTCGAGCTTAGACTTGTTGTCGTCGAGCTGAGATTCAGATATTAGCTCACAGTTCGTCGATCTCTGCTGGACTTTTATCGAGCTCAACTCAAAGAAGGAACTCTTAGTTCGTCGATCTTAGATCGACGATCGTAGAGATGAGTTTGATTATCATCGAGCTGAGTTCGACTATCATCGAACTAAATTCCTGAACTTGAAATCTTCAAAGTTAAAACCTTGGAAAATCCTATGACCCTAGACTATACAAGATGGGTCAATCTAAGCATCCTAATTGTAAACCTTGCCCAAATCAGAACTAGGGTTCCAATAATCTCTCCCTATTTGGGTGAGGATATTATTTACAAAAACAGAACATAAAGCAAAAAAGAAATCTGACTGAATTATAAATCTTCAGTAGATATACAAAGGTGCTTTGAGAATGTTTATAAATGATAAAGATTCAAAGTTATAAAAAAAGAGAATCTTTTTGACAAGCTGCTGATGGAAGAACTGAAGATGATTTGGTGAGAGAAAGCTCTCTGGCAGAATATTCAGCTTCCCTTTTGCTCAGCTTTAGATATTGACAACCTATAGATTTTCTTAAGAGAGGTTGTAGACATAACAGCTTCTGGAGACTATAGAGTACCACTTTTCCTCTGTGGTAGGATAGATCTTTTCCTGAAAATAAGGTTAGATGTTCTCGACCCGGATTACCTTTGGTCTTAATTTTCTTTCATAATAATTAGAAATATAAGAATACTCTGGTTGATCTTTATAACCTAGAGGATGCTGTTTCCTAGGAGGGATGATCAATTGAGTAAAAGAATTCATAAAAATTTTTGTTTGATTATAGTTTTGAAATGAGTTAAAATTTTTGTTCTGAAAATTTGAATTCGACGAATCATATTGATTTCGTCGATCTGAGTTCAATGAATGGATGTGGGTTCATCGAGCTCCATTCAAAGAATGAAAGTAGTTCGTTTTTGTGTTCCACATTCATCGATCTCGGTTTGATGAATCATATGGATTTTGTCGATCACAGTTTCTTTGATAATTATACTAAAATCTAGCATTCATAGTTCGTCGATCGGAGTTCGACAAATGATGCTTATTTCGTCGATCTCGGTTCGACGAAATATTTTTTGAACATAATTTTTCTGAAAATTCTTAATTGGTTTTTGTTTAATATTATGTAAAACTTTCGTTACTTTATCTAAGTCTTCTAACTTTTCTTTCCCTTTAGCTGATTTTAAAGAAGCTTTCTGTTCAAGAGCATTTTTTAAATCTTCATTAAGTTTAATATTTTTAGAAGATAGATAATTTTGTTCAGTTAATTTCTCTATGAGAAGTTTTATTTCTTTCTCAGATTGAATCAAATCTTTACATAATAATTGAAAATCTATTTTAAAGTGTTTTGAATTGAAATAAAAAGAGGAGATTACCTGGTCTTCTTCAGACTAAGATTATAAATCAGAATTGCTGCAGGATGCATTTATTACCATTAGATAGAATTCTCTTACTCTTGATTCTTCTTCATCTTCATTTGTATAGGATGAAGTTTCTGAACTTGATTCACTCTATGTTTCAGCAACCATTGTTGTGAGAGAGTTCCAAATATCCTTTGTTGAAGAGAATTCAGCAACTTCCTGAAAAGCATTCAGCAACTTCCTGAAAAATTTCATCAGACATTGATTGAGCTAGAATGTTCATAGCTTTGGCATCTGAAATTTTTCAGTTTCTTCTGAGAATCAATCCACTAAGGTTGTGAAACTGCACTTATGCTTGTTGTTGCAGTTGGTGTAGGGGGACCTGTCAAAATAGATTTGTACTTATCTTCATCAATAGAATTCATATAAAGCATGATCTTTGCCTTCCAAAGTGCAAACTTGTTAAGATTGCACACTGGAAGTCTGGTGCTTGAGTACTCCTTGTTTTGTGCCATGATATAAAAGGACACTAGAGTAAATGGGATCTATCAAAGATCTTTTGGTTCAGGAGTTAGCCTGTGAAACTAAACAACCTTATACCTCTGATACCAATTGAAAGTGAAGGGAAAGATCACACTTACTCTAGAGTTTATATATATGTATACATATAAAGGAAACATTCAGCACATAAATAGAAAGAAAAGGAAAACCAGATGACACAAGGAGATTATAGTGGTTCCCCTAAAATATGGGTACATCCACTCTTCTACCACCCTGGTAGGAATCCACTGCAGGTTTTTAATCTGGTGCCCTGCCACCACAGGTTTTTGCTCAGGTGCCCTGTCACCACAAGATCTATTTCAAGGGAGATCTGATAACCCTTTGAGCTTTTGACTAGGTTCCTAAAAACCACACCAAGTCTTTTGATCAGGAGACTTGACAACCAAAGGATAACTTTTAAAGGGAGTTAAAAAACCCTTTTACAGTGGGGAAAAAGAAAATTGATATTTTCCTCTCTCTCTCAAAGCTCTGAGAAGACTAGTGGATTGATGTTGTTCTTAAAGCTCCCCCTGAGATGTATAATTGTTCAGGATAGGAAGCTTTACTTCAGGGTGTAGGCCTTTAAAGAAAACTTCTCCTTCTAATATATATATTTGAGTGATTGTGAAGTTGATCTCAGAATGATGATTGTTTGCTGGAAGAAAAGCTTGAGGGAGAAAGTCGTAATCTGTAAATCAATAACTGTCTGTGTGTCTCTTAAGGCAGAAAAACTTCTGATAATATTTAATATCTATATGCTTGAGGAATTCAAATATTTGAATTCATTCTGAACAGCTAGAGCATTCCCTAAAATGGTAACTGCCTTGGTGAAAAGTTAGCATTTAACTCTGTGATAATATCCACATTTAATGCTTCCCTTAAACAGCTATATTCATAAGAATAATTTTTTCTAGAAAGAAATAACTGCCTAAAACTCTGTGTGGAAATCGTCGAACTGAGCAAGAAATTCGTCGACCTAAGCTTGGAGATCGTCGAGCTTAGGATTATTGTCGTTGAGTTGAGATTCTAATTTTAGCTCACATTTCGTCGATCTCAGCTGGACTTTCGTCAAGCTCAACTTAGAGAAGGAACTCTGAGTTTGTCGATCTGAGATCGACAATCGTTGAGCTGAGTTTGACTATCATCGAACAAAATTCCTGGACTTGAAATCTTCAAAGTCAAAACCCTGGAAAATCCTATTACCCTAGAATATACAAGATGTGTCAATCTAAGCATCCTAAAAGTAATCCTTGCCCAAATCAGAACTAGGGTTCCAACAAAATATTTCACATTTAAATTTCACGGGCATGACCACTTATCCATGGGCTTGTTGCATATGCCCACAAAATCTTCACCCTGTCCATGCCTCGGGCACGCCGCCTACATTCATGACTTAGCCCCAGTTCACGGACATGAACTTGCGACAGGTCCCTCCCGAAGCAGCTTTCCAGCGATCCTAGCACAATCAGTATCGTGTCTCTATCTTTCATACCTTACATGACCTAAGGCTACGAGTGTGTCCCTGGGGGATGAGTCTGATATTTGTAGTGTTTTTAAGACTCATCTGGGCTTGTTTTCTCACTCGTGCACTGCATTTCAACCGGTATTCGGTTATATTTGCATTGTCCGGTCTTTGACCTCATTGTGCACAATTTTGGCCCAAAGGGTGTGCAATTGTGCATTCTATTATCGGGGGTATGCGCATGGTGCTCCTCGTCATCTTTTTGATTTGTTTTATTGGCATTTTGGTGCTGGGAGCCTGGGCTTCATCCTGGTTTTATTACTGTGTAGGTAATCGGGATGCCCCGGTCTCATTTTCCAGTTCTGTGTAAAACGCACGGTCGTGCGCATTTCTTCGCGCACGGTTTCAGTGCAATCGTGCGTTTCACATAGCAATTCTGGGGACTTATGTTTCTACCCGTGCATTTTTTTCCCACACGGTTTAGGCCAAACCGTGCGAGAAGGAATCACATGGTCTGCACATTTCACTTTATTCCAGCATTCTAAGGTAAATCGTGTGTTTCCTTCACGGACGGCCAAATGTGCCCGTGCGCGAGTGAAACACACGGTTCCCCTATTTTACCCTATTTTTTACACTCTGTGTTTACCCGTGCGATTTCCTTCATGCAAGGTGGAAAGCGCCTGTGTGCGAGTAAAATACACGGGTCAACACTTCTTCTTCCTCAGGCATTTCTGTGCGCGAATATCGCACGGTTCACGTACATTCGTGGCCAGACCGTGCGTGACCAATTTTCTGACTTTTTCTATTTAAGTTGCGGATTTTTTGCCATTGAGGGACAGCTTACATCGACTTCTTCGAGCCACTTCCTTCAACGATTTTAGGGAGAAAATCTGTCGTTCCACTAAGGGGAGGAGATCCGGGCAAGCATTATACGCCAAATCCAAGCCGGAGCTTCCTCTCGGCCTCCTCCTTCATCTTTGAGCTTCAAGAAGAGTTTTTTTCTTGCTTTCTCCATCAAGCTAGGAGAAGTTGTGCCATCCTCCACTGGCTCGTGACATGAAGAAGACGGGTCCATTGGGAGTGAGTGACAGCCTCCTCTACCCCGGACGCAGTTGAGGACCGAGCTAGGATGTGGATTGACAACCCGGCAAATCCTACCGTGAATCCTCGTCAAGACTTCGGATCCAGTCGATTTCACACACTTTTCCTCTCTTGTTGTTGATTGTTTAGTTGAACTCTTTATATATGATGAAGTTGTGCTATTTTGATATACGTTTATGTGTAATCATGTCTATGTGATTGTATGTTTTTGTTATTTGCTTGAGGTGCGCCCTTATTTTCCATCTATCATCCATCCATTCTTGCCGCATTAGCAATTTCTAGTGGCGTGCGCAGCGAAGAGGTGCTTACGACCCTCATATTCTATCGTTCTTTTTCTTCTTACGCTTACCTGCACGTCCATCCTCCCAGTGATTAAGTGCATAGAGGCCCGTGTAGTCTTCCACCCCGCTTGGCAAAGCGATGCATAGCGGCCCGTGTAGTCCTCCATCCCGCTTGGAAAAGTGATGCATAGCGGCATTACATAGGAGTAGTTGTTAGCCTTTTATTTTCCTTTTCTACAACAATCAAAACTCCCCTTAGTTAACTCCGACCTAAGGACTTCAATCTCAAGTCCTCCTCGATATTAACTCCCCCCTTACTGTGTTCCTTGAAGAGATCGATACTTGGGAAAGCCACCTATTTTATATTACTTGTGTGACCGGTACACTTGTCATTCAACGCATCAAGTTTTTTGCACCGTTGCCGTGGAACACATTCGTGTGAGTTTTTGGAGAGGGAGATAATAGATTGAAGCCCTTTTCCATTTATGCATATCATCTTCTTATTTGCTTAAGTTGATAAAATTTTTATTTTGTTTATTCCTTTTTGCCCTTCTCTGATTTTTGATTTAGATAGCAGATCTGTGTTATTTTCTTTCTAGCTGTGTAGCTGTTTTTGGTAAATATTTTTATTCGTGATGTACTCTGTTGCCGAGTGTTGTCTTTATGATGCTTTGTGATGATGCTTTGCTATCATTGTAGAAACAAAATTCGAGCATTGCTTTAGGTGTGTGTTATGTCAAGGTGTAGGCCACATGGTGAAGGATTGCCCTCGCTTGTGCAAGCATTCTCCCTCTATGGGCGTACCTGCAGCAACCTCCCGCATGCGAAAGACTGTTGTAGACAGTCCTACCAGGGTGTTGCCTGGCCCATACACTGACATCGTGCACCTTGCTCGTTATTTTCCCGTTGAAATTACCGAAGAATCTCTCGCCGCATATAGATCTTTCATGGGTCCCTCGGTTCCTTTTTACGAGCTTCCCTTAAGTGATTACGATCACTCTGGTGTTAGCTTGTGAGAATTGGATCTGGAACTCATGGATGCTCCTGAATGGGACGATGAGATTATTCCGGTCATCGACTAGGTGGCATCTGCGGATAATTTGGCGATGGGGCCTGCTCATTCTATGCCTGACTTTGAGAGTAGCCTTGCCCCTACGTAATTTTTTCCGGATTATGTTATTCCTCTTTCTTGGGAGTTGGCTGATGAAGGAGTATTCGAGGATGATTTGATGCCCGAGGTAGAGCCGAAGTGGGATGATGATTCCTCTATCTCCGATGGAGAATGTGGATCTTCGGAACACTTTTACGCACCCTAGTGGGACGAGGAATATCCTCTTTCTTATGTGGAGGTTTGCACCTCTTTATTGGACGAGGCAGTCCCTCTTACCACCGCAGATCTCGAGTTATCGGATTCCCCATGATACGACTCATATGATACCGACGATGATCTATGCTTGGATCTCGCTGAGAGTGATATCGGGATCACTCTCCCATTTTCTAATTATTTTAGTTCTTCATCTCTTTTATTACTTGATCCCCCTTCTTTATCTTAGCTTGTGTAGGATGTGTCTCCACGGGTGCGTTGGGATGACAATTTGCCTTATGCTCATGCCATCGCCATCACTTCCTGCATACCTGTGGTGGATAATACCTTGTTAGACAAGGATATATTTTGTGGTGAGATGAGTGAGAACCAGTGCTCCTCCTATTCTTACTTCCTATTTCCTCTGCCTGCGAGGAGAAGGTATGATTATTTAGGCAGAGGGGTAACTGTTCTATCGCTATATCGGTACCCGTTACCGCGGATAATGGAAAAGTTCCCTGTGCACTTTTCTTTTCATAGGCCCATTAGCTAATACTCTTTTGATCTCGAATAAGTCGTGTTGGGATGACAGTAACCCTAGTACTTATCTAGGAGTAGGTTTAGTTAGTTATTTTTACAGTTTTAAAATCTGTTTTACATTTTGTATAGCTAGTATATGCAATTTTTGTTGGAGCTATTTTGTAGGTGGCCATTCTTTGCTGCGGCGGGGTGAGATAAAATTTTTTGCAGGTTTGGCTTCATGTTTTAACGCCAATCTTCGGGTATGCTCATTTGCAGAGCATTGGGTAACCTCTTCATCGACATTTACTTCATTACTATTATTATAAATCTTGTGATAGGTTATTTAGTTTAAGTCTGGTGGGGGAGAGTTAGGCGTGACCTGTGCATATGTACTACATGCACTTGCATACCACAAGAGTATTTTCATTTTCAGTTTTTATTTTATCATGACATCATTGTGCACCTACACTGCACGAGCGTTCACTTAAGCACACGCTCGGCCCAAGTTTAATTTATTTCTTTTGTGTTAACTCTAAGATAGTGGTGATGGCTTAGGATTTTAGGATAGGGTAGTGTGAAACTCGTGCAGTGCTCCTTATCGAGTACTCTTGGTTTGAGTAGAAATAGCATAGATTTAATTTTTATTTATGCTCATAGATTTATGCTTTTCTTTATTTGTAAATATCATTGGAACTACTCAAAATTGCTGAATCTGGAGTAATCGAACGGTAGAGTAGGAATGTGTGTAGTCGTCACTAGCCTCGTATTGCTCGAGTCGGGAGGAAGGATCATCTTTCTCGTTGGATAAGAACTTGCCCCAAGCTACCCTCGAAGCATTGGTGCATGGTTAGTCGAGCGTGAGTGTGATGTAGGCCGTCACTTTGTCTAGTTTGAGCCTTGTACCATTCACGACGTCTATCCATTGCTATCCCCGTTGAGCCTGTCCCTTCCTTTAACATCCCTACGCCTCGCTACCAAATCCATATAGCCTTTCCTACTCGTACATCCGGATGTGGTCGCTCGGTTAGTTTGCTTTATTGTCATTTGTATCCGTTATGTGGGTATTTTTACAGCTTGTGGTATTGTCATGTTTTGCATTTGGTTTCATCTATTTGGATAAAAAGAAAATGAAAGAAAAAAAAAGAGAGAAAAAAGTGAATGAAATGAAATTTTCCGGAAGGGAATAAAAAGAATATTTATGTTGTTGTTAAGTTGTGAAATGTTTTTAGTTTTTTGATCTTGGTGGGCGTGCACGTGCCGTAAAAAAATCCAAGTCTGGTGGTGCATTGCACGTGTTTGCCATTGTTTATATCTGTGAGTGTTTTCGGGCGGTCTCATTTTGGATGTGCGTGTCCGTTTTCTTTACCTTTATCTATCCTGCCTTTGCCTATATTAAACTCCAAGCCCTATTGATTCACAATTGAGTCAAACTAGCTTCATTGAGAGAGTGTCAACGGGCAAGCGTATGGTTCCCGACATTAGTGGATTCCTTTGGAGGTGATCCTGAGCCCCGGTCTTTGGCAATGCTCACCTCAGTGGCCTGCCAACTTTCTTCCTGCTTATGACCGGACGATTCTCCAAAATTCCTATCTTGAGTAGCTACAATATTTATTTACTCCTTTCGAAATTTATAAACTCTGTAGCATAATTAAAAAGTTTATTTATTATATTTTCTGCACCCATGAGTATTTCATTTCTCGCTTTACTTTATTTTGAAATTACTAAGCCAGCTAACTATTTTCGAGCCATGGAGAGATGATTTGCTCTGGACGAGCAAATATTTAAGTCTGGTGGTGTGATGAGTCCGATATTTATAGTGTTTTTCGGACTCATCTAGGCTTGTTTTCTCACTCGTGCACTACATTTTAACCTGTATTCGGTTATATTTGCATTGTCCGGTCTTTGACCTCATTGTGAACAATTTTGGCCCAAGGGTGTGCAATTGCACATTATATTATCGGGGGTATGCACATGGTGCTCCTCGTTATCTTTTTGTTTAGTTTTGTTTACATTTTGGTGCTGGGAGCCTGTGCTTCAACCATGTTTTATTGCTGTGCAGGTAGTCGGGATGCCCCGAACTCATTTTCGAGTTCTGTGTAAAACGCATGGTCGTGCACATTTCTTCGCGCACGGTTTCAATGCAATCGTGTGTTTCACAAAACAATTCTGGGGACTTCTGTTTCTACATGTATGTTTTGTTCCCGTACGGTTTCGGCCAAACCGTGCGAGAAGGAATCACACGGTCTGAAAATTTTCACTTTATTCCTGCATTCTGGGACAAATCGTGTGTTTCCTTCACGCACGGGCAAACGCGCCCGTGTGTGAGTAAAACACATGGTTCCCGTGTTTTACCCTGTTTTCAGCGCTCTGTGTTTACACGTGCGATTTCCTTCACACACGGGCGGAAGAGCCCATGCGCGAGTAAAACGCACGGGTCAACGCTTCTTCTTCCTCAGGAATTTTCTGTGTGTGAATATCGCACGGTTCACGCACGTCGTGCGCCAGACGGTGCGTGACCAATTTTCTGTCTTTTTCTATTTAAGTCGTAGATTTTCTGCCATTGAGGGACATCTTACATTGAATTCTTCCAGCCACTTCCTTCCGCGATTTTAGGGTGAAACTCCACCGTTCCATAAAGGGGAGGAGATCCGGGCAAGCATTCAATGCCAAATCCAAGACGGAGCTTCCTCTTGGCCTCCTCCTTCATCCCTGAGCTTCAAGAAGAGTTTTTACCTTGCATTCTCCATCAAGCTAGGATAAGTTGTGCCATCCTCCACCGACTCGTGACATGAAGAAGACGGGTCCATTGGGAGTGAGTAACAGCCTCCTTTACCCCGAACGCAGTTGAGGACCGAGCTAGGATGCTGATTTACAACCCGGCGAAACCTATCAAGAATCCTCGGCAAGACTTCTGCTCCGGTCGATTTGGCACACTTTTCCTCTCTTGGTGTTGATAGTTTAGTTGAACTCTTTGTATATGATGAAGTTGTGCTATTTTGATATACATTTATGTGTAATCATGTCTATGTGATTGTATGTTTTCGTTATTTTCTTGAGGTGCGCCCTTTTTTTCATCCGCCATCCATTTGTTCTTGTCACACTAACATTTACTAGTCGCGTGCGCAGCAAAGAGGTGCTTATGACCCTCATATTCCTCCATTCTTTTGGTTCTTACGCTTGCCTACTCGTCCATCCGCCCAGCGATTCGGTGCATAGCGGCCCGTGTATTCTTCCATCCTGCCTTGCGATGCGATGCATAGCGGCATTGCAGAGGAGAAGTTGTTAGCCTTTTATTTTCCTTTTCCTCAACCATCAAAACCCCACTTAGTTAACTCCTACCTAAGGACTTCAATCTCAAGTCCTCCTCGATATAAACTCCCCCCTTACTATGTTCTTTGAAGAGATCAATACTTGGGAAAGCCACCCATTTTATATTACTTGTGCGACCGGTACACTTATCGTTCAACGCATCAGGCGTGCTCCTTTAATCTCGAGCCCGATGCTGTCAACCAGCCGCCGCCTAAGAATCGGCTCCTTTAAGTCATTTATGATTATATGCCCCTCAGTAATGGGCAACACAGGGGGATGTGTGACTCGAAATTTTCCCTATAAATAGCTGCCAACCCCCAATGCATTTCTTCCTCCTGGCTCTGCCCCCTTTGGGCATCCCTTATATAGTTTTTCTGCTATTTTTATTATATTTTAAATTTTTGTATTTCAGGTTTTTTCTCTAATTTGTGTTTTGTAATTTCATTTTCATTAGCTAAGTATTCAGTTCATGCAATTTAAATTTAACGCAATGCCATTTTACTACTTATACTCCTTCACTTTGATAATGAATTTTTTCTTCACTTATGCAATGTCTCCACTTTTCCTTCATGCCACTTTTATTTCATTTTATGCAAAGTTAGCTTAGTCTTATTTCATTTATTCAATCTCTCTTCTTCCCCTCCTTCCAACTTTATCACTCTTTTTTCATATCCGTCATTTAATTTTTCTTTCTTTAGTCTGTTTTATTTTTCACGCCTCGGTTTGAAATTATCTCTCTCATTTTTTTACTTTTCTATACCTTAGATTAATTCCCAATTTATATCACTATCAGATCCATATTTCAATTATGGATTTCGATATTCATTTTCATACTCTTGTTTTCCGAGAGGCTCATGCCTATGAATTGATCGCTTGGGAATTAATCGCTTGGGAATAAAAAGAGTTACATGCAACCCTCAAGAGAGAATGAAGTAAATCTTTTGGATATGAGTCAAATCTTATAGAGGGATTCACCTTGTTAAGGCGAGTTTTAGGGGGTTAGATTTGAGAATGAGAGTTCGATCGATTAACCTAAACTTATTTGGGAAAAATCCCCGAGAGAGGTGCATTCATAATTTGGGAATCATAATGGTCAAGGCTTAGTTTAGAATGATTATAAAATTATCTTTAACTTTCATTTCAAGATGAGTTTTGTTTTCTTTTCTTCGACCCAATTTTTATTTGTCTATAAATGATTATTGAAGTCTTAAGTTTTAGATTTCTCTTTACCACTTTTAGTTATTAGTTTAGTTAATCTCAATTCAGCATTTTCTCCAATAAAATAATAGTTAGTTTTTTTGAAGTAATACTCGACAAGCCCATGTTTAAATACGACCTTGATATGTATTTTTGTATCCTATGTTATACACGATAAGCACACTTTCTTATATCATAGATAGTAATTGTAGAAATATCTCTATCCCCTTAATCTTCTCATAACTCCCCCTCTAAGGGCATTGTACGATCTAATAGCTACCACCCGATTGTAATACTAACGCAAGCGCTAGCTTTCATGTCTATTTAAAGAGAAGACCTCCTCCTTTCAAAGTATTACGACCAATAGTCATGACTCCTATACTTTCATGAGAGCATCCTCCCTATAGCTTAGAGAACTCTTCTCAATGCTCGTGAAGGCAAAATAATTTGAAGAAGGAATGATCATGATTACTCTACGTGATGGCCATGCACATCTACTACAACGATCAATTTGGTGCTCATTCGTCATCATATTTGAGTTCAACTTATTGAGGGATTTTTGTATTTCAGAATTATTTTTACTTTTATAGCTTATCTCTTGTGTGGTTGTGAATTCACTATAGGTTTCAGTGACTAAGTCTCATGAGACTTTTGGGGAATTCACCATAGGTTATTGCGACTACGTCTATGACTAGATCTAGGAGCGGTTCGAAATCTCATCTTTGGATAGATAGGTTAGAGCCATTAGGACCTTGGGAGAAGGTTCAGTATAAAAAACCAAAAGGGTTTTACAATCGCTTCGATCATAAGTGTCATTAGGATCAAACATTTTGTAAATATTATTTTTGAAATAAAATAGTTTTTACTCTATTCTTGGCTAAAAACTTTCTAATCACATTCACACAAGTAAAATGAAAAATATTTGATACTAATTTTGAGCGGTAATTCTTACCGCTGGCTATAACAATAAAAATTTAATCTTTTTTTTAATCTATGTTTTGAATTAAAGTAAATTCTTTTTTACATCCTTACTCACTCTAAGGACGCTGACAGATCCAATAATTGGTATCAGAGCAAGGTTATTCCAAATTCATCTAAACAACCGAGAATAACGACTCTCTATGATCTCACTTTTCTTGAGGGGCAAGTGATAAGTAGACCTTAGTTATTTACTGAAACTGATTATTACTAGAGAACACGAAAGCATTATTTTTTAATAATTTTAGATATTGAGATCTAGAGTATGGTATAAACTCGATATACTTATACTATATATATAGTTGGAGAAGTTAACATAGATAAACTAAAAATAAATGTCATGAGGGAGACAATAGTAGGTGTAAGAACAATGTTAAAGCCATGAATACCATATTTTATGCTCTAGATAGAACTGAATTTAATAGAGTATACATGTGAAACAATCTATGATATTTGGAATTTATTAGAAATAGATCATGAATGTGTACAACCCCGTATCCGGCCGAGCGGGATCCTCCCCAAGTGACGGACTTGGGGCGAGCTACGAGCGACAATGTAGCACAGCCCCGTTCGAAGACGCGCGGGAGCTCATGCGAGCGCGCGGAGGTTTTACGGACATAGGCCTTTTAATCTATGTTATGTATATACATAAAGTATATATAGTATAATATATATTAGGTAATATATATTTTGTATTATATATATTATATAATATATAAAATGAGAGGAAGAAGAGAAATAAAGGAAGGTGGAGGAGCAGATCAGGTACAGGAGGCAGCAGAAAAATAGAAAAGGAAAAAGAAGGAAGAAATAAAGAAGTGGCAAAAATACATTTCAACCATTTTAAATGCTGAATTTTGGTTTATTGTTATGAATGAAAAATTAAATCAATTTGAACATAATAGAGTTTGGAAACATTTAGAAAGACCATCTAATCATCCTATTGTAGGTATGAAATGGATACTTAAAATAAATTAGATGGTGAATTTAGAATTACTAGGACTAATGCTAGATGCATAGCATAAGGTTATTCTCAAATCTAGGCGATACATTTTAATGAAACATTTGCACTTGTTGCTCGCTTAGAATCTATTGGAATTTTTCTTGCGTTTGCAAGTTACAAATTATTAAATTATATCAAATGAATGTAAAAGTGCTTTTTTTAATGAGAATATAAAAAGAAGAAGTCATTCAACACCACACTCTTCATTAGGCTAGAAAAGGCACTTTATGATTTAAAGCAAGCGCCCCGTGCTTGGTATGAATGACTAACATCATTTTAATTAAAGCAAACATACAAAATGGGATGTGCCGACACCACGCTCTTCATTAAGCATATTAATAATGATTTAATTATTATATAAATTTATGTTGATGATATTATTTTTGGAGCAACTAATGAAGAGTTATGTAATGAAGTAATATTGGTGATGCAAAATGAATTTAAGATAAGCTAGGGTGGAGAATTAATGCACTTTTTAGGTTTTCAAATCACACATAAATAATAAAAAATTTATTAATCAAACTAAATATATTCATGATATGCTAAAACATTTTTGCTTTAAAAACTTTAAAGAGGCCAGTATACCCATGCTTGCATCACTTAAACTAATGGAGGATGAAGCTGGAATTTTAATAGATCAAACATTATATAGAGGAATGATTGGAACTTTATTGTACATAAGTGCATCTATAACCGATATTACGTCTGTTGTATACTTATTTGCTAGATGTTAAGCTAATCAAAAAGAATTTCATTTAAAAGTGGCTGAATGATTTTTTAGATATATAATCAGAACATTTAGATTAGGATTATGGTATCCATATAATGATTCCTTTATTTTACATGGCAATTCTGATTCGGATTATGCATGTTGTTCGTTAGTTGGGACAAGCACTAGTGGCGCGTGCCATTTCTTAGGCCCTTCACTTGTAGTATGGTCGAGTAGGAAACAAAATTCTTTTGCCCTTTCCACCACTGAGGCTGAATACATCACACTAGGAATTTATTGTACACAAGCCTTATGGATTCCTTATGTAACACCCTCATCCATCACGTAGAAAATATCAGAAGGTCTAGCAAGGCTACACGATGTATGCTACTGAAAGTTAGTGGGGTTACGCATTGAAACAAAAATATCACGCATCCAAACTCATAGTTGCATTCTAGCAAAAGCATTAAAATTAATTAGAACCCAACACCAAGAGTATCCACTTACAACACCATAGGAATGACATATAAAATACACAAAGTGTTTTATCCTTAAGGCCTTACAACATATTTCATTCACAAAAGTGATTTACAAACATTGGCACACAGTACAGCTACACATGAAACAGTACAAGATTAGCCTTTGTAACTTCGAGGGCCAGCCAACACTGCATAAGGGACTTCAGGCCGCTACTTTCCACTTGTCTCTCCATCACCTACACAAGAACATCCCACTAAGATGTGGCAAAAACAAGGTAATAGTCAGCATTAGCTGACAAAATTATAATGACCCCGCCCCTCACTCGGGGCGGCAATGTTCCTTCCCTACAAGTACGTAACATGTATATTGGTATAAGAATGTGCAATTTATGCACCAATCACCATAGATGTTCGCAAGCACGGCCACATGACCCGTGCACTCAGGCACATTTTCGGTGTACTAGAATCCCAGCATTACCACCGTACTCAGTGACGATCCACATTTGAGCATTACTCATCTTTCCGGCCTATAGCCTAAGACCATCTCTCATATGTAATGTTAAAGTGTAGGGATAGATCACACTAAATCTTGAGGGGGTGAATAGAGTATTAAAAATCTTTTGATTAATTTTTATAGTGGATTAAAATAAGTGATATCTCTATGTAAATAGGCAGAAATAAAACACAGAAAATCACAACAAAGAAAATAACAAATATGGCAACCAGACGACACAAAGATTTGTAGTGGTTCCCCTAAAACTTTGGTACATCCACTCTTCTACCACCCTGGTAGGAATCCATTATAGGTTTTTGATTAGGTGCCCTGCCACCACTTGTTTTTTCTCAGGTGCCCTGCCACCACTTATTTTTGCTCAGGTGCCCTATCGCCACAAGATCTATTTTCAAGGGAGATATAACAACCCTTTGAGCTTTTGACCAGGTGCTCTAAAACCAAACTAAGTCTTTTGATCAGGAAACTTAACAACCAAAGGGATAACTTGTTAAGGGAGTTAAAAACTCTTTTATAGTGGAGTAAAAAGAAATTTGATATTGTCTTCTCTTTCTCAATGTTCTGAGAAGACTAGTGGATTGCTATTGTTGTCAAAGCTCCCCCTGAGATGTAGAATAGTTCAGGAGAATGGAAGCTTTGCTTAGAGTGTAGGCCTTTAGATTGCTTGTTGGTCTTCAGGAATCTTTTAAACAGATGTTGATGGATTGTGTCTTGAAAGCCCTGAAGCAAAAACAGATGAAGAACTTGAGTTGTATAAGAGCTATTCTTCTTTAAATTTTTTGTGAATTATTCTTTTTGTCAAAGCTAACTAACCTACTGCTATCTTGAAAAGATAATCCTTACATATTCCTTCCAGATTTCATCATTTGAATTGTGAATTCCTTTCCTTAACTAACTGCAGAAATTTTGGGATTTGAACGGCTAGAATTTGTCTTTAATGAGTTTCCCCAACTATCTCAATAAAATAAGCCAAGTAATAACTAAGTGAAGACCATAATTAATGCTGCCATAGAATGGCTATATTCATAAGAATATTGTGCATTAATTATCAGAGCATTATAGACATATTATAATATAATTTGAAATTCATCTGTCTTAGTCAAACTGAAATCATCAAAGAATTAGTCAAACTGAACCTTGGAGAAATTAGTCGAACTCAGCAAATTTTTTTCGAGCTGAGCCCCAAAATCGTCGAGCTTAGAATTCTCTTTCGTCGAGCTGATCTCAAAGAACATCGAGCAGAAAAATTACTTGCCAAACTGAGCTCCAAGTTTATCAAGCTGAGATAGTCCTTCGACGAGCTGAAGTTCTGATGTGAGATCAGAGATCGTCGATCTTAGCTAGACTTTTGTCGAACTCAACTCAGAGAAGGAACTCTGAGTTCGTCGATCTGATATCGACGATCGTCGGGCTGAGTTCAGCTATCATCGAGCGACTTTTTCTGCAATATTTAAACTGCCTTGTCTCTAAATTCTTGAGTCTCTGAAGTCTTCTGAAGGTAGGTTTCAATAATCTAACCTAATGTGACTAACCTTAGCCCTAGAACTAACAAATGACCCTAGGCTATACATATTGGGTCAACAAACCTAATAGTGAACCTAGCTTAAATCCAAACTGGGTTCCAACAATCTCCTCCTATTTGGGTGAGGTCACTATACAAAAATAAAAATAAAGAAAATCACTAAGAAATAAAAATATCTGACAGAATTTTAAATCATTCAACGGATATGAACAAATGTGCCTTATGGATATAATACACATCAATAAAGTTTAAAATGAAAAATCAGAACATTAAGATTTTTTCTTTGAATCATCAGTAGAGGGATCTGAAGCAGGTTTTGTGAACACCATTATCCTTTTGGGTCTTCTGCTTCTCTTTGGGTCATCTTTATGTCTTGAGCCCCAAGAATCTTTACAATTACAGCTCTAGGCACTTTAGCTTCTGGATGTAAATTCATATAAGAATCAACATTTAAAAGTTGTTGTACCTGATATTTATCCAGTTATTTCTTTCTGTAAGAAGATATGGTAGTAAACTAAGAGGGATCTTTTCATTCCTCCTTGGACTTTCTTATTTGAGATAGAGTTATCAGCTCAATCAACCTGGCCATTCTATAGTTGGGGTCCAATTCTAGATCATAAGTAGGAGAGGGAGGCCTCTCTGGACTTGATTCTTCTTTCTGAACATCTTGAACTTTCTGCTGGCTGCTTTAACTATCAGACTGCTGCTGTTGTTTTCTCTGTTGGCTGTTAGATTGAGACTCTGACCTTGAAGATCATTCCTTGCTGCTATGAGTTGGTCTTGATTGATAAGAATAAGAAGCAGACCTTGAGCTTGAGAAATGTTTCCTGCTGATCCTACTGCAGGAGGAGTAGGAGGAGGTCCTCTCCAAGACTTCTTAGGAGGAGAACTATATCTCTTCATCTTATTTCTTCTCTTTTGCTCATTCTTAGACAGTCTCATCTAGTATGGAGTATCTGGAGTGAGAGTAATGTTGTGGAGAATGTAATAGGGAGTGTTAGCCGTGGGATTTGGTATAGGTGCAGCCTTTGCTGGATTTTTCTTATTTGCTTTTCTCTTCTTATAACCAAAATTTTCTGAATCATCAGAATCATCATCATCATCATCAGATTCATTAGCAGGATTATCATATAATGCATCAATTTGCTTAAAAAAGTCATCTTGATCCTTGGCTTGAACTTCTTGCTCTTTAGATACAATATCTATAATAACTTGAGCTTGAATAAAGTCACTTTCTGCATCTATATCTTGAAACATAATTTCATCAAGATCTGGCATGGGGGACTCAGCCTAGCCAAAATTTAGAGGAGAAAAAGACTTTGGCTCTAGAACACTTACTGATATAATCTCAGAAGAAATACTAGAGGAAATGTTATAGAAGCTATTTCTAATTTCTTCTAATACTGAAAAATTAACTAGAGCCTAATAGTAAACAATTTCTCTAGAATAATTAGATACTGCTGAATCAAAAGCTTATATATTTTTGCTATAAACTGTATCAAAGGAATGCAATAAAGAATGAATATCAACTGAGGGATGTATAATGAAATAACCAACCGTGTTTATTGCTGCATCAACTGACTCTTCTTCAAAGCATTTCATTTCAGTATCATCATCAAGAATTTCAATTATCTCTGTTAGAATTACTGTTGTTGGAACTGCTACTGAAGTTGCTGCTACTACTGTTGGAGGAGCTTCTTCATGTGACATCTCCCCCTACATAGTTTCAGAAAGACCTGAACCCAGGCCCCTAGAAGAAGGGACAGAGGATGAGGAAGCAAGTTGAGCAGATAGAAGAGAGATAGAAGTATCAAGAGGGGAAACAGCCTTATCTATTAGCTTCTTCAGAGAGGGAGTGATGAATTTGAGAAGATCATTTGATATGTTAGAGAATTCTAGATACAGTTGATCAAGAGTATATGGGGTATAGGTGGATTGGTGACCACAGTTGGAATAGACAGAGAATGCTTGAGGGATGTCTTACTGTAGGAAGGTTGGGAATATTGTTGGAAGATTTGATGGAGGGATGGCATCAGGAAGTTCATCTTGAAGAGGTGAATGTTGTGGAGATGGAGATAAGAGTAGATTGAATGTAGTGGATGATATAGGCTGATTTGGATGAGTAGATGAGGATGGGAGATCATCAATATATGATGGTTGAGGTGATTTAGGAGGTGGAGATGGTGTTTCCTCAAAAATATGGATTGGTGTTTGTGGTTGAGATGGTGATTGTGATGGTGAGACTAGAGGAATAGAGGTAGAAGGGTGTTGAAGTGGAGTTTATGAAGGAAATATAGAATGAGGTGGAGATGGAGGAGGAGTAGGAGCTTTTTCTAGGGTTGGAGAAGTGGTTATTTCAGCCCTTGAATCCTCTGAAGAAATCCTGGAGGAGGAGGCCCTGGAGGGCTTGGGGATAATCCTCTCCCACCTACCAAATAGAGCAGAGGTAAGCCTCTTAGAGGCATTAATGAAAATGGTATGGGAGATAATTAATTCTGGAACCTTTTCTTGTTGGAAGATTCCCAAAACTCTTCCAAAACTCACATCCTTCTTATTGATTTTCTTTTTAATCAAATCAAATAGAAATCCTCCACAGTTTATTGATTTCTTGTTAACCAAGGCACACATCAATTGAAATTGGTGCCCGGTAATATGATCATGAGCAGAGTGTTTTCCTAAAAACACTTTGCCAACAATATCTGCCAAGAATCTATATTCTATTGATAGATTTATCTTAAGGAGGTGGTTAGGGTTTCCTTCAGTATGACCTAACCTTTCTAGCATTTCATTAAATTCACTGCTAGATAAATCTATTTCATCATCACCATTAAAAAACTAAAAAACTTCAGTCAAAAGTTCTGGAGAAAGAGGAACCTGGTGTCCTGAAATCGTTATAATAAGAACTGGAGTTTCCTGAATCTTTGCTGTATAAACCCATTCTTTGATCTCTGTCACTGTAAGTTTAATCCTTGTTGACATGAGTTTCCTTAACTATTGAGTCTCAAATAGCTATAGGATGTTCTGGAATACTTGATCAGAGTGGCTGAAAGAATTGATGTCAATGTCGAAACCAGCATCAAATTTCATTCCGGAGAGGGTCGCCGCTGAAATTGCCATTACCTGCAAGAACAAAAGATCAAGTGCAAAAGAACTGGAAATCACGGGATGCTGTTCGTTGAAAACCCTTCTATAAGTTTTCAGAAGGTGAAACGGCGAACTCCGCCCGATGCAAAAGAACAACTTCAAACTCAGGTCGACGAAAAATTTCATGAAGAAATAAAAAGTGTCGATCTTAGAAGAGGGGGAAAACATTTCGTCGTTCTCATGTTGACGAAATTATTTCTGAAGCAAAATCATCGATCTACGGTCGACGAAAATGTTTCTCAAAGAGATTCCGTCGATCTCCGTTCGACGAAAAATCTCAAGAAGAGTTCACAGATCGTGGATCTCCGTTCGATAAAAGGTGATCAATTCTTCAACCTCAGACAGAAATAAAATTAAACTTCTCCATTAATCATACCTAGCTGGTTTAAGAAGAACAGATGTTTCTTTTCATACAATGGTTTGGGGAAAATGTCTGCTCTTTGTAAATCAGTAGAGATAAAGACAAGATTAATTTTATTTTTGTCTACACAATCTCTAATGAAATGATCACTAATTTTTATATGTTTGGTCCTACTATGATGCATTGGATTTTGTGCAATGGAAATTACATTGGTACTATCACAAAATATAGTTGAATTATTTAGATTGAAACCATAATCCAGGTGTTGGTTTTGAATCCACAAAATTTGTGAACAACAGCTGTCAGCTGCTATATATTCAGCTTCAGCAGTTGAAGTTGATACAGATGTTTGTTTCTTATAAAACCAAGACACAAGCCTATCACTAAGGAACTATCATGTTCCTGATATGCTTTTCCTGTCAACTCTACTTCCAGTAAAGTCAGCATCTGAGAATCCATTTAATTCAAATTATGGCTTAGTTGGATACGAGAGTCCTAGATTTTAATAACCCTTAATATATCTCAAAATTCTTTTAAGTAAATTAAGATAAGATTTTTTAGGTTTCACTTGGAAACTAGCACAAAGACATGTAGCAAAAATTATATCTGGCCTACCAGCTGTGAGATACAACATGGACCCAACAATAGCCCTATATGTTTTCTTATCAATCGGCTTGCCATGTTCATCAGAATTAATCATAGCATTGGAAGCCATGGGTGTTTTCATAGCTGAGGCATCAGACATCCCAAATCTCTTAATTAGCTCTTTAGAATATTTGGATTGGGAGATGAAAATGCCACCAGGGGATTGCTTCACTTGAAGACCGAGGAAGTAGGAAAGCTCACACATGCTACTCATTTCAAACTTGGAATACATCAGGTCAGAAAACCTTTTGCATAGTTTTGAATCAGTATAGCCAAATATGATGTCATTTACATATATTTGTACTAGCAAAATTTTATTTTTATGATCCCTAATAAACAAAGTCCTATCTACAATGCCCCTAGTGAACTTATGCTCTAAAAGAAAGCATGCTAGGGTCTCATACTAAGCTCTTGGAGCTTTCTTTAAACCAAAGAGAGCTTTATGCAACTCAAAAGAGGGATGAGTTGAAGAGATAAAACCTAGTGGTTGCTCCACATAAACTTCCTCTTTGAGTTTACCATTAAGGAATGCACTTTTTACATCCATTTGGAAGACTTTGAATTTCTTGTATGCTATATATAGAAGAAATATTCTGATAGCCTCCAGCCTTGCAATAGGGGCAAAGGTCTGGTCATAATCAATTCCTTCCTCTTGTCAATAGCCTTGGGCTACCAATTTGGCTTTGTTCCTCACAATTGATCCTTGAGCATCCAACTTGTTCCTAAAAACCCATTTAGTTCCAATGACTGGGTATTCTTTGGGTCTTGGAACTAAATCCCAAACTCTGCATCTCACAAATTGATTGAGCTCCTCTTGCATTGCAATAATTCAGTGGGGATCTTGCTCTGCATCTTTTATGGATTGAGGTTCAATCTGAGATATGAAGCAAGCATGCATCAATTCTTTGTTGAGTTGATGCCTTGTTTGCACACCAACTGATATGTCTCCAATCACTTGAGATATGGGATGATCTTTAAGTATGACAAGATCAGTAGGAGGAGTTGGTTCATCAACAGCTTAGTGAATTAATTCCTCTTGTGGAATTATGTTAGCTATTGTTGGTTCAACTATTCCGATAATTTCTTCTTCACTCTCTCCATCAATCTGTGGAGAAGGATGCAATGTAACCTCTTGGGTGAGGTTTAAGTCATCCAATTTCTCACACAGAAGGGGTACCTGCAATGTATCTCTCGTAGAAGAATCCTTCTCCTTGGAACATATATTAGCTTCATCAAAATTTATATGTACAGACTCTTCCATTTTTAAGGTTGATTTGTTAAAATCACTATAAGCCTTGTTGACTTGGGAATATCCAAGAAAAATTCCCTTTACAGCTTTGGCTTCAAACTTTCTAAGGTTTTTCTTGTTATTATTGTGAATATAACATCTACAACCAAATACTCTAAAATAATCTATTTTAGGTTTCTTCCATTTAAGCAATTCAAAGGGAGTCTTACCCATAAGTTTATGTATTAAACTTCTATTCAGAAAATAATTTATTATGCTTACAGCCTCTGCCTAAAAGGATAGGGGCAAGTAAGCATCTTCAAGCAATGTCCCTGCAGCTTCAATAAGGGTTCTATTTTTCGTTTGTACTACCCCATTTTGTTGAGGAGTTCTAGGAGTAGAGAAGCAATGCTTGATACCTTCCTTCTCACAGAATTCTAGCATAAGAAGAGATTCAAACTTAGTACGATGATAACTTCTGATCAATGCAACTGGAGTAGAGTACTCAATCTTTATGCTCCTAAGAAACTCTGTAAGAACTTTAAAGTTATCTGACTTATTTCTCAGAAAGAACACCTTAGTGAATCTAGAGAAGTCATCTATAGTAACTAGAGTGTAAGATTTCCCTCCCAAACTTTGTACAACAATGAGTCAAAAAAGATCTATATGTAGCAAATATAAGATTCTGGGTGAATCACTCTTATTGATTGATTTAAAACTATTTGTAGTTTGCTTCCCTAATTGACAAGCCCTACAGAGACTTTCCTTCTTGTAGGGACCAGAAGGAAATCCTCTAACAAGGTTGTCCCTAGATAGTTTAGAAATATTTCTTAAATTTACATGTCCTAGTCTTTTATGTCATAAGTCATTTGTTTTACTAATCTGATTAAATAAATAAATTTCTGAATTAGCAGACTTAAAATTTACTATATATATGTTGCCTTCTTTAAGTCCAGCTAAAACAATTTTGTTATTATCAGAAGTAATAATACAATAAGATTGATTAAATGATACCTGATAACCTTCATCATATAATTAGCTTACGGATATCAGGTTATGCTTGAGACCACTCACATAGGCTACCTTCCTGAAGGTGATAGCTCCAACTTTGACATTCCTATATCCTTTTGTTTGGCCACTGTTGGAGTCTCCAAAGATCACCTTTGGTCCAAGCTTTGACTTGTAATCAGTTAGATTTCCATTGCTTCCTATCATATGCTTTGAACACCCACTATTGAAGTACCATTGTTGCTCTGTGGTGGGATAGTCCATCACCTACATGAAAATAGATTAGGTTTTTTTTACCCAGGTAACCTTGGGTCCTTGATTCTTCTCAAATTTATAACTAGAAATGAAAGAGAATTCTGGTTGGTCTTTATATCCTAAGGGGTGAAATCTTCTAGGTGGAATTATCCACTGGGTAAAGGGATTAATAAATGATCTAGGTTGATTAAAATTTCTAAAATAATTTAGGTTTCTGTTATAATTTTCTGGTTCGATGAATTGCAGTAAGTTCGTCGATTCTAGTTCGACGAATAGGGATGAGTTCGTCGAACTCCGCTCAGAGAATGAAAATATTCATTTTCTGCGCCTCAATTTCGTCGATCACGGTTCGACAAACCATATTGATTTCGTCGATCGTAGTTAGAAGAATAGTAATATAAAAAATCTGCGTTCATTGTTCGTTGATCTGAGTTCGACGAACCATATACATTTCGTCCATCTTGGTTCGACGAAAAATGTTGAACATTTTTTTTATTAAAAAATTTCTTTTTCTTTTTCTTTTGTTTAAGTTTTTGAAACACTTCAATTTGTTGGTTGTTATCTTCTATTTTTTCTTTGCCTTTTTTAGATATGAATTTAATAGGGGTAGAAAGAATGTTTTCTTAAGAAGAGTAGGCTGACTTGATGAAGCTCCATACCCAGTTTTTCATTAAGCCTGGCATTGGCTGTGCTTGTGATATTCATCAATTTGATGCTTCTCCCATTAAGGGATTCTTCAAATTATTTAACCTCATTTAACTTAGTTTTTAATGAAATAATTTGTTCAGAAGCTAAGTCTAATTCATCTTTCAGTTTGATATTTTCAGAAAGAAGATTGTAATATTCAATTTGTTTTTCTCTGAGAAGTTTGATTTCCTTCTCAGATTTAATTAAATCATTGCATAGGAGTTTGAATTCAGTTTTAAATTGATTAAAGTGAAATCAAAAGAAGTTATTACCTGGTCCTCTTCTGATTCAGATTCTACTGCTGATTCTTCAGCTCCTGAGTGGCTGCATGATGCATCAATTGCAATCAAGCAGATCTCTTTAGCGTTTGCCTCTTCTTCATCCTCACTAGAACTGGATGAAGTTTCTTCTCCTGAGTCACTCCAGGTCTCAGCCACAAATCCCTTCTCCTTCTTCTTCTTGTATTTGTCGGAGGAGGGCTTGCTGGAGTGCTTCTTAGACTCTTTCTATTTTCTCTTAATCCTTCTTTTGAGCCTCTGGACATTCTGGGAGAATGTGTCCTGGCTTCCTGCATCCATAGCAAACAATTTCCTTAGTAGGAGTCTTGTCATACCTTAGCTTGTCCTCATTTCTGTTTGACCTTCTTCTAAAGTCCTTCATAGAAATTTTGTAGAATCTTTTAGTTAATAGACTTATTATCTCTTCATAAGCAGGTAGTGCTTCTGATTCCTCAGATGCCTTGAAGACAATACTTTGCTCCTTCCTTCCTTAGGTAGAAGTCTTTTTTAGCTGCTTCCCTGGTTTTGATAAGCTGCTCATAAGACTTGAGATTGCCTAATAATGACTCAGTAGAAATCTCATTTAGGCTTCTGGCCTCCTTGATTGGCCAGATCCTAGAATCCCATGTGCTGGGGAAGTACAAAAGAATATTATCATTATTTTTTATTAATGAGATGTTCTTGTACAAGTTCTTCAGCTCATTGATAATCAGGCTGAATCTGTTCTGAGAAGACTACTGGATTGTTGTTGTTGTTAATGCTCCCCCTGAGATGTAAAATAGTTTAGGAGAATGGAAGTTGTGCTCAGGGTGTAGGCTTTGTTCTTTTTCTTGTGCCCTGTTCCCGCGACCTATTTTCGCGGTCGGTTTGCTTGCTTCTTTCTCGCAACCTGTTCTAATCGCCGCGCCCTATTGACGCGACCTGTTTTGGCCTTCTCCTCCCAGCAAACCCCACTTCTGTTCGCGCGGTCTGTCTTCTAGCCCCCGACTTCTTTCCCTCTGCTTGGTTCTGCGGTTTGGCCGTGGCTTTACTGGCCGCTGGTGTCTGACATCGTGACCATTGCAGATCTTCTTCTTCCTATCCGCGACTTGTTTCCTAACCGCACGGCCTCTAGTTCTATCCGCGACCTATTTTCGCGGTTTCTCTACCTCTGTTTTCCAGCGATCTCCTTGATTCGCGCGACTCCTTCTTTGTTCGTGCGGCCTTCTCTCTAACTGCACGGCCTTCTCCTGCGTTAGTATGCTTCTTGGTTGTGTCCTTTGCGGTTTCCTTTTTTGTGTCCGCTGAGGTCTTCTAATTCTCACGAACTTACTTGTGTTCGTGTTGTGTTCGCTGATTGTCTGTTAGTGCAACCCGTTCTCTGTTCGCGCGGCCTGTTTCTTGTTCTCTCTCTCTCCCTTTATTAGTTCGCGCGACCTATCTCTCTATTCGCGCGACCTATTTCTGCTCCTATGGCGCTCTTCGATATCTCTACTTGCTCCTCTTCTTCGAAGCCTTCTGCCTCGGTGGTCACGTCTTCTGGTAGTGCCCACTTCGTTCCTCAAGGAAAATGGCTGATCGACTCAGGTGCTACCAATCATATTACTGGCTCTCCCTAGTGTTTTTCTCTCATGGAAACACATGATCGGTTGCCCCCAGTTATTCTCGCTGACAGCTCTCCCTCCCCGGTCCATTGGATGGGAGTGGTTCAAGTCACTCCGTCTCTTCAATTGGCGAATACTCTCTACGTGCCCAAATTCCCATGCAACTTAATATCTGTTACTTCTCTATGCAAGAAATTATGGTGTTCCGTCACATTAACTTCTACTTCTTGTTCTTTTCAGGATCCGGACTCCCAGCAGACGATTGATACTGGGACTGAGAGTGGCGGCTTATTCTTCCTCGACAACATTTTTGCTCTATCCGCCTTCTCCACCACCTCACAGATCTACTCCAAAGGCATCTTCGCCTTGGTCATGCTCCTCCGCGTCTTCTTCGTCAGCTTCTGCCCCATCTTCCTTCACAAAGTCCTCCCCTCAATTGTGAGGCCTGTCAGCTTGGCAAGCACACCGCTCCTCCTTCCCACCAAAGCAAGTTCGTGGATCTTCCCGACCGTTTGATCTCATCCACTCTGATGTTTGGGGTCCGTCTCCTACCCTTACCGTTGGTCGGGGAAGTTCATATTTTGTCACGTTTATTGATGATTTCTCTAGTTGTACATGGGTGTATCTCTTAAAAGATCGCTCCGAATTATTCTCTGTATGGACATCTTTCTATCTCATGATCAAAACTCAGTTTGACATTTCTATAAAAGTTTTTCGATCTGATAACGCCCAAGAATATCTCAGTCATGCTTTTTCGTCCTTCTGTATACAACATGGAATTATTCATCAAACTAGCTGTGTCTATACTTTACAGCAAAATGGTGTGGCAGAACTCAAATACCGTCACCTCCTTGATGTCGCTCACACTCTGATGACACAGATGCAGGTTCCTCGTGCCTATTGGGGCTATGCCATTCTAAACTCCTGTTTCCTCATCAATCGCATTCCATCCACCGTTCTCCAGGGTCAAACCCCATTCTACATTCTCCATCCTGGCAAGGAACCCTTCCCCCTTCCTCTACATATATTTGGATGTACGACCTTTGTACATGCTCCCTCCGTTACCCGCGATAAACTCTCCCCTTGCTCCACCAAATGTGTCTTTCTTGGGTACTCCACCACTCAGAAAGGCTATTGTTGCTTTGACCTAGTTCTTCGTAAGCAATTCGTCTCCGCTGACGTTACCTTCTTCGAGAATGCCTCCTACTTCTCGGACGACTACTCTTCTCTTCCCCAAGCTTCCTCTTCTCTTCCCACAGCCTATGATTCTCCTGTTATTCCCTTCGTTCCCTCGCCTCCTACTGTAATATCCACCCCTACTCCGTCTCCACCTCTGTCTCTCTCATCTCCGCTGTCATCGCTCTCTTCTCCCGGACCAGCTCTCTCTGCCACGGATGCTCTGGATATCGAGGAACCCGCTGACCTGGATCTTCCTATAGCTCTTCGCAAAGGGGTACGGACATGTACCCTAAACCCCCCCTGCTGCTGTTGTTTCATATGATCGTCTTACCTCTTCTCGCAGAGCCTTTGCGCTGGCTATCTCTGCCACTTCCACACCTCGTTCCTACCAGGAGGCCCTTGATATTCCTCACTAGAAGATGGACATGGATGAGGAAATGGCGACCCTAACAGAGCGGGGTACCTGGACTCTTTTTCCTCCTCCCTTCGATATTGATGTTGTTGGCTGTCGCTGGGTCTCTATGGTCAAATTTGGCCCAGATGGCACTATGGACTGTTATAAGGCTCGTCTTGTTGCTAAGGGCTTTACTCAGTCCTATGGGGTTGATTATTTTGACAACTTCTCTCCCGTGGCTCATCTCAGCACTATACGGGTCCTTCTCTCTATGACGGTCAATAAAGATTGGCCAATTTCTCAGCTGGATGTAAAGAATGCCTTCCTTTATGGTAATCTTCAGGAGGCCGTCTACATGGAGCAACCTCCTGGGTATGTTGCTCAGGGGGAGACACGAGTATGCTGACTGTAGAAGGCAATCTATCGCCTCAAGCAGAGCCCTCGAGCTAGGTTTGACAAGTTAAGCGGCATTGTGGCGGCCGTTGGTTTTGCGCGCAGCTCTGCCGATCACTCTCTATTTATTCGCAAAATCCCCTCGGGACTGGTGGTTCTTGCTGTGTATGTTGATGATATTCTTCTCACTGGCAATGACCAGGAATGGGTAGCCCTAACAAAGCTGCATCTTCGTCAACATCTGGTCACGAAAGATATGGGCTCTCCGAAGTACTTTTTGGGGATCAAGATCTCTCGGAAGCCCAACTCCTTGGTCCTCTCCCAGCGTAAGTATGCCCTTGATCTTCTAAAAGAAGCAGGATTGACTGGGGCCAAACCTGCCCGATGCCCTATGGCTATTGGAGAAGACAAAACCTGCACAGATGATTCGCCTCTTCTTTCAGATACTATGCAGTACATGCGTCTAGTTGGTAAGCTCATATATCTCACAGTGACCAGGACCGACATTTCCTATGCTGTGGGCAAGGTAAGTCAATTCATGCAAGCACCTAGGGAGTGCCATCTACAGTCCGCCTTACGGATCTTGGAGTATGTCAAAGCAGCCCCGGGGAAAGGATTACTATTTCAGAAGAATGGCCATCTGAAGATTGAAGCATACTCAGATGCGAGTTACGCTGATGACAAAGGGGATCGCAAGTCTACCTCCGGTTTTTACACCTTTATTGGGGGAAATCTGGTAAGCTAGAAGAGAAAGAAGTATTCTGTTGTTTCCAGGTCCAGTGCTGAAGCAGAGTATCGAAGTATGGCATCGACCACTTGTGAGTAAAAATGGCTACGGGCTCTCATGCTGGATTTGGGAGAGGTCTACAACCATCCTCTACCTATGTTCTGTGACAACAAGGCTGCGATATACATCTCCAAAAATCTAGTCTTCCATGAAAGAACCAAGCACATTGAGGTCGACTGTCATTTCATTCGTGAAGAGACTTTGAAGGAACAAATTTGCACTCCCTTTGTCACTTCTGATAAAGAGCTGGCTAACATCTTCACCAAGCCAGTATCCGTCTCGTTTTCTCATATTTGTGACAAGCTGAGCATGATCGATATATATGCTCCAGCTTGAGGGGGAGTGTTTAAGTGGTGACTGGGCGGTCTGGCGGTCTGGCTTGACGTATTGATGACCGGGCGGTCTGGCGGTCTAGCTTGGCGAGTTGATGACTGGGCGGTCTGGCGGTTTCCCTTCAGCGGGTTGATTGTTATGTGCTGCTGTCTGAGGTCCAAGCGGTCTAGTGGCTTGTCACTGGCGACTTGGAGACTGGGCAGTCTGGTGGTCTCATATGGCGATCTCTCTCTCTCTAGCAGTTGCCGAGCGGTTAGCCCCTCTGTCTAACCGCGCGGCTTGTGCGGTTTGTGTCTGTACAGTCCGCTTGTGTCATGTAATTTTTTAGTACCACATCTCTTATTTGTATTCACTCTTTTCTCCTCCATTCTATATAAGGGAGGTCATATCTTTGTAATAGACACCTTTTTCTGATAATAAAGTTTCAGTTTAAACCGTTTCCGGCTTGTTTTAGTTCGATTCTCACAGTGAGCTATCCTTCTTTCTAGGATTGCAAGTCAAACAACATGTTGATGGCATCTTTATTTCTCAAACCAAGTATGCTAAAGAATTGGTTAAGAAATGTGGTATGTCTGAAGCATCCTCTATGAAAACACCCATGCCTACTAATGCTGTATTAGATGCTGATGAACATGGGAAACCAGTTGATCAGACAACATATAGAGGAATGATAGGCTCCTTATAGTATCTTACAGCTAGTAGACCTGATAGAATGTTTGCTACATGCATATGTGCTAGATTCCAAGTAAGACCTAGAGAGTCACACCCTACATTAGTTAAGAGGATTCTTAGGTATGTGAAAAGTTGTCCAAATCTAGGTCTCTGGTATCCAACTGATTCAGGATTTGATCTAACTGGATTTTCAGATGCTGACTATGCTGGATGTAGAGTAGATAGGAAAAGCACCAGTGGAACTTTTCAGTTTCTTGGTGACAGACTTGTCTCCTGGTTTTGTAAGAAACAAACATCTGTGTCCACATCAACTGCTGAAGCTAAATATATGGCAGCAAGTAGCTGTTGCTCACAGATATTATGGATTCAAAATCAGCTCCTAGACTATGGCTACAACTTAGAGAAGTCCAAAATATTTTGTGACAACACTAGTGTTATTTCAATAGCTCAAAATCAAGTCCTCCATATTAGGACAAAACACATAGAGATTAGGCATCATTTCTTAAGAGATAATGTCGAGAAGAATAAAATTGAATTGGAATATATCCCAACTGATTTACAAAGGGGAGATATTTTCAACAAACCCTTGGATGAAAAGAAACACACCTTCTTCCTTAATCAGTTAGGAATGTTAGATGGAGGAAGTCTTAATTAAGTTCCAAGATCTTTAAACCTAAAAAGAGACAAAGACTAGGTTAAAAAAATTTAATTTCCTAGTGTCTATAAGTTTTCTATGTCTCTGAACTGCGCTCGATGATTTTCCTGAAGATCGTTGAACGGAGCTCGTCGTTTCCAGATAGTTGTTAACTATCTTTTGTTTTCCGTCAAACGGAGATCAACGATGTTAGGAATCGTCAAACAGAGCTCGACATTTTCCAGATAGTGTTGGACTATCCTTTTCGGCAAGCGATCTCGATTATTGTCGAACGAAGGTCGACGATGTTAAATATCATCGAACGAAGATCGATGATGTTGAGACCCTTTAGTTTCCCCTAGATCCGTCGATCGTCGAACTGAGTTCAATGATCTTTCCTTTTCAGTGTCGAACCCTAATATAAAATCATTTTTCAGGCGTCGTTCTCCTTTGCACTTTCATACTTTCTACAAGAACCTTCTTCCCTCCAAACTCCTCTACACTTGATCTTGTTTGTTTTTGCAGGAAACATGTCGGTTTCAGTCTCCGTTTTAGCAGCAATGAAGTTCGATACTGGTTTTAACATTGATATGGATTCGTTTGAAGGAACTGATCAAATATTCAAGAATATTCTGGAACTGTTTAAGGAGCAACAACTTATGAACATCATGTCAACTAGAATCAAATTAGCAGCAGATGAAATTAAAGAATGGGTCTATACTACCCACAATCTGGATCAACACACAGTCACTAGAACCATCTCAGGAACTCAGGTATCCCTAACCCCGACCATTCTTACAGAAATTTTTGGGTTAAGTACTGGACATGATAGCATAGACCTATCAGGGGTAGAATTTACTGAAATGTTAGAATGGGTCACAATTCTGAAAACCCTAATAAGTTGTTAAAGACAAATCTGTCTATGGAGTATAGATTTTTAGTAGACATTGTAGGAAAAGTGATTCTAACCAAATATTCAGCTCATGACACAATATTAAGACATCAGTTCTGCTTAATGGATGTCATAGTAGATAAGAACCATTTGAATTGGGGAGCCATCTTATTTGATTTGATCAAGAAGAAAATCAATACAAATTTTTTGAATTTTGGAAGAATTCTGGGCCTATTCATGCAGAATAGGTGCCCTCAGCTGTTAGTGTCAAATGGAATGCATATCAATGCTTCCAAGAGACTTTCTTATGCTCTCTTTGGCAAATGGGAGAGGAAGATTGTCAAACCAAGCAGGGGTCCTGCAGCACAAACTTCTTCAGGCACAAGGACTGTTTCAGTCACTCTTCCACAATCCACTACCCCAGCAGAAGTATTGTCATCCCCCTCAATTTCCTCTCCTCTATCTTCACAACCAGTTACATCGTCTCCTCCTTCTCTTCATCCTGTAGTTTCTTCACCTCCTCCAACCACTTTCCAAGAAGATTTTCAATCTCTACCTTTCTTCTCCTCTATTGACTTAGAATCATCCTCCCAACTTCCATCCTTCAATCTCCTAGATGATTCATTCATGGATGATTCCCCCTCTTCACCTCCAGACATCCCATCCACCTCAACATCATTCCAACAAATACTTCATGACATCATCTCTCAACCATCCTTTCCCCCTATCATCTCCTCATTCCTACCAACAGTCACCATCCCAACTCTATCTCATTCATCCATCCCCATCTCTCAGCCATCCATACCACTTCACCCAACATTCATTCCATCCATCTCTGTAGCTCACCCCACTACCTCTACTCAAGTTAACCTTGAGCAAGTAGATCTTCTTCCTCTGGCAGATAGACAGTATGAGTTGTTGGCCCCCAAGCTAACACTCTTACTGAATTCAACCTTGGCTCCTTTAGTCAAGTATCTGACTGATTTATCTGTTAGACTCTCTTCTTCCTTCTCCTTTCAGGCCACCCCTTCTTCTGGGGGCCTAGATTCAGTTGTCACTGAAACTAGGCAGGGGGAGATGCCTTATAAATAAGTGCTTCCTTCAGAGAATGTTGCTTCAGCAATGCAGATATCAGAAGTTCTAGTTTAGGAAAGTACAGCTTCAGAGCAAGTTTCAGTTCCAGCTTCAGCTCCAGCCCCAACCATCAGTCCTGCAGTAGATATACATTCCTTATTATCATTATTTGATTCAATTTATAGCCATTGTCCTCCAGTACCTCTCCCTGCTAAAGATTTAACCAGGGTTATTGTTCTTCTCTCCTGCTGTGATCCAAACCTGATAGAGATGTATATAAATTTTGTTAAATCTGTGGAGAGTGAGTCTATGGTTCTTGAGTCTGCTGCTGCTGATGTTGATTCTTCAAAGGCTGTTGAAGAGCAAGTCTATTCAGTTACTGAGGCTACTGCTTCAGTTGGTGTTCTTGTTGTTACTGTTGTTCCTGTTGTTTCAAGTGCTGCTGTTGTTATTTCTTCTACTGCTCCTTCTGCTTCTCTCCTATTTCCACCACCAAAGCAGCTAACAAGGAAATAGATGCTTTGTTTGTTGAGCCTCATAGTTCTGATGAGGATGATGAATTCAGGACTGACTCAGATGATTCCTCTGCAACTATTACAAAGAAGAGGAAAGCCAAAAGCAAGGCTATGAAAAGGGTTCAATTGACCAAAGCCACAACTGATCATGAAATACCATATTACATTCTGCACAATTGTCCTATTACTGAGCATTGGATGCGATATTCTCAGAACCAGTTGAAAGCAATGGAGAAGAGAAGAAAGTATGACAAAGGAACTTCTCATCCTCCTCCTCCTCCATCTCCAAGCACAGGATCTGGTGGAGTCTCAGCTCCTCAAGCTTCCAACATTTCTCAACCCCAGCAAAACTATCAAGGAAGATCTCAATCCAGAGGTTATCAGCAAAGAGGAAATTAGCCTATAGGAAGACAGTATAGAGAAAATCAAACAGACTATCAAGTTTATTTAATAGGACAGCACAGATAACAACCTTATCAAAGGAAAGGACAAGGCCCAATTGACTCAACTACTGGTCCCTTTCCTTACAAGCTCAAAGAAAGTTTTCACTCAAAAGCTCCTCCTACTGACACCATTAACAGGTATGAGCCACCAGTACCTTTTGAAGATCTAGAGAACAATCCAGCTTCCTGGACAACCAGACTTCAAGAAATGGCTTCTCTAGATCAAATTAAGAAAGCAAGAGAGAAGGGCCAAGACACATCCAATATATCTACTCTATCAGATCAGAGAAGACAGGAACTCTAAAGATACAGCTCCAAGAGATTCTTCAATACTGAGGAATACATGCAGCTACATCCTGAAGCTGTAGTTCCTAGAAGCAAAAGCCAAAGGACTCTTGGTGCTGCTGATGATTTAAGATCAAAGAAATACTCAGAAAATCCAAACAGAGAAATCATCTTCATGAAAAGAACTGATGACAAACATTAATCTGGATGTAAGCTGAAAACTATATTATATCTCTGCTGAACTACTTTTGTGCGGTGATATAATCATATATGTGGTTCTGCAATGTTGTTTCTGTATTTCTGTTGTTATTGTTTTCTATAACTCATGTAAATAGTAATCCAAACCCAAATAAGGGGAGATTATTGGAACACCCTATTACTAATTTGGGTCAGGATCACTATGTCAATAGGATTGTTGCTTTGACCTTGTTGTATAGAGAAAAGGTCAACTAGTTAGGTCTAAGGCTTAGGACTTAGTGTTGAAGATTTCCCCAAGACCTCCTAGTTCAGATGAAGAAACCAAGAAGAAGAATTGAAGTTGTCGTCGAGCTCAGATCGACGAAGTGTCGAACTCAGTTCGACTATCTCCAAGTTCAGGCTGACAAAGCGTCGACCTCAGTTCGACGATCTCTGAGCTCAAGTCGACGAGGCGTCGAACCCAGTTCGACGATCTCTGAGATCAAATCGACGATTTCTGTCCAAGTCAAATTCCAATATCTCTGAGCTCAGTTCGACGATAGTTAAGCTCAGATCGACAATTTCATTTTGAGATCGATGATTTCTGGGATTTTGTCAGCTTGTTAAGGATTTCAAATAAGAGCATTTAATGAAGAAGATTTTTAGCCGTCATAATAAATCTGGAGCAAGTTTCAAGGAAACAAAGAAGGAATGTACTTAGGTTATTTCCTCCAGAGACAGTTGACAATTAAGGAAAGCATTTATGACTTTGCTAATGGCTATTATCAAGATTTGACGACTGGAGTTCTTATCATCATCATTCAGAGAGAACAAATATACACAGCAGTATACTAAGAACATACATAGAGACACAGAGAAAGAAAAAAGGAGATCAATAACTCAAAAAATAGAACAAGTTTTCTTTCTGATTCGTGCTAATCAAAAGCTCTCTAAAGTCTTCATCATTCACACTCCAGACAACAAACATTTCAGTTCTTGCTGAAATCATCTAGTGCTGAAGCAATCATTTCATTGAAGACCTATCACCCTTGCAAAGCTTCCAGTTCCTGAACTTCTGCTACATCTCAGGGGGATCTTTGACAACAACTCATCCACTTGAGCTTCTCTTTGATAGTTGACAGAGAAGACAACTTCACCCCTTTTTTCTTTTCCTTTCCTGTAAAAGGTTGTAGACTCTACAACCTGAGTAATCAAGTTTAAAAGGGTTTTTAAACTCCCTTTAAAAGTTTTTCTTTGGTTCCTAAGACCTGATCAAAACTCAGTGGTGGTAAGACACCTGATCAAAAAATCTGGTTTGGTTTTTGAGCACCTGATTAAAAGCTCATTGGTGCCCAGGACACCTGATCAACTCATCCTACAGTGGATTCCTACCAAGGGTGGTAGAAGAGCGGATGTACCCAGTTTTGGCGAACTACTATAGCTCCTTGTGTCTTCAGGATTGCTTGCTCTTTCTTATGCTGTGTGCTGTGAATTAATCCTTTTGAAGTTTTTTTATTTCAGTTTCTGCTTAGCACTCTACACTTATTAAATCAAGCCTTCCACTGCTAGAATAATTTTTATACTTGCAAAATTATTTTAAAACACTCTATTCACCCCCCTCTAGAGTGAATGATAGATCTTACCCTCACTTTCACCCAACCCCTCAGTCGGGGCGGCGGTACTCCTTCCCTACAAGTATGCAGCATGTATATATATTGCCATAAGAACGTGCAATTTAAACACCATTAAGCACAGACGTTAGCACGCATGGCCAAAACCCAGTGCACTCAGGGCATAATTTTAGTGTACTGGAATCTCTGCCCCACCACCGTACTAAGTGACGGTCCTTATTTGAGCATTACTAGTCTTTCCGGACCGTAGCCTCAGTTCCCCTCTCCTATGCTACGATAAAGTCAAAGGCATTATATTACCTTGAGATATAATCCAGTGACTCACTCAAAGTCAATCGCCATAGTGTGGGTACAGTTCAGCCATAGCCTGTTGCTCATGTCGCTAGGAGCAATATGCCATGATACAGGTCAGCCTCCCCCTGCTCGTTCATATATATAATCGTGTTATGTTTCAAGGCTGGAACTCACGTCCACCATAGCTAGGTACTCTAAGCTCACAGCTCAACATACTGGCCCCATAGTCTCTACGAGACAGGCCTCACAAACATAGCTTTTTTGGAGCTACCGCTAGCGGTATCACTACGATCGGGCGGTATCTGACAAAAGTACAATCTTGCCCCAAATCTGGGTGTTTTCCTAGATCGCACCTTCAATACTACCTATAGCAAGCAGCACACCCCAAAACTAAGTAAAACTACACGTTTACCTATGGAGTCTTCTCCGACATTCAAATGAATCATCACCAATCCAGACCAACCTGTCAGGATGAGCTTCACACAACTATCCTATTCCGTACTTTGATTCTGGATTTTATATGGAATTTTATTATCGGGGATATCATCGATCAACCAATTAGAAACTTTTTGTTCTTCACCAATTAGTGAGGGTTTCCAAGCACATGCCAAATAAGGACATCGCTTTTTCAAGAAAGAAGATCATTACCCTTGTCGATCATTTAGGAGCCATAACCTTGCACTTGATCCGGATGGAAATGTCCGTAATAATTTCCTCTACATGTCCTAGCTTCGTCTTGCTACTCCGATCACAAGAATGCCTCCACACTCTTCTCAAGGGCTAGTCTAGACTTCTCCTTCTCCTTTTTATTTCTCTTCTCCTCTTTCCTTCTTTCTTTCTCAAAGAACAAGAGAGAGAGAGAGAGAGAGAGAGAGAGAGAGACAGTGTAAGTGAGAAAGAGCAAGTCTTACCTCCCCTCATCCACTTTGCAATTCAGGCCACTCTCTCAGCTAGAGGATCTCCGCCTCATAAGGAGTGGATGGACAAGATTCAATTGAGCTTTTAATTTAAAAAGCTACCGCCGTGCAGTAACTAACTATTACCGTACGGTAGAATAGGTAGTGGCGGTGGTCTCATCCAGCACTACTCTGCCACTCAATGGCTTCCTTAACACACCTTGACACTTGGCGCTCCTACCGCCACTCTATAAATTCGAGTGACAATGGTTGAATTAATTTAGCTAGATACTGCTAGCGCTAGATCTACCGCCTGGAGGTAACTTCCAGTGACCAACTTCCTATTATTTTAAGAAAATTTGGGGCATTATAACCAAAACACTAGAAGACTTTTAAGTTCATCTTACCAACGTAAAACTCAAGTGTGATAAAAAGCATTATAGACCTGGCAAACAACCTGGTACATAACTCTAGATCCAAACACATAGATGCATAACTTCACTTAATTTGGGATCACATTAAAATGGAACATGTTTGGTATTGTATCCACAATAGCCCTGATTTGAATAAATGTCATATGAACTAAGTTTAATTATGGTTGTATTTGGTGCTAGTTTTAGTTGTGTGTGGTGCATGTCTTTATTGCCAAGTAAAAACGAAATTCAGGTTACAATGGGTCTTCAAACACAGTTCTGTGTAATGTAATCCTTCATTATATCGAATATCGTGTTGATCCATGTGTAATGTCTCAATGGGGTGTACTTCATCTAGCATCACAAAGTAATTTGCTATTCATAAGTTACAGATTTTGGCTAAGACAAATTCATCGAGTGATCACGTGATGTCTCGTTAAATTCATCGAGAACTCACGTAAGCACTTTTAGAATTCATCGAGTAATCTTAGGAGTACTTGAGTGATCATTGAGAACTGCTATCCAGAATGGCTAATTATAATTCGTCGAGTACTCAAGTGAATTCGTCGAGTACTTATGTGAGTACTCATGAAATTCATTGGGTACTCTCGAGAAGTCAAGTGAACTACTTTAATGTTACAGAGAAAGTATGTATTAGTCAGTTCAAGTAAATTCATCGAGTACTCTCAAGAGCTTTCAGCAAATTTGTTGAAAGGTCTCGTGAAGTCCAAACATCTCACGCAAGCTCACGCCCAAGTTGTTTAGACTGGTTTGTCGATTGGTCTGGAGAGTTCACGTGATGTATCGATGAATTCAAACTCAAGGGAATTTTTGTTCTATTTCGTTCTTGTTTTTACGGCTTTCCAAAATTAGGGCTTCCTCCATATACAGTACACGTGGATGGTAGAACTAAGTTCGAAATCAAGCTATTAGTGAGGAATCATCTATAAATAGTCATGTGTTATTTCAAAATAACATAATCGTGATCTATTTGCAATTTTCCATAAATGATCAGGATTTCAAAATCGTTTCACGAAGAACACCGACGACGATACATTTCCCGATCTGTGATTCCTCCTGCAAAGAAAAAACTTGATCAATCTCAATCTTTCAGATTCATATACTTCCAGAGATCCATTGTTTCTCAGATCAGATCTGTATTAATAACTTCAGATTCTTCTTCTTCTTCAAGATTTCAGTCATATCTTTCACACAATAAAGAAGGATTATTTTTTAGATCTGAGAAAAGGAATTTTCTTTCAAACAATATTTTTCTTATTACATTACAGAAAGTTTGTTCTTCTGAGTTTTTGTAGATCCTAATTGAAGGGTCGAGTGTATGGGAAGTTATTCTCCGAGATTGTAGGAGTTGTTTACTCTGAGTGTAAGATTATTTAATCTGAGATTTGGTGAAGTAGTTGATTCTAGCCTGAAGTGCTAGATAGGCGAGGCGGGAAAGTGCATGTACCCAGTTTGGGGAACAACTATAAATTCTTTTGTCTGTCTTGTGCTTATTCACTTGTTCTGTGCGCTTTATTTTTACTAGATTTTTATTCCGCTATAAGCCACAGGATTCACCTATTCACCTCCACTCTAGGTGATTTAGCTTGACAACTAGATACTTTTAATTGGTATTAGAGGAAATTGTTTGTTAAAAGGTTAGCACCATGAACAGATCTTGATCTAGTTTTCAAAAGTGAAATTGAAAGGAGTAAGGATTGGTCCTCGATGAAGTTGTGCACCAAGGAAAACTTCTCTATGTGGAAAGAAAGGATAAAATTATTTATGGAAGCTTCTGATCCCAGAATCTTCATCATTATTATTGAAGGCCCACACGTTCACATGACTCTATAAACCATTGATCAAAATCTGATGGTTCCTAAAAAGAAAATGGACTTGAATAAAGATGAGATAGCTCTCATTGCTCTGGATAAGAAGACAAAGAACATAATTCTAGTGTGGTGGATGATTTTATACTACAAAAATTAATCCACTGTAAGTCTGCAAATGAGACGTGACAATCTCAAATTGTTCTTATGGAAGGAACAAAAGATGTTAGGGATGATCAGAGATCTCTGCTCAATAAGGAATATGAAGCCTTCAAGCAAGATAAGTGGGACACAATTATTGACTGCTACGAAAATTTTTTCAGGATCATCAACAGCCTAAGAAATTATGGTAGTAATTTTACCAATGACGAGCTTAATGACAAATTCTTGATATTCGTGATGAAAGAATGGGATACCAAGGTGGTTGCAATTAGAGATTTTGGTAAAATGGAGCCACAGATCTTGTTCAGGAAGCTGCTATCCCATAAGCTAAAACTCAATATCAAAAAGGCAGAATAAGAGGGATACAAGACTTCAGTTAGAGAGAATTCTGTAGCACTAAAGGCAGAAGGGTCAAGAAAAGGCAGAGCTATATCACCAGCAAGGACATAAGCCTCAATTGAATATGAAGATTCAGAGCCAAGCTTCTCTAGTTCTGAAATGTCAGATGGAGAGTTCTCTTTACTCTCCAAACTGTTTAAGAGGATGCTCAGCAAAAGGAAGCAAATGAAAAATCAGCCATCCTCATATGATTATAGAAGATCACGTCGTGATGGTGATCATCACAAGAGAGCTCCAACAACAATTACATGTATAAGTCTAAATAGAACAAATACGTTCCTTCTAACAATCTTTGTTATTGTTGCAATAAGCCAGGACACATGATTGTCGATTTTCCTCACAAGAAGAAGGAAGGATCGAAGAAAGAAGAAGAGAGATCTTTCAAAGGAAATAAGAAAGAAGAAAAGAGCTTCATCGTGAAGAAGTCATAGACTTTTAGCGATAGAGACTCAAGTGAGTCAAGATTAGATGAAGAAGCCTACTTTGGTATTACGGCACATACAAAAGAGGATAAGTGCGACTCCCAATATAATGAAAAGGAAAATTAAGACACCCATCTGTCTGATTCCAATGCAGACTCTGACGGTAAAGAAGATCAGCTCTCTGAGGATGAGTCAGACTTAATGATGGAGTATAGACACTAATGAAGGGATTTGACAAATATTGAAAGGTAGTCAAATCTCAAGCCAAAGAAATTGTATCTCTTAAGGCATTGGAATCTGAAGTGTGGGATGAAATTGAGAGATTGACTCCCCTCATAGATGAAATCCAATCCTTGAAAGAGGAAATGTAGTGCTCTACTGAGTTAGTAAGTATAAAGAAGAAGGTCACAAATGAACTGGAAGAAAAGTTATTGATTGAAAGGAATCTTGTTGAAAGCTTCTCGAAACCATAGACAATTCTTCCTCTCATTAATGGATTTGTTGGGTATTGTATCCACAATAACCCTGATTTGAAGAAAGGTCCAGTTAAGCTAAGATGAATTATGATTGTATTTGATATTGCATTTTCAGTTATGTACTTATAGGTTTACATTGCCAAGTACACACTAATGTCAAGTTACAGTGGGTCAGTAAACACAGGGCTATACAATGTAATCCTTCATTGTGTAGGCCAATGTGTTGACTCACGTGTAATCTCTCTATTGGGGTGTAATTCTATACCAAGTGCATGAGAAGGATCAAGGAAGAAGTAGAAGTTTAATTCAGGAGAACAGAAATTTTACCAAAGTAAAATTCGTCGAGTATTGTAAGGGATATTCGTCAAATTTGTCGAGTATACTCATTAATACTCATCAAATTCGTCGTATATACCTACTATCACTCGTTGAATTCATCATATGTACTTGTGGTAGAAAATCTTAAAAGTTGGAAAAACAGTTAAGTAAAATTCGTCGAGTATCATCAAGTATACTCGTCGAATTCGTCGAATGTATCTAACGATACTCGCCAAATTTGTCAAATATACATGACAATACACGCCGAATTTGTCAAATCATCTCGTCGCTACTTCTATGGATTTTCTTAAGGCAAAGGCGTCGAATGAGTTGAGTGGTCTAGACGATACCCGTCGAATTCGTCGAGTATACTAGCTGATACTCATCGAATTCATCGAGTATGTCTTCTACCTGGCGTTGATTGGCAAGTTGAAATGAGCAAATTTTCTAAAAGTAAATTTTGTCAAATATCACTACTAAGTTCGGTGAGTATACTCTACTATACTCGATGATACTCGACGAAAATGACTTGGTTTATTTTTCTTCTGGTTTTTCAAAACCGCGGCTCGGGTTGGATGATACGCCATGTATAGTAAATACGGAGGTCTCGACTTGGAACTATTTTATTGCCATTATAATTGAAGGCTCCTATAAATACTCAGGCTAGATTTTCTATCTTCCCTAATCGTGTTCAAACCTTCCAAGAAAGATCCCATACGCATCGTTTCTGTCGGCACCGAACCCTAATCGCGAAATCCCGATCGGACAATAATCGCAAGTGCACGATTCGTTCGTCCTCAACCGATTTGACTTGATCCTTTCTTGCTAAAGATTCCTATATTCCAGATCTAGTCGATTCATGATTCAAGATCAACATATTTAAGAATTTCAAATTTGTCGTGTTCTTCACAATATTCAAGATCAACCATTTTTAAAGAACAACGGATTAAAGACCTTAGATATTGTCAAGATTGTGTAATATTGTTGTGTAATATTCTTTTACATTTATAAGAGGTTTTATCTCTGAGTTGTAGATCTGTTTGTTGATCGAGTTGTAGATCTGTTGGTGGATCGAGTCATAGATCTGTTTGTGGATGAGTTATAGGAGAGGTTGTTCTCCGAGTGGTAGGAGCGTTGTCTCTGAGTTGTCGAAGTTGAGACTCCGAGGTGTAAGATTTAATGAAATCTGAGATAGGTGAAGTAGCTAAATCTATCCATTCGTGGTAGATAGGCGAGACGGGACAGTGGATATACCCAACACGGGGAACCACTATAGATCTCTTTGTTCTGTCTGCTTGTAATTTTCAAGTAATTTTTATTCTGTGAAAAGACACAGACATCACTTATTCACCTCCCTCTATGTGATTCAGGTAGACACTAGATACTTTCAATTGGTATCAGAGGGTGTTTTGCTCGATATAATGTTAACACCTTAAACAAGATCATAGATCTAGCGTCAAGAGATTCCGCTTAGTAGTCATGGATAGAAGCAAGGACATGTCTTCGATGAAGTTGCCAGTATGCACCATAGAGAACTTTCCCATATGGAAAGAATGAGTCTGATTCTTGATGGAAGCTACAAATCAGAGGATTTTTAAGATTGTGAAAGAATGACCTCATATACCTACACAAGCCTCAGCTCTGAACCCAGCCATCATGATTCCTAAGAAAATGATGGATCTCACAAAGGATGAAATTGCCCATATCTCCTCGGAAAAAAAGGCTAAGAACATTATTGCAAGTGCAGTGGACGACTCAATGCTTCAAAACCTATTCCACTGCAAATCTGCCAAGGAGATATGGGATTGCCTTGTAGTTCTGATGGAAGGAACAGAAGAAGTTAGAGATGATCGCAGATCGTTGTTGAGTAAAGAGTACGAAGCAATCAAGCAGGGACCAAATGACACTACTGCAGACAGCTTCGAGAAATTCTTCAAGATTGTCAATGGCCTCAGAAAATATGGCCGCACCTTCACTAATGGAGAATTTAACAACAAATTCCTTAGATCCTTGACAAAGAAACAGGACTTCAAGCAGAGAGAAGTCAATTTCCCTTAAGGAAAAAGGTTCGAGAAAGTCTAAAGCTGCGTCACTAGTTTGAACACGTGCTCCAAACACCCCAGAAGACTCTTAGCCAAGCACATCAGGCTCTAAGCTATTTGATGGAGAGTTCTTAATCATCTCTAAGTAGTTCAAGAAACTTCTCAAGAAGAGGAGAAAGATGAAGAATCAGTCATCCTCCTCTGACTTCAGAAGATCACATCGTGATGGTGATCGCTCCAAGAAAATCTACAACCGAGAGGACAGGTAGAAATCTAAATAGAACAAACATTCTTCCTCTAACGTTGTGTGTTATTGCTGTAATAAGACAGGACACATGATTGTGGAGTGTCCATACAAGAAGAATAAAGGTTCCAAGAAGAAAGAAAAGATATCCTTCAAGGGAAAGAGGAAAGAAGAAAAGAGCTTTGTAGCCAAGAATTCCAAGACTCTCAGCGACAGTGACTCAAGTATGTCAAGTTCAGAGAATGAGGAAGCTTACTTCGGGCTTATGGCTCGATCAGACGAGGAAGTTGGCCACTCCGAGTATCACGGGAAGGTAAACTCACACACGATCCTCTTTGAGTCGGAAACATCAACTAGTGGTCAAGAAGACTATTCTTTTGAGGAAGATGATTCTGAATTGATGCCTCTGCTTGAGAATCTTTTGAAAACTTTTGGCAAATGTCGAACGGTAGTCAAAAAAGCAAGCAAAAGAGATTGTCTCCCTCAAGGCAGTGGAAACAAGACTGGAGGAGGAACTTGCAAAGTTACTTCCTCTTAGAGATGAAGTCCACTCCTTGAAAGAGGAATTGAAAATCTCGGCTAAGACATTAAGACAGAAGGAGAAATACCTAGATGAGCTAGAAGAAAAGCTCGTGGTGGAAAGGAAGCTAGTTTAAAGCTACTCGAAGCCAAAGACTATTCTTCCTCTAATCGATGAGTTTTCTGCTCCAAAGAAGGGTAGTGGTCTTGGCCACATAGTTTAAAAAGGCAAGGCTGCTAAGAGAGCCGCCACCAAAGGTAAAGGGAAGGCATCTCAGAGTCAACCCTCTTTTAAGAAGGTTATTTTCGCCACAAATAAATATGACTCTAAGACATCCTATGGACACTTTGTCAGGCCTACCTATGTAGAGCCTAAGAAGAGCTATCAAGGATGGGCCCGTCACCGAGACTTTGAGGCCAGTGTTTTCAAATAACCTTATGAAGACATTGATCTTAAAGACTATGGTCCTTATGTTCATAGACATAATTATAAGAAAGCATTGAAAGCCAAAACTGTGGTACCCAAGGAAAAGGAGATGGAGAAGCCATATGTCTGTTGCAATCAGGAGGCTTCCACCTCCAAGTATGTTTCCCCTGCTCGACCTCACATTCAAAAGGTAAAGCATGAGTACAAGAGAAGGTACAACAAGTTTGAATGTTGGTGTTGCGGCAAAATTGGCCATTTTGGCGCAGATTATTGGTTTAACACTACATATTTTGAAACTCCACGAGTTAACAGTGTGAGACTGACAACTCGCAAAGTTAATGTTCCTAGTGGTGTTAAGCTGACAAGGAACCAAGGACCCAAATATGTTTGGGTTCCTATGGTTAAATGATTTATAATTGCAGGTGTGTCCAAACGCCAACAAAAATCCAATCTGGTATTTGGATAGCGGATGCTCTCGCCATATGACCGGGACAAGAAGCCTACTGTGAGAATTTACCCCAGTTGAAGATGGACCAAAAGTGGTATTTGGAGGATCAGATAGGGGAATCACGAAGTGCTACAGTATGATTTCCAACAGCATAGTTTCCTTATCAAACGTGGCTTATGTTGAAGGATTATAACATAATCTGATAAGCATAAGTCAACTATGTGACAAAGGCTATATTATTGAGTTCTACAAGGACAAGTGTCTGATAAAGTCATCTACTAATTTGGAGACGATTTTAGCAGGTACTCGGACTAGAAATATATTCTGTTTAAATTTTCTATGTTTAGACAATTCTCTACCAGTGTGCTTTTTGGCTAAAAGTAGTGCGTCTCTTTGTGACCAATGGCACAAGACATTAGCACATATTAATTTCAAAATCATAAATATGTTATTTTCTCACAACTTGGTGTGTGATGTCCCCAACATTAAGTGCCTTAAAGAGAGTCTGTGTCACGCATGCCAAATGGGTAAGCAGACATGGGCTACCTTCAAAGGTATTGCTGAAAAAGATTCTTCAAGAAGTCTGTACTTAATTTACATGGACTTATTCGGTCTGATGCCAATTCCTAGTTTAGGAGGTAAAGTATATATACTGGTAAATATAGATGACTACTCTTGTTTTACTTTGGTGTTCTTTATGAAACACAAGTCAAACACCTTTGATTCTTTTACTGAATTTGTCCGGCAAATTCAGAATTAATTGAACTGCTCAGTGGTCAAAATCAGAAGTGGCAATGGAACAGAATTTGAGTCTGGTTCCATGACAAAATTCTGTGAAAGCCAAGGTATCTTTCATGAGTTTTCCTCCCCGCGTACACTGCAGCGAAATGGAGTTGTTGAGAGAAGGAATAGAACCCTAATTGAAGTATGTACAACTATGTTGAATGACGCTTCACTTCCAGAGTACTTCTGGGCTGAAGATATCAACACAACTTGCAACGTGCAAAACAGAGCTCTAATCAACAAGAAGCACTGTATGACTCCCTATAAACTATTGAAGGGTAGAAAACTGACTGTATCCTACTTTAAAATCTTTGGAAGTAAATGATTCGTACTTAATAATGGGAAGTATTACCGCACAAAGTTTAGTAAAAAATGTTTTGAAGGTATTTTTGTAGGTTATAGTAGTCATAATAAGGCATATAGGATTTTCAATAAAAAAACCCTGGTGGTAGAAGAGTCTATTAATGTTGTATTTGATGAGACAAGCCTACTCCAAAGCAGCTCGTCTAGTGTTATTGGGGCAGATGCAGGTACTAGGTTCAAGGAACTAAGCTTTGATGAAGCAGTCAAGGAAGATTCTCCAAGCTCAGTCAAGGTCGATCCAGGCTTGGTGGATAAAGAACTTCTAGAGGAAGAATTTCTTCAACCTACAGAGGATGCACCAAAAGTTGCAGAACCTGCTGGAAGGAGAGCACGAAACCTAGTGTTTAGACACCTAAGAGATCACCCAGCTGATCAAATCATTGGAGAGCTAGGCGACGGAGTTAGAATCAGAAGATGTACAGTTAACGATTTATTGCATCTTAGTTTTCTGTCTCAGGTCGAGCTAAAGAAATTTGAAGAAGCAAACATGGATGCCTCTTGGATCATGTCAATGCAAGAGGTTCTCAACCAGTTTGAAAGATCTAAAGTCTGGGAGTAGGTGCCCATACCCAAGGGACAGAATGTGATCGGCACCAAATGGATTTTTAGAAACAAGCTGGATGAACAAGGAGTTATTATCAAGAACAAAGCCATGCTTGTAGCTCAAGGATATAGACAAGAATAAGGGATCGACTTTTACTAGACCTTTGCTCCAGTGGCCAAGCTCGAGGCGATCATGTTGTTTCTTGTGTATGCTGCCCTTAAAGGATTCAAAGTATTTTAAATGGATCTAAAATCAGCATTCCTCAACGGGAATCTGAAAGAGGAAGTATACGTAGCGCAACCCCCATGTTTTGTTAACTCTACTTTCCCTGAACACGTTTATTTTCTTAATAAAGCTCTATATGGCTTAAAACAAGCTCCCCGAGCTTGGTTTGAGACGTTGTCTAGCTTTCTTCTTGAGAATAAGTTCACGAGAGGAAAGATAGACAAGACATTATTTCTTAGGGAAGTAAAAGGCAAGATTCTGTTAGTGCAAATCTATGTAGACGACATAATATTTCGCTCTACGGAAGACAACCTTTGCAATAAGTTCTCCAAACTTATGCAAGGAATGTTTGAAATGAGCAGTATGGGAGAGCTGAAGTGTTTCTTAAGACTTCAGGGGAAATAATCTGAAGATGGAATCTTCATCTCTCAGACAAAGTTCACTAAAAAGTTACTGAATAAATTAAGAAAGGAGAATGCAACCTCTATGAGGACTCCAACGGGTTCAACTATGTCTCTGCATAAGGATGAGAAAGGGAAACCTTTTGATGAAATAAATTAAAGAAACATAATTGGATCCTAGCTCTACATCACTGCCAGTAGACCAGACATAATATTCTCAACATGTGTCTACGCTAGATTTCTGGTGCACTAGGAATCTCATTACGTCGCTGTAAAGCGAATTTTAAGATTCCTTAAGGGTACACCCAATCATGGCTTATGGTACCCGAGAAGTAAAGATATCGAGCTAATTTGGTTTTCAGATGCATATTTTGCAGGAAGCGGGGATGATCGGGAAAGCACTTCAGGGACATGCCAATTCCTCGGAAGAAGGCTTATCTCATGGAGCAATAAGAAGGCTTATCTCATGGAGTAGTAACAAGTAGAATTGTGTGGCAACCTAAACTACCGAGTCGGAGTATATCTCTGCCAGTAGTTGTTGCGCACAGCTTCTATGGATCAGGAATCAACTTGAAGATTACAACTTAAAGATCAAAGAGATTCCAATGTATTGTGACTCCTTGAGAGCAATATAGATCACGCATAATCCAGTCTCTCACAGCGGGATAAAGCACATTGAAGTGTGATATAACTTCATCCGAGAGCATGTGGAGAATAAAGATATAGCCTTAGCTATGTCCCGATGGATAAGCAGGTCGCAGATATTTTCACGAAGCTGCTGGACGAGGCCAAGTTCTCGTTCTTCAAAATAGAACTAGGCATGTTGAATAGAGACTCGTGAAGATGGCTAAGTGATGATGCATAATTTGACCTAAATTATTAATATAAAAATCTAAATAATCTAATATAAATATTTTTATAATGTTAATTTTATTTGCTAAATCGTATCTTTTTATAATTCTATCCTAACCATGCCTATTTTACTATATTTTCTACGCGCAACGAACTTCGGGGCCACTTTTGGGCATGTTGCGGCCAGAATCAGATCTTGAGCTGAACACGAAAGTTGTATCCCTCGGAAATACATTTAAAACGCATGGTTACAACCCTTCATTGGATTTATGTAGCTTCAGGAATCCTCCGTAGAAGTTGCTGTCCAGCAGATTTCCTGCATAAATATTTCTCGTCTTTGAGCAAGAACCGAGGATCCCGGGACAAATTGCATTATCAATTCAAAAAGAACATGCCTTCAGTTATGGTGTGCCAAAATAAATGTCTAGTGCACTCATGTCATGGTGTTGTTGAACTATATTCAAGAATGAAATGAAACCACAATGGTCCGATGTGATTTTTTCTCATAAGTATGAAAGAGGCTAGCCACCTTTGACTATATATTCAGCATGTGTTCTTAAAAGAAACTTCTTGGAAAGAGAGAAAGCTAGACAACTTTTATCATGCTTTTCATGACAAGTGTGAAATAAGCTAGCCACCTTTGACTTTATATTCAACATGTGTCCTTAAAGGAAGCTTCATGGAAAGAGAGAAAACTAGCCAATTTCTTATCATGCTTTTCATGACAAGTGTGAAAGAGGCTAGCCACCTTTGAATTTTAAACCAACATGTGCTTTTTGACCAAGGGATGCTTCATGGAAACTTCATCCTCATGCCAAATTCTAACTCTACCCCCTTGGTTTTGGCCCTATAAATAGGCATGAAGGAAGGGAGGAAAGGATCATCATTTCTCCTTCATTTGATCCTTCTAGAGAGAAATTGAGAGTTTATTTTTATATTATTTTAGATTAATGTTTTCATGCTTTAATTTTCTTGCAATCTCTTTTATCGCACTTGTAATCTTGTTGTAAACTCTCCTTATAATGTCTTTATGCCCTTTTTGTAATTTCATTTCAATAAGAATAATATAGTTTGTTATTCCTTTTCTCTCTCTCTCTTTCTTATTTTGCATATTCTTAACATGATTTTTATTTCCTACACAATTATGAGTAACTAAATCCTCATTGTACTCGATCTTGATGATCTGAGGATGAGTTGATCAGTTATGATGCTCTAACTCTCTTTCACTTTTTAGAATCTAGGCCTTCGATTTACTCTTGATTTATTTCGAATGAAACTATATTATCGATATATAGTCTCCATTCATGTTTTCATTCTTGGATAGCCGAGAGGCCGATAGTTTGATGTGAGCGCTCAAGAGTAAAGAGAGTTGCATGCACCTCTCGAGAGAGAATGACGTAAATCTCCCGGATTGGAGTCAAATCCAATAGCGAGATTCACTACTTAAAGCGAGTGTTAGGTATTCGGATACGGGACGAGAGTTCGGTCGGATCTTCCTAACCTCAGTTGGGCACTTCTTCGAGAGAAGCGTGTTCAAGCTTTGGGAACCCCCACGGTCAAGGTATCTTTATTTTATTAAGTTAAAGTTTGTGATTGCCTTCTTGATTAATTTTGCCAAAGAAATTCAAGATCGAGTACTTCCGCTTAAATCATCGTTTATCCTTTTTTTTATTTGAAAGTAATTTTCTCTCATCTCTAATTTAGTAAGCAAGCCCAAAAAGAACTTTTATTTGATAAGATAATAGTAACTCCTTGAAGTAGAAGTAATCAAACCGCCCCGGGTAATACGACCTTGATATTGAACTTAATATCATATACTATAAGTGATAAGGTACACTTGCCTTCCTCGAATATAGAATCGGAGAACAACTCACAACCACACTTTCACCTTCTCTCTCTATAACTTTTTCTTCTCCACGCACAATCCCTTTCTCCAAGTAATTTTTATATCAAGTTTTTGGCGCCGTTGTCGGGGACACTAGTTTTGATATTTTGAAAAGAGGATAGCTATTAATTTTATCTTCTTCTTTTTTTGCTCTCTTTGTAGTTGTTCTCATTATCTCTCTCCCACTTCTCTTTATTTTTAGTGTATGACCAGAGGAAGCTCTTCGAATATTCCTTTTGATTCTGAGATAGAGCGCACCGTTTTGCGTCACCTCCGTTCTCGTGATCAGGAATCGCATTTAGGCATCGAAGAGTCGATCGGAGACACTGCCATAGAAATTATGGATCTTAATCCGCCCAACCCAGATGAGGCCCAGCAAAGGACCATGTCCTATTATGCGCGGCCAAATCTTGAGGGTACACAATCAAGTATTGTTTGCCCTGCAGTGGCGAACAATAACTTTGAGATCAAGTCCAGCATTATACAAATGGTGCAGCAGTCGGTAACCTTCGATGGTCTCCCGAACAAGGATCCAAATTGCCACATTTCAAATTTTCTCGAGATTTGCGATACTTTCAAAATCAATGGTGTCACGGATGACGCCATTCGATTACGTCTTTTTCCATTTTCTTTACGGTCAAAGGCCAAGCAGTGGCTGAGCTCTCTCCCTAGAGGATCCATCACTACATGAGCCAAGACGGCAGAAAAATTTCTTACATAGTACTTTCCTCCTGCAAAAACCGCAAAACTACGCACTGATATCGCATCATAAATGCAAATAGACTCAGAGACTCTCTACGACACGTGGGAGCGCTTTAAGGAACTATTGTGTAGATGCCCACACCACGCACTTCCCACTTGGCAACAAGTGCAAATCTTCTATAATGGCTTGAATTTCCAAACAAGATAAATGATCGACGCAGCCGCTTGGGGGACGTTGAATAACAAAACCCCGGAGGCCGCACAAGAGCTTGTTGAGGAAATGGCCATGAATGCATACCAATGGAATGCACCCCGAGCACGACCAGTTAAGCCAGCGGGAGTTTTTGAAATTGATGCAGCTACGAATCTAGCCCTCCAAGTTAAGCGCCTAACTAAGCAAGTGGCGGAGATGACTGCTTCCTCTGCCACTCCTCCTTGGGCTAATAATAATAATGTTATTTTTGAAGAACAGGTTGACTTCATGGGAAACGCGCCTCGGCCTTCTTATAACCCGAATAACGCACCGTATAACAACACCTATAATGCGGGTTATAGGAACCATCCAACTTTCTCATGGAGCAACCAAGGGAATGCTCAGCGCCCTCCAAATCTAAATCCTGCTTATAATCCAGCTCCCCCACTTAATTTAAATCCACCCGGTTTTCCACCGCAACAGCCGAAGCCCTCTTCGCTTGAAGATGTCTTCGCCAAGTACGTTGCCACAAATGAATCTAATCTCAGGAAAATTACCGAGTCTATTAAAAGCTTAGAAAATCAGGTGGGCCAGCTAGCGAAGATGTTCTCCGAGCGACAACAAGGAACTCTGCCAGGAAACACCAAACAAAACCAAAGGGAAAGGGCGAATGCAATCACACTCCGCAGCGGAAAGGAGGCAGCTTTAAAAAATGACGAACCCATGGTACCTTCTTCTACTCCTCCCCCTCCTATTTTAGCTTCGAATTTACCTACTATGTTTATGTCGCGCGCCTCTAATTCAAATATTCCTTATCCTTCTAAGTTAAAAAATGAGCGTGCCGAGGAGAGTTATAAAAAGTTCTTAGAAATTTTAAAACAAATTCATATTAATGACCCTTTCTGCGAGGCTATCTCTAACATGCCAAAATATGCGAAATATCTCAAGGAGCTACTCTCTAATAAGAAAAAGCTTGAGGATATTTCACATATTTCCCTTAACGCAGAATGCTCCGCGGCTGTACTTAACAAATTACCGCAAAAAGTAAATGACCCGGGAAGGTTTTCCATCCCATGTCTTTTTGGTAATTCGTTAGTAAAACACGCCTTAGCTGATCAAGGAGCAAGCATAAACCTCATGCCATTCTCTCTATTTAAAAAATTAGGTCTAGGATCTCCAAAACCCACCAAAATGAGTATCCAGTTAGCCGATCAATCAGTTAAGTATCTGGTAGGGATAGTAGAGGATGTGCTCATAAAAGTAGACAAATTCATCTTTCCGGTGGATTTTGTTATCCTAGACATCGAAGAGGATGCCGAAGTACCCCTTATACTCTGTCGCCCCTTCCTTGCCACCTCCCGCGCTATTATTGACGTTAGTGATGGAAAGCTCCTCCTTCGGGTTAGAGACGATGAAATCACTTTTAGTATAAATCCCTCGATGCGTAATACCTTAGCTAATGACGATTCCTGCTTTTACCTAGAAGAATGCTTCGAAGCTGAATCATCTGCACTACCCGAGTCTATATCTTCATCGTATAATGAACCCATTATCGCCGAGCGCTTCTGCTTAGAAGAAGTCTCTCGCCCCACACCACCTGAACCACTACACATCGAAACCCTAAAAATCAAAACCTCCTACGAGGAACCACCCACCTTAGAGTTGAAGCAACTTCCCGCTCATCTCAAATATCTCTTCTTAAAAAGAAACTCCAAACTTCCCGTTATAATCTCTGCCAATTTGAGTGACTCAGAAATTTCTGAGTTGGCTCTAGTGTTAAGAAATCATCGCCGCGCAATTGCATGGCAGTTATCTGATATAAAGGGGATTAGCCCCTCCTTCTGTACCCATAAGATCTTCTTGGAAGAGAATTCACACAATTCTGTCCAGCCCCAACGACGACTTAATCCTAATATGAAGGAAGTCGTGAAGGCTGAGGTAATCAAACTCCTTGATGCGGGAATCATCTATCCCATCTCCGATAGTACTTGGGTTAGCCCAGTATAAGTTGTGCCGAAGAAAGGCGGTGTAACGGTGGTCGCAAATGAAAACAATGAATTAATTCCAACCCGTACTGTTACGGGTTGGCGGATGTGCATCGACTATCGAAAACTTAATGATGTCACCCGAAAAGACCATTTTCCGTTACCATTTATCGACCAAATATTAGAACGCCTGTCCGGTCACTCTTTCTATTGTCTTCTCGATGGTCTCTCAGGATATTTCCAAATTCCTATTTCACCCGAGGACCAAGAGAAGACCACCTTCACTTGTCCTTTTGGAACCTTTGTGTATAGAAGGATGCCATTTGGGTTATGCAATGCGCCAGCTATATTTCAGAGATGTATGTTGGCAATTTTTAATGAGTTAGTAGAAGAGGTGATGGAAGTCTTCATGGATGACTTCTCGGTCTTCGGTAATTCGTTTAAAACTGTTTAAAAAATCTTGAGCGTGTGCTTATTCGTTGTGAGGAGACCAATCTAGCCCTCAATTGGGAGAAATGTCATTTTATGGTCCGAGAGGGATTAGTCCTCGGCCATAAAATTTCGGGAAAAGGGATAGAGGTCGACAGGGCTAAGATCGAAGTAATTGAAAAACTTCCCCCACCAACGAACATTAAAGCGATTCGTAGTTTCTTAGGCAACGCATGGTTCTATCGGCGCTTCATTCAAAATTTTACCAAAATCACCAAGCCGTTAACCCATCTTCTTGAAAAAGAATCTTCTTTCCTCTTTGACGATGAATGTCTTGTAGCATTTAATTTAATTAAAGAAAAATTAGTAAAATCTCTGATCCTAGTCGCGCCAGATTGGTCACTCCCATTTGAGATCATGTGTGACGCAAGTGATATTGCCGTCGACGCTGTTTTAGGCCAACGGGTGGACAAATTCTTCCACCCAATTTATTATGCGAGCAAGACACTCACGTCCGCACAAGCCAACTACACCACCACTGAGAAGGAGCTTCTATGATCGTGTTTGCTTTCGATAAGTTTAGGTCTTACATCACTCTCTCAAAAGTTGTAGTCTTCACGGATCACTACGCACTTAGATATTTATTAAGTAAAGCGGACGCCAAGCCCCGCCTTTTGCGATAGATCCTCCTCTTACAGGAGTTTGACTTGGAGATTCGGGACAAAAGGGGTGCCGAAAATTTGGCGGCCGACCATTTGTCGCGTTTAGAGAATCCTGCTAGTGAAGCATTAATAGAGTCTGATATTAATGATATATTCCCCGATGAGCGCCTCCTCGCTCTAGAAAATCTTAAGAATTGTTCGGCACCCTGGTTCGCCGATCTGGCTAACTATTTAGTTGCCCGGGTCTTTCCAAAAGAATTCTCAAATCAGCAAAAGAAGAAATTCTTTTCTGACATAAAGAATTATTTTTGGGAAGACCCCTTTTTATTTCGTGTTTGTGCGGACCAGGTTGTGCGACGTTGTGTTTCGAGTAAGGAAGGCCTACAGATTTTACAACATTGCCACGAGGGACCAACAGGTGGTCATTATCAGGCGAACCGCACCGCAAGGAAGGTGCTGGAGGCGGGCTTTTATTGGCCCACGCTTTACAAAGATGCTCACACTCTGGTGAGTACTTGCAATAGCTGCCAGCAGGCCGACAATATCTCACGAAGGGACGAGATGCCTCAAAATATTTTTCTAGAATGTGAAATCTTCGATCTTTGGGGCATCGACTTCGTTGGCCCCCTCCCCCTGTCTTATCAAAACAAATACATTCTCATTGCTGTCGACTATGTATCAAGGTGGGCGGAAGCGCAGGCGCTCCCCACCAACGATGCACGAGTCGTAGTTAATTTTCTAAAAAAATTATTCTCTCGATTTGGCACGCCGCGCGCTATAGTTAGTGATAGGGGAACCCATTTCTGCAATAGCCAGTTTGCCAAAATTTTGGCAAAATATGGTGTAATGCACAAAATCTCCACCGCCTATCACCCCCAAACGAGCGGTCAAGTTGAGGTTGTCAATCGAGAATTGAAGCGTATTTTAGGAAAAACTGTTTCTATAAATAGGAAGGAGTGGGCGTTAAAACTAGATGATGCTCTATGGGCCTATCGAACGGCATATAAGACAGCCATCGGCTGCACGCCATTTCGATTGGTTTATGGCAAGGCTTGTCACCTTCCAGTTGAGTTAGAGCACCGTGCATTCTGGGCGCTTAAATTTTTGAATTTAGATTCTACCCTAGCTGCCGATCAACATAAATTTCAGCTGAATGAGCTCGATGAGTGGCGCGCGAACGCATATGAGAGTAATAGGCTTTATAAAGAGCGAACAAAGTTTTATCACGACAAAAATATTAAATTTCCAAGAAAATTTTCGCCGGGCGATCTCGTCCTTCTTTATAACTCTCGCCTTCGCCTCTTTCCGGGAAAATTAAAATCGCGATGGTCCGGCCCCTTTATTGTTAAAGAGGCTTGGCCATATGGGACGGTTCTTATTTCCCACCCGGAAAAAGGAGAATTTAAAGTAAATGGCCACTGCCTAAAATTATATTTGCTGGGAGACGATCTGGGGAAGAATGATTCGAATGACTTTTTGCCCTAACAATGATGCTCTCATTACCAATTGTTTTATTTATCTTTATTTTTTCGACAATGATGTTTGAACTTGGATAAACTATTTGAATTTGGTCTGTAATAATTTCAACATATTTTGGACTTCTTTTGGACAATTTCTTTTAAATAATATTTTTTTGTTGCGTCGAGCTCAGATGACGTTTTAAACAAAGGGCGCTCTTGGGAGGCAATCCAAGTTATTTTTCTGTTTTCTTTCTTTTTGTTTTTTTTGTTTTTTTTTTTTACTTTTTCCCCGGGCGATTCCGACAAGCTGAAGTTTTGCGATCGCCTGCTCCAACGTTGCTGATTCCACCAAAAGTTAAAGATGATATTTCATGAAGTTCCACAATGCAAGTATGGGGGAGCAATATCGCCCAGCCACTCGCAACTCACAAATCAAGGGAAGTACCTGTTTTAATTTATTTCATTTCAGTTTTCTTGAAAAATTTCTCTCTCTCCTTCCCCTCCTTTCTTAATTGAGGACAATGTTTAATTTTAAGTATGGGGGAGTCTTCCTTTATTTTAGTCTTTTTTATATTTTAGAAAATCACAAAAATATTTTATTTTTTTTAAGCACAAAGCAAAAAATCATAGAAATAATATTCAGTTCTAATTAGAATAGTTATGGTAGAATCAATAGTACCCCTTACTTTATGTTTTGCTATTCTCAAAATATTCTATATAAACATAGCTAATTTTAATTTTTCCTAATCTTTCTTCTTAATTATGTTGTACGAGTAAAGTGTTGACCTATGTTGTGTTCTAATTCTGGGTAGCATGTTCATTTGAAAAGTTTTTTTCTAAAACTTGCACTTCTCTATGATTTTCATCTTTTATTCTTTTTACTCTCTTATAAATTATTCATCCTCTATTTTCCTTTTAGTTTTTAGAAAATTTTTAAAAGATAACTTTGGATTTGTGTAGTAGATGTGATTTATCCGAGACGCTTATTATTCTTGTACTCATGAAGATTTCATTAGTCTTTATTTACTATCTAGAACTTACCCTTTTCGAAATTTTTCAAACCTTGCTTTAGATGAATTTGGGAGCATGAAAATGATTTAGGCCATTTTTTCTTTTGTTTGAGCCTTCATGCCAACCTTTTAAATCAATCATTAGTTTGCCTCTGTTGAGCCTTTTTCCATGTTTTACTTGTTACATCCACTTTTTATCTCACCAAAGCCAAATATTCCAACCTATTTGATCACACTAATCTTTTGAGTTTTATTTAAATTTCACAATTGTGATAGGTTTAATTTTGTGAGATATTTGGAGAAATTCAAATGAAAGACTATGCTCAAAAAAAATGAAAAAAATTATGTATATATTGGCCAATTTCAAAAGAATTTTTTTTTTCTTACGGCCTTTTGTTTAAAAAAAAGTGATAAAAGAAAAAAATAATCTTTATACCTTGTTGCATGTGCTTCATGCCTTTTTGTTGTTGTTGTTTTTATAAAACTCATGTTTTGGTTTAGTGTGATTATTAGCCACCGATTTTATCTTTGAATTACATTCCAAATCATATACTTAGGCCAAGATTCAGTCCTACAAAGTCCTTTTGATTCATGCTATTAGGTTTGTTTTTAGTTAAGTAGAGAAAAAGAATAGATTAGCTAAGTTTTTGGGTACGAATTTAGATTCTTGGTTTTAGATTGATATGATTATAATTTGTCTCTTAGGGTGTAGTAACAACTCAATGCGCTACACTTTTGTTACTTTGCTTTAATTCGTTTAAAGACTTTTAGGTCAAAATTTTGGATGATTAATTTTGGTTAGAAAAGTTTTAAAAATGATCTTTCATAATTAAGTAAAAGCTTTAGATCTATTTTTCATTCTTCCCTACTTAGAATTTCACAGTGTACTCGTGTGTAGCATGATTAATTCTTTTTGATTAGTTAATTTTATGTTAGCTAGTTTTTATTACTTTGCTTGAGGACAAGCAAGATAATAAGTATGGGGGAATTTGATGATGCATAATTTGACCTAAATTATTAATATAAAAATCTAAATAATCTAATATAAATATTTTTATAATGTTAATTTTATTCGCTAAACCGTATCTTTTTATAATTCTATCCTAACCATGCCTATTTTACTATATTTTCTGCGCGCAGCGAACTTCGGGGCCACTTTTGGGCATGTTGCGGCCAGAATCAGATCTTGGGCTGAACACGAAAGTTGTAGCCCTCGGAAATACCTTTCCAACGCATAATTACACGCCTTCATCGAATTTATGTAGCTTTGGGAATCCTCCGTAGAAGTTTCTGTCCAGCAGATTTCCTGCATAAATATTTCTCGTCTTTGAGCAAGAACCGAGGATCCCGGGACAAATTGCATTATCAATTCAAAAAGAACATGCCTTTAGTTATGGTGTGCCAAAAAAAATGTCGAGTGCACTCATGTCATGGTGTTGTTGAACTATATTCAAGAATGAAATGAAGCCACAATTGTCCGATGTGATTTTTTCTCATAAGTATGAAAGAGGCTAGCCACCTTTGACTATATATTCAGCATGTGTTCTTAAAAGAAACTTCTTGGAAAGAGAGAAAGCTAGACAACTTTTATCATGCTTTTCATGACAAGTGTGAAATAAGCTAGCCACCTTTGACTTTATATTCAACATGTGTCCTTAAAGGAAGCTTCATGGAAAGAGAGAAAACTAGCCAATTTCTTATCATGCTTTTCATGACAAGTGTGAAAGAGGCTAGCCACCTTTGAATTTTAAACCAACATGTGCTTTTTGACCAAGGGATGCTTCATGGAAACTTCATCCTCATGCCAAATTCCAACTCTACCCCCTTGGTTTTGGCCCTATAAATAGGCATGAAGGAAGGGAGGAAAGGATCATCATTTCTCCTTCATTTGAGCCTTCTAGAGAGCAATTGAGAGTTTATTTTTAGATTATTTTAGATTAATGTTTTCATGCTTTAATTTTCTTGCAATCTCTTTTATCGCACTTGTAATCTTGTTGTAAACTCTCCTTATAATGTCTTTATGCCCTTTTTGTAATTTCATTTCAATAAGAATAATATAGTTTGTTATTCCTTTTCTCTCTGTCTCTTTCTTATTTTGCATATTCTTAACATGATTTTTATTTCCTACACAATTATGAGTAACTAAATCCTCATAGTACTCGATCTTGATGATCTGAGGATGAGTTGATCAGTTATAATGCTCTAACTCTCTTTCACTTGTTAGAATCTAGGCCTTTGATTTACTCTTGATTTATTTCGAATGAAACTATATTATCGATATATAGTCTCCATGCATGTTTTCATTCTTGGATAGCCGAGAGGCCGATAGTTTCAAGTGAGCGCTCAAGAGTAAAGAGAGTTGCATGCACCTCTCGAGAGAGAATATCGTAAATCTCCCGGATTGGAGTCAAATCCAATAGCAAGGTTCACTACTTAAAGCGAGTGTTAGGTATTCGGATACGGGACGAGAGTTCAGTCGGATCTTCCTAACCTCAGTTGGGCACTTCTTCGAGAGAAGCGTGTTCAAGCTTTGGGAACCCCCACGGTCAAGGTATCTTTATTTTATTAAGTTTAAGTTTGTGATTGCTTTCTTGATTAATTTTGCCAAAGAAATTCAAGATCGAGTACTTCCGCTTAAATCATCGTTTATCCTTTTTTTTATTTGCAAGTAATTTTCTCTCATCTCTAATTTAGTAAGCAAGCCCAAAAAGAACTTTTATTTGATAAGATAATAGTAACTCCTTGAAGTAGAAGTAATCAAACCGCCCCGGGTAATACGACCTTGATATTGAACTTAATATCATATACTATATGTGATAAGGTACATTTGCCTTCCTCGAATATAGAATCGGAGAACATCTCACAACCACACTTTCACCTTCTCTCTCCATAACTTTTTCTTCTCCACGCATAATCCCTTTCTCCATGTAATTTTTATATCACTAAGAAGACAGGAATTCTCTCGGGAAATGCTACAGAATGGAAGAAATATGTCTAAGGCAAATTCATTGAGAATCTGTCAGCAAAACTCGTCGATTCTAAGGACATTCACAGGAATTTAAACGATTCGTCGAATATATACGCTGAAACTCACCGAAACTGATTTTGTATCCGGTGAATCTTACTGAGTTCTACTTAGGTCAAATTTTATTTCCTTTATTGGATCCAAAGATTCACGGCTAATCAGCTAAGTGCCTTTCCCATATCTTAAATTTTAAAAATTATATATATATTAAAAAAGGTTATGGGAAACAACACGTTACTTCGTCGAAACTCGAAGTCGAAATCGCCGAATAGCCCTCTTCCCGATGATTAGTTTTTCGGGACTATTCATCATCTTCCTTCATTACATTGGGTTCGTTCTTCATTGATTAGGTCTGTACAAGACATTTCCGATAGTCTAGCAGAGTCTCCCGTTGATTTCTTCCAAAATGTTGATTCCGTCGCCGACCTGTCTCGTCAACTCCTTCCGTGACAGCAATCACAGTACAAATCCCTTTCTAAATTTCTGCAAATTTCTGATTCTCCATTTCCCCTCGCAGCACAAGTGGTTTGCTAGGTGGAGGATAACTAGTTCCTACAGGGTTTGCTTCTGCTTTTGATGAGTTCAGGAACATAATCCTGATGTTGGAGACAGTCAGCCTCTCATTTGTCCTCGAAGACCCCTGCAAGGTCTTGGAAAAAGATGTTCTTGAGTTCTTTTGGAATGCCAAGCTCTGACGTGAAGATACCGTCATCAAGATCAAAGTTCATAAGACTTCAATTAAGGAGAAGGCCTCTCACCTCACCCGGCTCTTGAGGCTTCCAGCCTGTGAAGAAGAAGATCACCCGGAAGAGGTGGTCTTTTCAAGAGCAGTGTTATTCTGTAGATTCTCAAGGGGCACCAAAGCTGTTAAAAGGAAGGGATGAACGATGAAGGGAAGCTGCTATCGGATATTATTAGAAAAGTATTGTTATGCAAAAGAGGTTCCCATGACTACCTATCATCAGAGATGTTCAAAATTCTTGTGATAATCATCTGCTGAAAAAGAATGGATTGGGGTGCAATATTGTTTGAAAAGATCAAGGATAGTCTTCACACTCCAAACTTTGGAAGGATTATTAGCTTGTACTTGAACCAACTAGACAGAGACAAGTTTGATATGACCAAAGGTGTGCCTATCCATCACCTAAAGAAGATCGACTCATCCATCTTCTCAAGGTGGGATAGGAGGATCTTAAGTCCAGGGGGAGCCCAAGATGTCATTAAGGAGGAGGAAGAGGATGCTCCTGCTAATAGGATTCCTTCCCCAATCCCCAGGGAAACTCCTGAGAGATTGAGTGCAGGAGCTGAGGGGGAGCCAGTCGCTACTTAAATTACAGAGAGTCAAGTTCCAGTTCTAGATGTTGAGATTACAATTCCAAAGACAGGGAATATTCTGACAGAGGTTATCAAGATTGCTCAGACTGCTGTTGATGAGTTAGTTCCAGATGAGGCCGAGATTTCTGCTGCTGCTGAAGATGATTTGAATGTTGATGACTATTAAATATTTGTTGATGAGGAAATGGTTGTTACTGATGAGACCAAAGTTGATGATAATGCTAATGATGGTTCTGAGCAGGTGTAAGTGGACAACATGATTGTCCCTTTCCCAGAGATTCCTCCTACTTCAGCTTCTGAGGGGGAGGTGACTCAGTCCTTGATATCAGTTGCTACTCAGGATGACAGGTTTATTCGCAACCTTGAGAAAAGAGTTTCCAAGGTGACAAGTACTCCTCTAGTTATTCCAGAGGAGGTAGTAGATGTTTCTGATGAGGAAGGAGATATAGAGGAGAATCCTCCTATCCTAATTGCTGGAGAGCCGATGCTGATTTCTAAAGCTCAATTATCTCCAATCCGTGAAGATCTTCCCTCTCTCCCCAATATTCCTTCTAAAGATGTTCCTCACTCCTTTGCTGATAGTTCCATTCTGAACACCTTAGAAGCTATGTTGGCAAGACAACAAGCACATTTTGAAGCCACAATGCAGCAAGTTTTGAACAAGGTCAAGGAAATAGAGAAGAATCTTAACAATATCCTTGCAGATGTTAAAATCCAGATTGAAAAGCTTGATTCCAAGCTGGATTCATTGTTTGATGAAGGTGGAAAATCTATGACTCCAAACATGCAAGGGCTCAAGTATACTACAGAATTTATTCAAAATGTTGACAAGAATGTTGTAATCATGATTAGTGCTCATAATCGTTTGATGGCTCATTTTGATATGACAATGGCATCGTATGCCAATATTTTTGCAGTGGAAGTCAGAAAGGAGGAGGATGTTATTAAAGCTAAGGTGGATGTAGTTAAGGCTGCAATGTTAGCAAACTTTAAAGGAGTCAATGATTACAGCTTTGAAAACTTTTCTTGGCTACATAATGAGATCTTTGGTAGGACAAGCAAAGTATTTCAAGTACCTGATGTGCCTGCTCATGTTGAAGTTCATCATGTTGAGGATTACTCCCGATATTGTACAGACACACAGGATCTCTCTCAGGACAGACCTATTACTGCTGTTGTTGGGTTCCCAGATGTTCAAGTGCTTGAAGATATCCCTCATCCAGTCTACAAGATAATAATATATGGTGAAGGTACTTCTAATGTCAGGTCAGATCCTGTTAGGGAAGAGACAGTTAGAGAGATGGTTGAGGTGTAGAGCCTAATATAAAGAGGAATTATCTTAGACTCTTTCACCTTAGTTGAGGTTGAGGGAGAAAATAGATGGAACCACTATGATAGAGATGAATGGCAAAAGTATGAATTGTCATGTGCTAAGAGAAGGATTCACTTCAGGAACCATAAGTATGATGATTCAACTGCACCTCCAGCCCCTCCAAGATATTATCCAAAGCCTAAGGCTTATTTTGTCAGGAAGTGTCAGAAGAGCCACGACAAGTAGGGTTGATGGTGGTTTATTTTGTTATGGATTATTATGTGTGTGCCTGTAGTTCCCCCCCCCCCCCCCCTCTAAACTAAAAACTCTTATTGATAGATAAATATGTTTTGAATTTGTTGACTGGAATGTGCACTGTGTTTAAATTTTCTTTAACTCATATATCTTATCATTTTTATGCTTTATGATTATTGTGGAATTTAACTTAGCTTATAGAATTCTAACTTCTTCAAATAGGGGGAGATTGTTGGGTAATGTATCCACAATAACCCTGATTTGAAGAAGGGTCCAGTTAAGCTAAGATGAATTGTGATTATATTGGGGTCTACTTCTATACCAGGTGCATGAGAAGGATCAAGGAAGAAGTAGAAGTTTAATTTAGGAGAACAGAAATTTTACCAAAGTAAAATTCGTCGAGTATTGTAAGGGATATTCGTCGAATTTGTCGAGTATACTCATTGATACTCATCAAATTCGTCATATATACCTACTAGCACTCATTGAATTCATCATATGTACTTGTGGTAGAAGTTCTGAAAAGTTAGAAAAACAGTTAAGTAAAATTCGTCGAGTATCATCAAGTATACTCGTCGAATGTATCTAATGATACTCGCCAAATTCGTCGAATATACATGACAATACATGCCGAATTTGTCAAATCATCTCGTCGCTACTTCTCTGGATTTTCTTAAGGCAAAGGCATCGAATGTGTCGAGTGGTCTAGATGATACTCGTTGAATTCGTCGATTATACTAGCCGATACTCATCTAATTCAACGAGTATGTCTTCTACCTGGCGTTGAATGGTAAGTTGAAATGAGCAAATTTTATCCAAGTAAATTTTATCGAATATCACTACTAAGTTCGGTGAGTATACTCTACTATACTCGATGAAAATGACTTGGGCTATTTTTCTTCTGGTTTTTCAAAACAGCGGCTCGGGTTTGACGATATGCCATGTATTGTAAATACGGAGGTCTCGACTTGGAAACTATTTTATTGCCATTATAATTGAAGGCTCCTATAAATACTCAGGCTAGATTTTCTATCTTCCCTAATCGTGTTCAAACCTTCCAAGAAAGATCCCATACGCATCGTTTCTATCGGAACCGAACCATAATCGTGAAATCTTGATCAGTCGAAGACTTCAAGTGCACGATTCGTTCTTCCTCAACCGATTTGACTTGATCATTACTTGCTAAAGATTCCTATATTCTAGATTTAGTCGATTAATGATTCAAGATCAACGTATTCAAGAATTTTAGATTTGTCTTGTTCTTCATAATATTCAAGATCAACCATTTTCAAAGAACAATGGATTGAAGACCTTAGACATTGTCAAGATTGTGTAATATTATTGTGTAATATTCTTTTACATTTGTAAGAGGTTTTATCTCCGTGTTGTAGATCCGTTTGTTCATCGAGTGGTAGATCCGTTGGTGGATCAAGTATAGATCAATTTGTGGATGAGTTTTAGGAGAGGTTGTTCTCTGAGTGGTAGGACCGTTGTCTCTGAGTTGTGGCTCTGAGGTGTAAGATTTGTTGAAATTTGAGAAAGGTGAAGTAGCCGAATCTAGCCCTTCGTGGTAGATAGGTGAGGCGGGACAGTGGACGTACCAAACACGGGGAACCATTATAGATCCTTATGTTTTGTGTGCTTGCATTTTTAAGTAATTTTTATTCCGCAAAAAGACACAGACATCACCTATTAACCCCGCCCCCCCCCCCCCCCCCTCTAGGTGATTTAGGAAGTCGCTAGATACTTTCAGATTTTTAGCCTCTAAGACAGGTGGTATTGGATATAACGGTCCTAGAAATAGAAGGAGGTATCCTCAAAGTCAATTTTTATTCAAGAAGGTAATCCTTCCTACAAATTTGTATGACCTTGAAACATCCTATGGTCATTTTGCTAGACCAACACATGTTGTCTCTAACAAAAATAACCAAGGATGGAGCCATCCTAGAAATATCGAAATGAGTGCTCTCAAGGCACCTTATGAAGAGAATGTTCTAAAGCATTATGGTCCATTCATTAATGGATCGAAGGAGAAGAAATCACCAAAAGGTAAGCAAGTTGCAAAGCAGCCATATGAGATAATAAAGCCTACCACTTATTATTCTCATAAGGCTTCAACTTCTACATCAGCACCTCCTGCTAGACCTCCCGCTCAAATGGTGAAGTAGGATAAGAAAAGAAGGTACAATAAGTTTGATTATTGATGATGTGGAAAAATTGGTCACTTCGTCAAAGTTTGTTTGTACAATTCATTTGAATATATGTCACCCCAAGTTAATAAAGCTAGAATGACCCCTCACAATGTTAGCATTCCCAGTGATGTTCAACTAACAAGAATCCATGGACCCAAATCTATTTGGCATCCTAAGGATAATTAATCTATGAATGTTGGTATGTCCAAAGGCTAACAAAAATCTTATCTAGTACTTGGACAGTAGATGTTTAAGGCATATGACCAGAACAAGAAGCCTACTACAAAATTATTGAAAGTATTTGTTCAAGAGTAGCTACACATCTAAAGGGGGGTGAATAGGTTTTCAAGTCTTTTTGAACAACTTTTATGTTTGATTGAGTTATGAGTTAGATTATATTGTTGGCTTTCAGGAAACACAGCAACACACCAGAATTTGAAGTTGTTTCCCTATCTAGCGAACATCCACTTTTCTCCTTCACCTATCTAGCTGTGAGCTAGATTCGGCTAAATCCTCCTTTATCTTGACTCCTTGTGCTTACACCTCAGATCCCATAGGATACTACACCTCAAAATGAAACTCACTCATACTGCTCTGAGTATAATAACTCCTACCTCAGGCTAGAAATCCCTATACTCAGAAATATCAGATCTCCAACCTAAGATATACATAAAAGTCCTACCTCAGGCACAAGATCTACCTCTGATACAAAACAGGATCATACCACTTAGAGACAAAACTCATACACTCAGCCTTTATAACTCAGGCTTACAAATCAAATCAACAAATGATCTTATAGATTGAGTAGAGGTTTAATGATGATTGACTCCAGAGAAAATGTTCATTGAGCCTCCTTCTAGAAGAGAGAAAACCCTGTCCTATCTTCTTCACAAGCAACAAGATTATAAGATCTTTAGTGTATTTCTATTTTTGCTAAGAAGACAACTTCAGAGTTCTATTTTTAAAGAAATTGATGTAACAGTGTTATATGTAGCGACCTTGAAGATAAATAGCTATTTATGAATGCTTTGCTTCTTCTCCTCTTATAGAAAAATGATCTTTGTTTTTGCTGTAGAAGACTTAGATATTTCAGTTCTTTATCTCTTCAATCAGCAAGCTTCTTTCTGAGTTACTAAGAACTTCTGTAAATCCCAGCGTAAAAGATTTACCACTTTTTTTAGAAAATGACTATCGAAAAAAAACTCTTCTTTATTTCTCTATAAAAGTCCTTTTATGTCCCGCCATCCAACGTCTCTTTTCTTTGTATGGGCAAGACAAAAATGGGAAACTGTAAAGTAACTTTAGCTTTAATTACAGTACAAAAGACATTCAGTGTCATTTGTCTTCCAGCGTACAAGTCCAGTAATATTTGAATTAAGGATGACTGATGATGCTTATTTTAGCTTAATTTATTAGGGTTAAAATACATTTATTTTCATTTTAAATCTCTTTCTTTATGTATTTTTAGGTTCCTTTTAGTTTCTTTTTATGTCAATAATCTAACTTAGTTTATTTTTTGTTTTTCAGGTTTTCACAGCTTTCAGCCAAATTGACCTGACATGCCCCCCTAACATGCCCCCTAACACGCCCTCCCTGGGCATGTCACAGGGAGTATAATCCGATCCCAAGGAATTTTGATGCCAGAATCCAAATCCTGATAGAAAACACCTGACACCCCCCCCTGACATGCCCTCTTTAGGTGTATCTCTGGGTTTGTCACCCTCATCCCGAATCCTGCTGCCATAATTAAAGCTTTTCCATTACTACACATCAACCCGTACATTACATGCCCCTACACGGAGCGTTGCCCTGGGGGGTGTAGCACCTTTTCCGATGACTGACAGATTTCCTACCAAAATTTTTACGTGACATGCCTTACACGCCCCGCTACACGGGCGTGTCCCTGGGCATATCCACCAATGTACAAAACAATCATCATTCTTGCCAGAATCCAGCGCCCGAGGTCACCCCGTACTTGACACGTCCACTGACATGCCCTCCCCGGGCATGACATGGGGCGTGACCAAGATATATTTTTGCCTATAAATACCAGGTCATTCCAAGCATTCCATACCAATTTTTCAGGAGAGGGGAGGTGCTGCTAGTTTCATTCTTATTGTTTTTTTGTGTTTTTCTTATGCTTTTGCTCTCTCTCTCTCCATTTCTAGTTTTAGTTTTCATGCAATGTACTTTCATTACTTGTAATCTCTTTTTTTATTAGTGTTGTAGTAGTGATTAGCTCTATTTTCATGCACTTGTAATGTCCATTTGATAGTTGTAATCGCTTTTGTTTTTAATGAATTTTAGTTAGCTTTCTCTCTTTCTCTTCATTTTATTCTTAATGCACCTTTATTATCTACCCCTCTCTTTCCCTATTACCATGAATAACTAATCCTCATTTGTACTCGATCGCGAATATCTGAGAATGAGTTGATCAAGTTATGATGTTTTAGCTTTCTTTTTCTTCTTAAAGTAATTACCTTTGATTTACTCTTGGTTTTTATTTAGTGGGACTATACTGTCGGTATATACTTTCCATTTGGGTTTTCATTCTTAGTTAGCCGAGAGGCTCGTAGTTTGAATCGATCACCCAAGAGTAAAGAGAGTTGCATGCACCCCTTGAGAGAGGCAGACGTTAAATCTCCTGGATGGAGTGAAATCCAATAGCGGGGTTTACCACGTAAAGCGAGCTTTAGGTCTTCGATTTGGACGAGAGTTCGGTCAGACCTTCCTAAACTCAGTTGGGAACGACTTTGAGAGAAGCATATCCAAACTTCGGGAACCTCCATGGTCAAGGTGTTTTATTTTATTTAGAATTAGTTTGTTATTTCATTTTGATTTTCTAATTTCAAAGTGATTCAAGATTGAGTACTCCACTTTTATCTTTAGCTCAAACCTTTTATTTCTATAAGTAATTTAGTTTTCTTTTTAGCATAGTAAGTTAGTTTTTTTTTCAGTTAAGTAAATTAATAGAAAAATCATTTGAAAAATAATAGCGATCTCCTCAATGTAGAAGTAATCATTACGCCATAAGGAAATACGACCTTGATATTAATCTTTAGTATCCTATACTATAAATGATAAGGTACGCTTTCCTTTATCAGATATAGAATCGGAGAATATTATCAACTTCCTCCATATCCACCTTCTCTTCTCTTTAACCCATCTCATCCACCTTTGCGATTCTAAGTATTAAGGTTTAGGCGTCGTTGCCAGGGAGTAGTTTTGATATTTTGAAAAAAGGATAGCTCTTAATTTTATCGCTTCTTTTCTTTCTTACCCCTCTTTCGCGGTTGATTTTATTTTTTATGGATATTTTTGTTCTTCTTGTGGAGAGTTTGGTCACTCTCGCAAGAATTATTGGGCATGATATCCTTCATCCACCCATGATTTTATCCCTTTCGGATCGGATCAATTTGGCCAAATTGATCCGTCCGTGATTTTTTTTCATGGGGTTCCAACCCATCTCCTCCGAATTTTTCTGATTTAATTTTTCGGAGATTTCTTGAATGGACATTTTGACCCTAGCCATACTTTGAACTACTCAGGGTGGCAACACCCTGATCATTCTTGGGTCCAAGGTGATCATCAACCCATTCCACATCAAGATTTCTCCACTTTTTCTCCACAAGTTTGTGCGCCTCCTATTTTTTATTTTAGCGAAAATGAAATCATTTTTGATTCTGTAGCATTTGATGTACGCATCAATGCTAATTTCAAAGTGATTTTTGACTCTTTACCTTCTGAGGCCGCAACTTTTTCTTCTCCTCCTCCTCCTATTTATCTTTCGAATGATGAATCTTTGGATTTTGTGCAGTGCCTTCAATCACTCGCAGAAGACGATTATTCAGAAATTCCATTGTGCTTTCAACCTCTCGAGGAGGAGATTTCCCCCGATATCCCGATTTGTTTTTCAATTTTCCGAGGAAGACGAACTTTCTTATGTACGATCTTGCGAGGAGATTGATTTTTCGGATATCCCGTTTTTCTCCCAATCTACGGAAATGATTGATATTCAAGTGGAGAAGCTGGATCTTTTTATCCAAAAATTTTCTAGTGATCAACCGTCGCCACCTTCTTCTTTTTCTTCTCTTCCCCCTCCTTGTGAAAATTCCTCTTCCTTTTCTTCTTTTATTTTTCCTTCTAATTTAGTTTCTAGTTCTTCTTCTTTTTCCCCTTCTAATAGTTTATTTTCTTTTACTAACAAATTTTTTTTTAAAATCTTTTTCATTTTTTTTTATTTTAAAAATAAAAAATTACAAAAAAAAAAATTCTTAAGAAATGTTTTGGCACTCGCCCCGCAACGCATATTACGCGAGCTGTCATTACATTTCTCTTTTTATTTTCCATTTAGCTAACCAATAATGTCGAGCTCAACGATGATAACCAAAGAGCGCTCTTTGGAGGCACCCCATGCTTATCCATTTTTTCGTTGTTTTTTATTTTGTTTTGTGCAGGAATAAGCTCCCTGTGTGTTTGTGATGCTTCTCTTCTCTCAACTTGGACTCAAGCCAATCTTTATCTCAAGGTCAAGGGGACGCATTTTTCAACGTCCGGGCATCAAGCGTTAGGGAAGCATCTTTTCTTTTTCTTTGCATTTCTTTTTCTTCTTTTCTCTCTTTTCCCAACTCTCTTTATACTTCACTTTAAACATTGTGGACAATGTTTAACTTTAAGTATGGGGGAGTGTTTCCTTAGTTAGTTTACTTTATAAAAATAAAAAATATATATATATAAATTTTTGAAAAAAAATCACAAATTAAATTGAGTTAATTTTTGCCAAATCAATTAGTACCCAGTCACTTTGCATTTTATTGTTTTTTTAAGCTCATGTCCACTTTCTTAGTGAGAATAAATTAGATAAATTATCTGTTTAAATATATTTAGCTAGTAGTATGTTGACTCGTGCAGTGTTCCTATTTAGGGTAGTATGCTATTTTTGAAATTTTTCTTGAATTTTTCTTCACTTTTCCTTAGCCTATTTTTTTATTTTTTTTAACTTTTATAAAACCTATCATCCTTTATTTTTCCTTATTAAAATCTTTTTAAACATTAATTAGTATTAAGTGTAGTAGACACAAATCGGTCTAGACGATTATTATCATTATTTTCATGAAAGCAAATTCTGTATTTTCTATTTTTGTGCATATCTTCTTTGGAAATTTCAAAGCTTTACTTTGAGTAGATTTAGGAAGCATGAAAATGATTTATGCATTTCTTGTGAAACGTTTGAGCCTTTGCACCCCGCCTAACAATAATCGTTGCTAGCCATTTTGTGCCTTTTCCTTTTCTTTTTGTAGGCCCACTTTTTATTTCACCACGGCCAAATAGCTTACCTATATGTAAACTTTAAATTTGTTTTTGAGCTTTAATTGCTAATGTGCATCTTTTTGAAAAAATTCGTGGAGAATCCTTGTATTATCTTTTGCTACAAAAGTGGAAATATTTAAGTATGAAAAATGAAGACAAAATTATATTTGATGAAAAAAGTAAAAGAAAAGAGAAAAAAATGTGAAAAGTATTTTTTTTTGGCTAGCATTATTTTGGCAAAGCTCACTTCTTTTTTGTTTTAAGTGTGCCAATACCCGTCGTGTTTATCTTTTGAATATCGCACCCTTAAAAACCTAAGCCTAACTATACGCCTAATTAAAGCCCTAGTGATTCATGCTTCCTACGTTTACTTTTTAGTATAGTAGCGAGAAACTAGATTAAGTATTTTTTTGATAGAAATATTGATCTTTGTCTTGATTGACTATGGTTTTAATTTGTCTCTTAGACTTTAGTAGTGACTCAATGCTCTTTTTACTCGTTACTTTATTAAGTTTTAATTCTGTAATAATTTGGGATGATTTGTTTTTATATTTAGTAAAATTTATAAAACTTTGTGCTAAGTTAAAGTAGGAATTTTCATTTCTTTTTCAAAATTTCTCTACCTCTAAATTCATGTCTTACTCGTTTATAGCATTTTTAAACTTTTCAATTAATCCTCTTTATTTTCCCTAACTTGTAGTCTTTGCTTGAGGACAAGCAAAATAATAAGTATGTGGGAATTTGATGATGCATATTTTAGCTTAATTTAGTAGGGTAAAAATATATTTATTATCATTTTAAATCTCTTTCTTTATGTATTTTTAGGTTCCTTTTAGTTTCTTTTTATGTAAATAATCTAACTTAGATTATTTTCTATTTTTTAGGTTTTCACAGATTTTAGCCAAAATGACCTGACACACCCCCTTGACACGCCCTCCCTGGGCATGTCACATGGCGTGTAACCCGAACCCGATGAAGTTTGATGCCATAATCCAAATCCCGAGAGAAAACACCTGACACGCCCTCTCTGGGCGTGTATCTGGGCATGTCACACTCATCCCGAAGCCTACTTCCGCAATTAAAGCTTTTCTGTTGCTGCACGTCAACCCGTACGTGGCATGTCCCCTACATGGGTAGTGTCCCTGGGGTGTGTAGCACCTTTTCCGATGACTGACGGTTTCCAACCAATGATTTTGACATGATATGCCTTACACGCCCCCCCCCCCTACACGGGCATTTCCTAGGGTGTGTACACCAATGTACAGAAGCAATCATCATTCCCTCCAGAATCTAGCGCCCGAGGTCAACCCTGTACTTGACACGCCCCTTGACATGCCCTCCCCGGGCGTGATAGGGAGCGTGACCCAGACAAATTTTTACCTATAAATACCAGGTCATTCCAAGCATTCCAGACTAAGTTTTGGGGAGAGGGGAGGTGCTGTTAGTTTCATTCTTAGTGTTTTTTTGTGTTTTTCTTATGTTTTTGCTCTCTCTCTCCCTCCATTTCTAGTTTTAGTTTTCATGCAATGTACTTTCATTACTTGTAATCTCTTTTTTATTAGTGTTGTAGTAGTGATTAGCTCAATTTTCATGCACTTCTAATGTCCATTTCATAGTTATAATCGCTTTTGTTTTTAATGAATTTTAGTTAGCTCTCTCTTTCTCTTCATTTTGTTCTTAATTCACCTTTATTATCTACCCCTCTCTTTCCCTATTACCATGAATAACTAATCCTCATTTGTACTCGATCGCAATGATCTGAGAATGAGTTGATCAAGTTATGATGTTTTAGCTTTCTTTTTCTTCTTAAAGTAATTACCTTTGATTTACTTTTGGTTTTTAATTAGTGGGACGATATTGCCGGTATATAGTTTCCATTTGGGTTTTCATTTTTAGTTAGCCGAGAGGCTCATAGTTTGAATCGATCACCCAAGAGTAAAGAGAGTTGCATGCACCCCTCGAGAGAGGCAGATGTTAAATCTCCTAGATTGGAGTGAAATCCAATAGTGGGGTTCACCATATTAAGAGAGCTTTAGGTCTTTGATTTGGACGAGAGTTCGGTCGGACCTTCCTAAACTCAGTTGGGCACGACTTCGAGAGAAGAATATCAAAACTTCGGGAACCTCCACGGTCAAGGTGTTTTATTTTATTTAGAATTACTTTGTTATTTCATTTTGATTTTCTAATTTCAAAGTGATTCAAGATTGAGTACTCCTCTTTTATCTTTAGCTCTAACCTTTTATTTCTACAAGTAAGTTAGTTTTCTTTTTAGCTTAGTAAGTTAGTTCTTTTTTTCAGTTAAGTAAATTAATAGAAAACTCATTTGATAAAATAATAGCAATCTCCTCGAAGTAGAAGTAATCATTGCGCCCCAGGGAAATATAACCTTGATATTAATCTTTAGTATCCTATACTATAAACGATAGAGTATGCTTGCCTTTATCGGATATAGAATCCGAGAATATTATCAACTTCCACCATATCTACCATCTCTTTACTTTAACCCCTCTCATCCACCTTTGCGATTCTATGTATCAATGATGTCAGCATGACATAGTGCATGTGGACTTGGAAATTTTCAGTCAATCTACATAGGTGTTGAGTTCAGTCAAGTGACTCAATGCAAAAACACTTGGTAGAAAATATGTTTCCCGAAGTGTTGAGTGAACCTTCATCACTCAAGGCATCTTACTTAGACAGCATAATTGATAAGACATTTAGTGAG